>WNKI01000005.1:1681791-1694770 GCA_015350385.1 Aculops lycopersici
CGTACGTTACCGTTCCTACGTACGTACGTTCCGTTTTCCCTTCCGTCGTACGTCGTACGTCGGTCGTCGTCGGTCGTCGTCGTCGTTCGTCGTACTAGTTGTGTCTCTCTCTCTCTCTCTCTCTCTCTCTCTCTCTCTCTCTCTCTCTATTCGTCTCGCCAACTGAGACAAGCGAGCGAGCTGGTGAGCGGCCGACAAGCGTCATCTCGATGCTTGTCGTACTCATAATGGTCCGCTCAATTCGTCTTGGTCATTCGCCTCGCGAGCTTCCCGTTTTTCGTTGGCCTAGATTAGCCCACCACCGAGCCTCAACCCGGAACCGATTGGTCGAGTTGAGAACGCGACCGCCACTTCCGCTTGGCGCTACTTGTATTTGCGGTTGGAGAGAGTGAAAGAGGGAGAGGCGATCAAACGATCGGCTTACCATGAATCAGGTGAGTAGATCATTTGTCTTCCAGTAGTCCAGTGTCGGCGCGAGCTAACTTATCTCTGGCTGGCTGTTGTGACCACGCTGCCTGGTTTGCCAAAAGCAGCGGCAACTCGAGCAGAAGCATGCGAGCGAATGGGAGTTGGGCAACGATTAGCCATCCAAACAGCTAGCCAGCGAAATCATTTGTGAATCCTGTTGCCCAACACGGATTCGCTTGGCTCATGGATTGATCAGTGCTGATGACCTAGTCCGTGGCCACTTCCGCCCGCTGGTTGATTAGCTGGCCAGTTGGAGCTTGTTGTTATTATTATTGTTATTATTATCCGCTCCCCAAGTCATTGGTTTGACCATCGCGTCTCCGTACATTCGAGTGTAGTGGACAAACTGTCGCCGCTGTGGTCTTGCCGCGCGAATGGCGATGTCCGGCAGCCAGCTTACTACACTTTGCTCTCAAGCAGCCAAAGCAAATGGAATGGCCAGATGAGCAAGTGGCCAAAAACAGGAGGTGGAAGGAAGGAGGCTGCGGCCCTCCGGCGCTCCCACTGGTCGTTAATTTGTATTCAATGTGTCCAAATAATTATAATACTAATACTAATACTAATAATATCGACCACCGCCGCTATACTGCTTCCGCTGGCGAGCGGGCGGCTACTATCGCTGCGAGTGGTAAGATCAGCGCACCTGAGAGGTGGACGAAGGTACACAGAGAGAGAGGGCCACTGGGCATTAGTGGCACGTAATCGCATTGGCGCACTGGCATACAAAAACACACACAGTTCCACTGGCTGCTGCTGTTGGCGATAGGTACAAAGTGAGCATAGCGTAGAGTGTAAGTCCGTCGAGGGTTGGCGCTTTCGTGTCGCGCGCTTCCTGCCAAGTGGCGCCGCAATCCGGCAAATTGAATCAGCGCACCCGGCGAACCCTCACAAGTTGATGGCAAAAGAGCAGTAGCGACTGACGGGAAGAGAGAGTAACTCGAGACTCTCACTGGTTGTTGGCGAGCTATTCGATGGAAACGGTGATGGCTGCCGACAACAATGAACTCGGCGTCGGATGATGTGGCGGCTGGCGTCGAGCGGCTGCCTGGTGGCTGCCATTGGCATCGCTGTTGCTGTTCGTTTCGCCCCTGATTTTCATTGCATCAACTTAACTAAAAGGGGGAGAGAGAAAGCGACGACAGCAACTTCAACATGGAAAATCGTCGCTCATTATTATTGCTGTTTGCCGTCCTCACTCCCATTTGGCTATGCTACTCTCGTTGCAACTTTCCAGCCAACTCTCAAACTCAAACAAGCAAACTCGACGAAGAACGCAGCCTCCGGCCAGAGAGCACCGGGCGTCAGCTGACTCACCAATTCCATGTCCGCTGTCCGATTTGTTGGACAGCAGAAAAGCGAGCGATGGGAGCGATCTAGAGAACTCATCTCGCATACGAGCCTCCGATCCAATGCGAGTCTCGCTAATGGAATACTAAGCTCACTCACTTGGGCTCTTGATTGCAACACTTACGAGCGGAGAGCAGCTTGTTTGGCTTCCACTGTCAGTGGATATATACACATGTATATGTGAGCTTGTGGACCTCACTAATCGAGCCTGCGATTAATTGACTACTCGTCGGCTGACTGAATGACGTGGCGCTTCCGCTTTCTTGTTTGCAAATGTAACAACTACCAATCTCATCGCTCTGGTCTCCATTTTGGATAGTAACTGACGACTACCCGACCAACCCAAAGCGAGCCACTGAAAAACTCGCCGGCTGACAATCGACTTCCGGTCCCCTTTCGACACTCGACGGCCAAGTGGGCCAATTTCCTGCGAAGTGGGCGGCGAGCCGATGGAATTGAATCGAGCTGGTGGAGTTGAAGAAGTAGGGGCAAACTTTACTTTAGCTTGCCGCCCCAGTCTCTTGGGTCGTGGTTGCCGATCGTCACTCGTGAGTCATCTTGAGGTTGTTGTGCTGCTGCCTCTTACTCGAGGCAGTTGAATCCGACGGCAACAACAACAACAGCAGCAGCAGCAGCAACTTGTGATTTGTGTGCCGCTGATTTGTATCCTCTGATTTGCGATAAGCATTCAGAGTTTGGTTGCAAACGAAGACTTGCGGCGCCAACATGAGTCGCGGCAAAGGGAGTCAAGGTTTCGTACAGGTGGCCGCTTTATTGACAGGTGATACGAGCCACCGACTCGCTTGCCATTATCATTCTTATTAACCCAGCAGCCAGCCGGGTGGAGTGCCGGCGGCGCGATTTGCATTTCCGCTCGGCTGCGCACCGGAAGCGCGCAATCGGCGGTGGCGACGGCGCCGGCAACGCGTGCCACTGATCCGGGCCGAGCGAACTGCACGAGCTTGCCGCTCAATCAGGTGGTCGCCGGTCTCGCCAATGCCACAATCTGGGTGGCCGCCAATTTTGAGCCGCAACCGCCACTTCCACCTAGCAACCAGACAGGTTTGGTTCATCTCAAACGGAAGAGGAGATTGAGATGAGAGTTGGATTTGGAATTGGAATTTGAGTAAGAAATAGAAAGGGAGGGAGGGAGAGAGAGAAGTGAAAACTTGCGAAAACTCGAGCGGGTGGAAGAAATTTACTCACCTGCTTTGCGTTTTTCTCCAAACTCCTTGGCCAACTTTTTGCCACGCCAACCGACCGTTTGGCGAGATCGAGACTGAGTTTTCGGTCTGAGTTTACAAATGCAAATCGTGCGGCCAAATTAGCCAATCGCTTGAGTTACTTTGCTTCTTTGCCGGGAAGCGAGCAAGGGCGTGAAGTTCAACGATTGTCCGCTTCCTTATCCTGGGAAAACAAATCTTCTCTCTTTCTATTTGAGCATTCAAAGTTGTCCAGTTTAGTCTCGTCTAGCTAGCCGACGGGGAGTTTGCAAACCTCGCACACTAACTCGGTGCTGTCGCTATTGTTGTTGGTGTTTCGTGTCTCGGCGTGAAACTTGTGAGCAGTTTTGTCCACTGACCAACCATTGAGTTCGATGGAGGAAACTCAATCGTCGACGTGTTGGTTGACTGTTTGCTCGTTGCTCTTCGGGAACTTGGAGGTATTGCAACTTCTTGTATCTCGCCGACTCGTCATCCGCTTTCGCCTCTCCAACTCAAATCCACTTTCTCTCTGTCTCTCTCTATCTTCTGATTCTAATTTTGGTTCCAATGCAATTTTTGTTCCGCTTCGCTTTCGCAGGTGAGCCAACTTGAATGTTGAGGCGGACAGACTAAAGCTCGATCGCGAATGCAATTGAAATTGCAATCGATCTACAACTCACATCGACTAGACGACAACATCGCAAAAACAAATTCCTTGCCGCTAACTGAACTCAACTCGTTGCAGTTGCCGCCACTTCCGCCACCGCCGCCATAAGCAGTCAAGCTAAAGCAAGCAAATAAGCGTTGCACGAGACTTTTCCCGTGGCTCCTCGCTCGAGACGCATGCGCACTCAAAGGCTCGCAACCAACACCAGTTTGACCCACAGGGCCGCCGGTTTGCTCCCGGCCAACTTCCGGTGGTATGAGTTGTGCTGCAGGTGGGCGTGGCCCGCTGAGCTTCTCCAAAACTAGCTAACCCGGGAGTTGGTTATGAGCGCGATACTTGATTTTCCTCTCGCGAACACCATACGCGCCGCCACTAAATTAGCTTTATTTGCTACAAACTTATGAGCCACCAAGCTAGCTCGGCAAATGTAACCACACGGCTAATCAATTTCAAGGCTACGTCATTGTCGGCTAGTCGCGCAGCGTGATCAGCTCAAATGTCGCCCGCCGGGCGGAAGTTTCAATTTGCACAACTTAACGAGCAGCTGGAATTGTGTTGAAGGGGGAGAGGAGAGTCAAGTTGCATTCTCGCATCCTCTTTCTCTTGTATCTCGCCATCACCGCTTTCCTAGTGATCGTAATGGTCGTAAAAATCGTAGTGATCGTAATCATCGAAGTCGCCGAGCTGAACTAACCGCGAATTGATTCTGTGTGGCTTCCGGCAACACAGGAAAGACGAAAAGTTACTTTGTACATGGAGCATCATCCAACCTGAAGCCCAAACTCAAAGCGGAAGTGGAACGTGATGCTTCCTTCTCTCGCGCCTCCGAGTTCATTGAGCTTGTTGTTTTTGTTGAGTTTTAGTGTGCCACCGCCACCTACAACAACAGCAACAAACAGTTGTCGCTATCTATCTGCTGACTTTCTACTAGTTACCCTGAGTGGCCAACTGACTAACTTAACGTGGATGGGCAATTTAGTTGGAGTGTACTGTTTGTCTCTCGGGTTTTTCGCGCTTTAGTTTCACGCTTTAAGGCATCCACTAAACACACCAATTCTAACGCCACCGACGCAACTCGCAGGTGTCTCAGGTGAGTGATAACTTTTGCGAGCTTCTCGTTGCCGGCTGCTGGTCTTGGTCGTCATCGTGTTTTATTTCAGCTTAAACATTCAACTAGCAGCTCACTGGCCGAGAACACAGCCAGCCAAAAAACAATCACGTCGCTTGCTGGCCTCAATTCACGTTCCATTTGGTATGTATCTCCGCAAAGTTTCCCTGAAGGACAGACAGTTTACTTAGATTCATTCGACTCTTTGGTCTGCTTGTCGCCAAAAACCACTGGCTTTGTTCGCCTGTTACACAACAAAACTGGCTGACATACAGTTGGTTGTAACAAAAGTTGCAACTAACCATCCGACAACAAGCACAACAGATAAAGAGAAAGAGAGACGGAAACAAGATTCTGCTAGTTGAATTCGTTACACTCGCCACTTGGACGACGATCGCAACTCATTTACATCAAGTCAAGTTGCTTCATGCTAAATGAATGTCCACTGAGCAAGCGTTCACTTGCTGGCAGATTGTTGTTGCTGATACTGCTGCTGCAACTCCACTTCCGGTTCCAATAAACCACCACCTTCCTCCGTATTAGTGGTCGCGGGAAAGCTGGTCTTTCTGCCCTCCATTTGCATGCTGGATAATGTTGCCCTTCCCTTCCGTTGCCATCGTCGCCGTCGTCCATTAGTAGCTGCTAGATTCAATTTATTATTCAGCTCTACACTCGTCGTCGTCATCGTTGCTGGCGATATCACCGCATCCAAAACCGAAGCAAAACTCAGTGGTCTCAAACGACCAGACTTAAACTCTACGCGCTAAACCGGAAGCTTGAGGCTAGCGACAAGTAGACTGGAGGCGCCAATTACAGCCGTCCATTTGGTGATGACATTTTGCTTCAGGCGAATCAACCGTCTGCTTAGTTGTTTGATGAGATCCAATAGCTAGCTTTCTATTAGTCTGAAGATCCAATTTGCCCTTTAATCCCATCAAATTCCATCTTTGGTAATCTTCAGTGCCACTCTTGCTTAAGGTTTTATTATTATTACATCTGTTTCTTCCATTTCTAGCGTCGACTCCTATTATGGTTCGTATTATTCTGACTCATGAACTCAGACTGGGATCGACGGTTGACAGTTGCAATCCTTTGATCTCATCAGAGATTGTTACGTTCCGATCTCAACCCTGTGGGTAAGTAGGACCGTTCGGTCAAATGCAACTGTTTTACACTATTGTTGTTTTATATTTTAGGTTTTACTTTATTTATGGGGTATCCTCATTAAGCCTAGGAGCGGGCATTGGAAGTGTGAAACCGCTATGCGCGTCTTAGATCAATCACCTCGCAACTACTAATGGGTAAAACCCTACTATTTATACTCTCTTTCTCTCTAACTCTCACTGCGCTTCGGCAGCGTGGCAGCGCAACGCCGCTCTCAGCGGAAACGCAGTTCACGCGTTACAAGTCCCCCCTTCGAGATTCAAACTCGTCCTCGAGTTTACTTGCGGGACTCAAATGCACCTGGGCGGTGTTGTGCCGGCAGGTACCTGTAAAGGTTCGGGTTTACTGGATTGCCTGGGTAGGCTTGATTACCTGCATAGGTTGTGTTTCCTCCTGGCTGAGGTGGGTTAAATGGAATGATAGCACGGCTAGTAGCCGGTTCAGCTGGCGAATATCTTGGCCCATTATTCCTCATGTGTTTTGGGATGATATTGGCGGGATCGCCGTTGACATTTGGTCCAAGACCTGAGTACTTGACCTCAATTAGGTCACCTTTATCAATCTTGTGCGGTAGGCGCACGATGTTGTTAGGTATGTACCTCATTCCTACATTCCACATGGTGGTATCGTCTGGTTCGATGACTCGATGTTGAACAAACACGAGGTTCAATCCTTCGAACTTAGGGATTTCGAACGCTTCGCGTATCTTCGAGTGTAACTCGCGTCCTGTAAACTCTTTGGGTACCCAAACGGTCTTCTCACGGCCGTCGCCGAGATTGATGTGGAGTTGCATCCTTTGCCTATTAGGCCCGTGGGTTATGGTCTGCACATTGTTGCTGTAGAACTGGATGGCAGCCTGGCGGATTACGCGAGGACGAACTGATAGTTCTTGTTGCTGCTGAGGCTTCACCGTTGAATCTTCTGGTTCATCAAACCAATCTGGTAGCAATAGTGCTTCTTCAACTGGATCATCTGGTGAGATCTCTTCAATTGAGATAGGCTTTGCCTCTAGTGAATCGGTGGCCTCTGGCGCTTCATTGAGTTTAACTCTGTTAACCTTGATTAGGTACAATGGTCTTGAGCTACCTGGTCTCTCAATTTGGGTGATGGTGCGTCGAATCTCGATGTTGGGATCGAAGTGGACCTCTCTTAGGTTCTTAATGTCCAAATTGGATGATGGCTTCAGGATGCTCCTGGTTGTTGTTGGTATAGCTACCTGTTGAGGTACTGCAGTTGCCTCTTGGCTAGCTGTTGTGCTTGGTGAAGCATATAAGCGTTTGAGCTGGTCGCGGATTTCTTCGAGGGTCGCCTCGGCATTGTGAATTTTCCTAAATAGGATTTCCATCTCTTTTGGTAGAGGTTGCGACATCTTAGCTTTAAGCTTTGCTTGACTTTACAAGTGTTTTGATGTTGATTGAGCAAATAGCTTAGAGTTGTTTGAGTAATTAGCTATTAGCTTGCGGAATAGTTCGGGTTATTATCTTGAAGATTATCAATCTTGAGCGTCTACTTTGCGAATGAGCTTTTAACACGGGATGCGTGACAAATCGCTTGTTTGTTCTTGGGTTGTTCGCTCGTAGCGTTCACAGTGCTAGTTAACGTTGGTCAGCGTGACAAGTAGCGGATCGTCTTTCAATCTAGAAGATTCTCTTCAACGGTCTTTTGTTCTTCACTGCGTGTGACGTTTATCCGGTGCGCGCGTTATTCAAATTTGAATTGCCAGATTCCATCTCGCGTTGATGATAAGGTTTCACCTGCGCTGCATGAACAATGCGTTCGTCTAGTGGATTATCCATGTGAACTACTTGGTAGTTGACGTCGCTTATCACTTTGATAATTCTGTAAGGTCCTGCCCAAGGAAACTTGAACTTCTTTTGACTTCTAGTCTTAATTAGCGGCTGACGATAGAGAATAAGATCTCCTTCCTTAAAGGATGATTCGACTCGATGCTCGTCGTATCGCTTTTTGGCGTCAAGTTGTGCTTTTTGGATAGCTTTCCTTGCGACTTTTCTCGCTTCACGGAGAATTTCCTCTTGACTTATAGTCTCTGAGTCTTTATCAGTAGCGAAACCTTTGCCAATAACAATATCTAATGGCGTTTGTGCCTCTCTGCCGTGAACTAACCTGAAAGGTGTTTGCAAATGGCTAGAGTGTATAGTCGTATTGTATGCAAAAACAAGTGCGTCTAAATAACGACACCAGGTTGTTGGTTTTTCGCCTGCGAATATCGCTAGCTGGTTACCTAATACTCGGTTATACCGTTCGGTTTGACCGTTGGTTTGTGGTCGATATGGACTCGTAGTCTTCTGCTCGATCTTTAGCAGTCTGAGAAATTTCCTCATCTCGGTAGATGTTAAGTTGGATCCATTGTCGGTGATCATGATTTTGGGAGTTCCATGCTTCAGAAATAGATTTGCTGTGAGCAATTGGATTATCCTCTTAGTAGATGTATCTCTCAATGGACACGCGATGACGAATTTCGTCAAGTAATCGGTGATCACTAGGATGTGGGTGTTATGTGATGATGACAAGGGTAGTGGACCCATGAGATCGACTCCGACAATTTCGAATGGAGTTTTTGGTATCACCATTGGAATCATCATTCCTTGCTTAGGCTGATTGTTTGCCTTTTTACGTTGGCATTTATCACATGTCTTCACGTAATTGATAACGTCTTTCTCTAACGTAGGCCAGTAGAAGCGAGACTTGATGGTCTCTAATGTCTTTTTAGCTCCAAAATGGCCGCCTGTTGGTACATCATGTGCTTGACGTAATACGTAATTTATCATTGACTTTGGAAGCGCAAGTAGATACTTGTTATGATCTTGCTTCGATCGTCGATAAAGTTTTGAGTCTCTCAAGAAGTAGAGTGCGCATTTTTGCTTCAGTTTCTTCTTGGCGTTTGGATTTTCCAATAGTTTGATGATATGATTGTAAGTTTCATCTTCTCTTTGTTCTGAAGGTACGTCGAACGTAGGCTGAATCCCATTAGCCGTCGAGTTTGCAATTCGGTAGGCTGTCCCTCCTCTTGCAGATTTCGCTTGGACTGGCCAAGTTGGCAACTCGGATTGTTCCTCATCTTTTAGATCTGTTGGTAATGGGCATCTTGATAGTGAATCGGCATCCGAATGCAGTTTACCTGATTCGTATTTGATCTTATAATTGTATTCTTGAAGAATGAGAGCCCATCTCATGAGTTGACCATTGTGGTCTTTGGTATTGATCAACCAGCAAAGTGCATGGTGGTCGGTTACCACTTCAAAATACTTGCCGTAAAGGTAGTGTCGCCAATGCTTCACTGCATGAACTACTGCCAAACACTCCTTGTGTGTTGTTGCGTAATTACGCTCAGCTGGTGTTAGTGTTCTGCTTGTATAAGCAACGACACCTGTCTTAGTTGGGTCTTTACTCTTTTGCATAAGGACTGCTCCTAGTCCATAGCCTGATGCATCGCATCGTATCGTAGGATCGCCTTCTGGGTCGTAATGAACTAATATAGGCGGACTTGTGAGTTTAGCTTTCAGCTTTTCCATGGCTTGCTGTGCTTCTGTTGTCCAGATGAAAGGCTTTTTCACACTAATAGTATCATGGATTGGTCTTGCGATTGTCGCAAATCCTTTGATGTAGCGACGAAAGAAGTTGCACATTCCTATAAAGCTTCGAGCTTCGGTGATGTTAGTTGGTGTTGCAAATCCTTCAATCGATTTGATTTTGATTGGGTCGGGTAATATACCTTCTGATGTTATTATATGGCCTAAATAGGCTATTGAGTGATAAAGAAGTTCACATTTCTTCTTGTTTAGCTTGATGTTAGCTTGCTTAAGTCGCTCAAATAGCTTACGCAGTGCGTTAAGGTGCTGTTCGAATGTTGGTGTAAATACTAGTATATCATCGTAGAATACGAATGTTGATGATTCTATTCCTCGGATAACTTCTGACATAACTCGCATTGCAGTCATCGGTGCGGCTACTAGCCCAAATGGCATTACGTTAAACTCGTAGTGTCCACAATGAACAACGAATGCTGTCTTCGGTTGGCTCTCTTGATCCATTAGTACTTGCCAGTACATAGATTTGATGTCTAATTTAGAAAACCACTTGTTACCTGATAAGGTTTCCAATACTGCATCCATATTGGGAATAGGAAATGGATCGACGACTGTAACTTTGTTAAGTTTACGATAATCAACGCAAAAGCGTAGGTCGTCTGTTCCTTTCTTTTTAACCAAAACAATGGGACTTGCCCATGGACTCGTCGATTTGCGAATCACATTTGCTTCGAGCATTTCGTCGATTAGATGTTGTATCTTTTGTTGCTCGACAATCGACACTCTAAATGGTTTTGACCTGATAGGTTGAGAGTTACCCGTATCGATATGATGTTGGATAAATGGAACTATGCCAATTTCCTCATTTGAAGTTACAAATAGGTCGTGATATTCATCTAGTAGATGGTCTAATTTCTTTTCTTGGTCAGCAGTCAGATCTGGACCATGATTGATGCGCGTATCTTCAGCATCTAGTGAGATTGCTCTAGCAATTACATCTCTCTTGGAAAGCGTAACAATGTGTTTGCTGATGTTAATAACATCGATCACATGGCTAGATCTCCGGCTTACTCCTGGTATGACTAGTAGGTTAGGGAATTGAGTTGGTTCAATTACAAATGGAAATCCATCGGATTCACCCGAAGTTTTGACTTCAATTCTCGCTCTTGTTTGCGGTGGCAAAGTTATTTGGCGCTTTGGTCTAACCACTCGTTCTAATACATCATCTTGAGTAGCACAATCGGTCGTGACTCTTCGAAGTTTGACTTCAGTTTCGTAATTCTCAACGTAGAAAACTTCTTCTTTGTTGTTGGCCTCCTGAAGTTGGATACTTCTTACTGCTTTGTCTTGTTCTGTTTGGGTTGCAGCTTCGACTTGAAGTCGTTTAGCTTGTAGCTGTTTATATTTGTCGATGTAGGTGACAATCTTCTCTGCATATGAGATAACTAAATTTGCTGCTTGAATAAAGTTCTCTCCTAATAATATATCTGGTGCGTGTTTCAGTATAACTGCTTGCACTCGGGTCGTACGATTTTCGTATTCAACATCAAGGATAGCAAACCCTAGTGGTCGTTCTGGACTACCGTCGGCTAAACTTAAACCTTGTCCACTCCATCCATACATTGGTATGTTGGTTTTCCTTATCAATGATATCGGTACTACCGTTAGTGTTGCTCCTGTATCGAGGATTGCATTTTCAACGCTACCATTTATCACACATTTCACTTCACAAACTCGATTTGATCTAAATTCATGAGGTTTCACCTCTAATAATTCTTTAGATGATGATCGCATTAGGCGAACTGAACTTGCCTTTGGTTCGATATCTTCTGAGATTATTATGTCCAATAATTCTTCGAGTTCTTCTAAATCTTCTTCGGCCATGTTGTCAATTTCATTGCTTACTAAAGCTCTTGCATTATTATTGCTAGGCGCTGGCCTTCTGTACGGTGGGTTCGAATTCCACTCTTCTTTGCGCTTTCGCATTCGCTCTTGGTCGAGGGGTTGTTTGCAGTCTCTAGTGGGATGTCCCTTTCTGCCGCAATTGAGGCACCACATTTCTTTTGTGTCGATTTGTGGACGACCATTACCTCTGTCGATGTTCGACTTGGTTGAGTAGGATTTCTCCTTCAACTCTGGTTTTGTGTTGCGATGGTCGGCATTCCAATTGAGGATAGCCTCTTGCAATTGGATCAAAGTCCTGGGGTTTGTCATCCGTATGCTTGATCTAGCATCTGATTCATAAATTCCATCGATCACGTGATTGATACGTTCTGCCTCAGGCATTGCAACGTTAACCTTTGCGCAAAGTTCCATAGAAGTTAAGTAATACTCCATAAGATCTTGTGTTTTCGCTTGGCGATTGCGCTTGAGTTTTGACTTCATATAGTCATTGACTCCTTTGACTTGGAAAGTCTTATCAAAATGATAGAGAAATTCCGTCCAGGTTGCTGGACCTCGAGTTGGCCAGGTTGCTACATACCATGACTTACCTGCTTTGGTTAGTGAACGTCGGACGTTTTTGACTTTGTCATTATCAGTCCAGTGATTTACCTTTGCGGTATCATCGAAATCACACAGCCATTCTGCTGCTTCTAGTAATTCTCCGGTGAATTCAGGTGGTGACTTGGGTGTCACGTTGATCACGTTTATAGACGTAGTCTTTAAGTTGTCTTGACTCACAGAATGTCTTGTAGATGCTTTTGAAGCTAGTGACTTGACACTTGATCGTTTTGACGATGCTACAGATTCTATATCCGATCCTCTGAAACTTGTTGCTTGTGAGCCATTTAGCGAATCTCGCAACGGAAGCTCTTCTAATTTCTTAGCTATAGAGTCCATTCGCTTCATGAATTGCTCGAATTGGGAGCTAAGTGTATCCACTTTTCCCTCGAGTTCGTTTACCTTGGGAAACAAAGCTCGTGATTGGTCCTTTTTAGGCCCGGATTTGGATCCTGATTTGGGTCCTAACTTCGCTCTAGGGATAGAGTGAGTTTTTGGTTGGAGTAGGGAAGTTCCCTTTGCCTGACTTCGAAGCCTCGATCTCAGGGGCTCTGGGCCATCAGCTACGATGCTCGTTGGCTCACCTGGAAGATCTATCTGTTCGTTGTAGGAGTCGTCCATAGACTCCGGCGGTAGGTTGTAACCTTGCTCCTGATCAATTTGATCGTTGTTCTGTGATTGTGTATCACTAGTTTTTCTACTTAGAGTAGGAGGTGTCCTTTGGACTGGCATTGTGACCTGTTTTGCTTGAGTTCGACTCTTAGTGCGTTAGGAATTCTTACCTTTGGGACTACCTGTTGTGTGAGATCTGAAATCTCCGGTTTGAGATATGATTTCTCGGGTTTTGTTTTGTTTGAGTTTGATACTCTTGTTTTGAGGTCTGATTCCTCTGGTACAATCGTTGTAATAGTTGTGTCCTTCTGATAGGCCGTTTGACGCTTACAGGTTGAGATCTCAAGTTCTCCACCAA
>WNKI01000005.1:1708663-1785268 GCA_015350385.1 Aculops lycopersici
CAGCGAATTCTTTTCGCACATAACACAACCCAGTGACCGTCTTGATTTCCCCTGCGAGCCCAATGTGAGCACGACCACACGCAAGCGGCGCGAACGCCAGAAGATGGTCTCTAGTGCTTCGCTTAGCATCATCCACTTCGGCGCCGCAATGACCTTGGCCATGAAAATAGTGGGCCAAACGGAGTAAATACAACCAGAGAGCTTGAGCATGAAACGCAGATGCCTTTTCGTATTATTATTGAGGTCCGTAATATTGTTTCTTTGAGACAGAGAGAGAGAGGAGTTATAAGAATGAAAATTGGTGATATTTGTTGCCATAAGCATAGACCAGTTTAGCAGTGGTAATATTTCAAGGGGTGCAAATGCAATTTACCCAAGCAAAATGGCTGGAACATTAGGGCACAAAAACAGGGAGTCGAAGGAGGAGATTGCAAATGTAAAGAATGTCATCAGCAACGATGGACTCTTCATTAAACACATAATTTTCATTACAAAAGGCACATCATCGAAAGGATTGGAATTTTACGTCTCAAGAAAGAACGAGGAATAGAGTTGAACTATTTTAGAGATTGCAATAGAGCAGCAAACGTCAGTTGGCCCAACGTACTAGTCAACACTAGGCATTAACCCCCGACTAATTTTTTAGTTTAGCGAAACCAACGTCAAATCGCGCGACTAGGTGACGCCGCATAGCCATAACATCATACGACAACTAGTCTCCGGGACTCAACTAGCTGAAGCTGATTATTAATGCTGCTAATAGCTACGTTATAAGCAAGAAGCCCGTCAACTGCAGATTCTATGTCGTCATTGCAACTGAACTCAACGCCATCGTCGTCATTGCCAAGTGCGCTAATCCAAACAGTCTGACTTTCTTAAACTGCAGCAGCAGCTGAAGAGTCAAACGAAAGGATAGAGCAAGTAATTCGGTCGGTTGTTGAGTCGAGCCCGTCGAACAAGAGTTCTATGTTGTTCTCCTTTCTATTATCGAATTTACTTTCGGACTCAAAAACCACAAGCTCCTCGGTGGTTTCGTTCAAATTGAGTGCAAGTGAATAGATGCGTCCCATTGACTAGGAAGCACATTGCTAATTAACGTAATCAGTGTACTAGCATGATCATGTTACAAGTTCCAATGTCGCACAGTCATCATCAGTCATCATAATCAGCGGCAATCTCTATCGAGAATCCCGAAAGATATCACCGCTCGGATAATTCAGCACTTGCCTATACAGAGAGACGACTGCCTAGCTAAGAATTCGACTCGCCTGTCTGGCTGACGGCCGGACCAAGACATGCAACACATGCTAAGCTACTGCCGCTATCGCTGTTGCTGTGACACTTACATTTTGTTTGCGCTATTTTTATCTCCCTCATGACCTCAGTGGTGAACTTGAATCATGGTATTGTCTGTATCAATGACATCCAAATCAGTGAGCTACCGTAGCACCAATCATTAGAAGCCCAAAAAAGAAGAAGAAGCAGCAAAGGAGCACTAGGAGGTGAAACATTTCAAGCGCTACAAATTACATAATTGGCTTGTGTCAAGTCGCACGCTAGGAGTCGTATAGTGTCGAATGGTTGTTACTTCTAACACAACTCTGATATCCGCCGCGTTCGAGGTACTCATCGCACTTGACTCGAGACCATCGTTGATTAGTCTCGCACGAACTCGTGCTGTTGAACCCTGATATCTGCGCGTTCGAATGTACACAAAGAGCAAACAGCAAGACGCCAAACAAACCTAAAGGATTTTGCTTTACGAAACATAAGCGCAACAAGGCTATTGTCATCATCATCATATCCTATCATATCAGGGGCAATACTTATAGCACACAACAAAGAACACAAGTGATACTTCTAGATCTAATTACAAGTGAGCAACTGATAGTTTTAGAACCCAAAAAACTATCAAGTCAAAGAAGGGAGTTATTGGTCAACATATCATTGTCGGATTTTTGAGGTATCTATTGAAGTTGAACTTCAAGCTTTGGGGATTTAGTCAGGCGTACAAAATTGTTGTCTTAATCTATAATTGTCGTTAACAAAAAAGAGATACTATCATAAGTAAAACCCTCAAAAGATACACAATGAAGCCTCTCCCAAGCCACACAAAAAGACCAAAAAATTTGGTGACCCTTATTACCATAACCGTAACACTATTAAGTCTGATAAGAAGCATTGAATCTGGATACGGCGAATTCTCGCTAGTTCCAACAGGATGGCCACTAAGTGATGTGGTCGACGACATCGGAGGTAAAGATGACCCTAATTCCACTTCGGCCGAGTCGACGGGTTTCACCTATCGAATTAGAAGTTTAGCCGACCGGTTGAAGCTTAGACTAAAAAGTGATGCAACAAAAAATAACAACACAGTTAGTGATGATATAAACGAGATCAACACTGGAAAATTTAGGAAAAAGTTGAGTCCCGTAATTCTATTGCCTGGATATGGAGGCTCGCGCCTAGAGGCCAAATGGGACAAGACACAAGTGGAACATTACTTTTGTGATTCACATTCTGACTGGACAGATATCTGGGTCAATGTCAAGCTTCTGTTACCTTACATGATTGATTGTCTCATCGAGAACATGCGACTCGAGTTTGATCATGCAACAAACACTACGCACAATACAAATGGAGTCGATGTTAGAGTTAAGGATGCTGATACAATAACTAGTGTTGAGTATCTAAACAACTTGAGGATATCGAGCTTCGCTTACTTCGCTCCAATCATTAGGAAACTTATCATGGGCTTGGGCTACAAGCGTGAGATCAACATTCGCGGCGCCCCCTACGATTTCCGTAAGGCACCCAATGAACTCAAGGACTACTTCGTCCAACTCCGGGAAACTAGCGATCAAATCTACAAGCGCAACAACAATCAACCCATAACTTATATTTGTCACTCAATGGGTTGCAACAACATTCTCTACTTCCTCCAACGCCAAACGCAAGAGTGGAAAGACGAGCACGTGAAGCGAGTTATAAGCATTGCAGCCCCATGGGCAGGCTCGCTATCAGCTCTCAGGGCGGCAGCGCTAGGTGATAACTTGGGAATGCCCTACCTGTTTGATGAAACAAAACTTATCAGAGTGCAAAGATCGTTGCCTAGCACAATTTATTTATTCCCACACCAAAAAGCATTCCCAGATGCGCCACTCATCAGATCTAATGTCGGACCTTCCCCATCGAAACTAGATGATTCCAAGACTAGTAGCAACAACTCGTCTATCAGAACTACCAAGACAACGCTCAGAACTTACATGGCAGACGACTACAAGGAATTCTTCGATGCAATCAAACATCCCGATGGATACCAAATGTGGCTTAACACTAAGGATCTTCTGGGCAACCTAGAGGCGCCTGGAGTTGAGGTTTGGTGTTTGGTTGGTCGAGGCCAGAAAACGCTAGGTAGAATGGAGTATGAGGGTGAGTTTCCGAACTCGCAAAGCGATGAGTTTTACGATGATGGCGATGGAACTGTCACCTTGCAAAGTGCCAAGTATTGTGCAGAATGGGCCAAAGAACAATCTCAACCCATCTATATAAAGGAATTCGGTATTTCGCACATGGAAATACTCAAGGATGCGCAGGTGACTAAGTACATTGAGAGGATTTTAGATGAAGAGACTCCAATGGAGGGCAAGTTCAAAATGAGCCACGATTACGTTTGAAGGTTCCGCAGAGTGTGAGACGAGTGGTTATGTAATTTATGTTACATAGGAACACAGCATAGTGAGTTATTGTAACCAATTGGTTGTGCGAGAATAGTAAGAACAGAGTAGATTGTTTGAATAGGTTTGTAATTAAACTTGAGTTAATTATTATTTTAAATTCCATCATCGAATCCACCTGTTGAATTTGTGAGTGTCAAATCGCTCCCGTTTCATCAAATCACTCGTTGTGGTCATCTACTAGAGCTATCGAGAACTTCCTATTCTCCAAATGAACCAAGCTTGGTGAAATCTGAATCGAGTGCTGATAAGGAAGAGGCAAACGTAAAATCTAGTCTACGATTCATCACCACAGTCAAACTTACTGGATTGATCCTCAGTCATTGCACATCGCGAGAAAGTAAATTAGAGTGACGCCGGAAGAAGAGGTCAGCATAATATCCAAGCTGCTAGCTAGTCAGTGATAACTTCTTTCAACTAGTTTATTCATTTAAATTCTTGCCCCTCGCAACCTCCAGCATCCGAGTTACATCTGTAAGTTTCTCTCTTGGTTTACCTTGAATCTCGCCTAACCGCCGCTCTAGCTCGTCAATCCGAAGCCAATCATTGAAATGAACGATCTGAACCTTCTTTCGTCTGAGAATCTCCGCGATAATCTTGTGACCTAGCTTTTGGCGAGTTAGATTTGGTAAGTTGTTGGCGCTAATGTCCTGTAGGATGGTTTGTGCTGTTATCTGACTAGAATTCAAGGTGCCCGCAATGACCCCAGTTGCACCTGTCGCCAACCATCCGCTGCAATAGAGATTTGAATGCCCTTGAATACGACCATTTGTGTTTAGAATGGCACCATGTTTGTAATCGACAGGTAGGGATTTGTCAAGCATCTGAGCTTTGTAACCAATACTTCTAATTACCAATCCGCAATTTAGTGTCTCGATATCGTCTGTTTCCACTGGATGAGCACGCTCATCAACAAATTCTTCGGGCGTGTTAAAGAGTGTTTTCTTTAGCTCTAATTGCATCACCCTACCTGTAGTTTTATCAGGTATGATCCGTTGCGGTTTCGATAGAAACTTGAAAACTAACTCAATGCCTTCCTCCGTCACCATATTAGATGTACCTTTGAATGATAGGTTTATCAAGAGTTCAGTTATCCTTCTCCTTTGTCTGCTGAGAGTTGAAGTATTCTCCAGCTTGAGACCTACGTCATCAAAAATACTCGCCGGCTCAATTCTAGTTTTACCTTCATTCATTCTGATCAATTCTCGCAGTTCTTTGATGGTAAAGGATACTTGCACTGGACCTCGACGCCCTATGATATATATCTTCTTGATTTTGCTTTGGGATAGAACCTTCTGGGCATGACTTGAAATGTCTGTTTTGTCTAAACTAGTCGGTCTTAGTAGTATTCGAGCACAATCTAATGCAACATTACCCTGACCGATAATGCAAGCAGTATCACAGTCTAATTGTGGGTCGAGATCTTTATCATCGGGTACTCCATTGTACCATCCAACGAAGTTTCTCGCCGATATGGTATTCTTGCTGGCCTCGCCCTCAATATTGAGCAATTTATCCATTGAAGAACCATAACATAGTACTACGACATGGTAGGCATCGGCGAGATCTTCAAGGGTTAATTGTTCACCTAACCCAACATTCCCGTAAAAATCTACTCTATCGTTATTGGCGACATTTGTGAAAGAGTTTATCACGTTCTTCACATCTGCGTGATCTGGTGCGACACCATATCTCACTAGACCGAATGGTACAGGCAATTTCTCATAAATGTCAACCTTAATCTCTGGATTCTTCAACAATTTTTGGGTTGTATAAAAACCGGCTGGTCCACTTCCAACTATAGCGACTTTAATTGAATAACATCTATTATGTAAGGCGCTGAATACTGTCGGTCCAATATGATTTTTTGTTCCACATATTCTCGTTAAACAGTATCTGAGTAACATTGTTGTTTCTAGCGATGGTTTAATATAACACGAGATGCTAATCTTGTAGAATTTGTTTCAATGATCTAATGAGATTTATATGACCGATGTAAATATCCAAAGCGACTCTTTGCGAGATGAAGACCGACTGATTTGCGCACATGTTCCGTTTGGGGGAAAACACGTTGAACAGCTGACATTCGTAAGAAAACCCTCCAGGTCTCGACCTCTCGTCAGCCACTTGACAAGTACTTATCATCTCTACTCGCGTCGTTTTAGTTGTGTCGTTTTGGTTGTTAGCTTGAGTCTTTTTAGGAGGCCACAGTGTCCTGCTATCTGTGTCAATACTAAATGTATATCATCTGGATGGACATTGAGACGAAGAAGGTTTGCGACCACCGTCAAAGCTTCATTGTCGAAATCCACCTTCGCTGCTTGCATGAGTTCATTAATCTTCTTCAATTCTTCCCTCGTCACAGCATTGAGATTGTTGGGTGGTTGTGACATCTTGTTGGATGGTCTGCTGTACTCCAGGTAAGTCCTTATAGAGTAAGAGATCTAGGACTTGGAAAATTATTGCTGATTGTGTCGCTCTGTTCTGAATGAGTGGAATGGACGCGAGTTGCAAAACAGCTCACACAGATTCTGCGTATGTTTTCTCGAGTTGGAACGAGCCATGTGATTTTCGATTACGAGACCTTTTTGAGTGGCATGTTATCATCATGATTCTCTCTATTCTATTCAACTATTAACATGCATGAATATTTGCAATCTTCGTCAATACTATGATAGCAAATATCTTTCCTCAAGCTTGTAGAAATTGCACACATATATTAAACAGATCTCATCACAAACTGTTGGCGCCCAATCTCCTCGCGTCGGGTTGCAGTAAAAATGGATCTAGCGGTTCGGCGAAACTACATTTGCTCAACAACTTCAAATCAAAAAAGACCCTCTTCAGCTCCTCGGTAGTGCTGAATAGTCGAGTTAGTGGTAGACCTGATGAGGTCGACAACCAGGACAAAAAGCGTCTACTGAGTACAGAGAAACCGCTAGTATCAAGTGGTCGGAGTAAGCCAAGATCTATCATGGAACTCATGCGATGGCATAAGCCAACCGGAACTTATTTAGCGTTGACCCCGTCCCTATGGGCTGTAGGTCTAGTTACTCCGGAGACCATGCAATTTCCAGATCTCAAGACAATGACTATATTCACTGCAGGTGCAATAGTAGCCCGTGGAATGGGTTGCACGTTGAATGACATTCTTGATAGAAAATATGACCGACTAGTCGAAAGGACCAAGATGAGACCAATAGCATGTGGTGATATATCGACCAAAGAGGCATTGGTATACCTGAGCATTCAATCTCTTGTTGGTCTCTATATCTTGTGCTTGAACAACTTAGCCGTGATCAAGTTAGGGCTTTTCAGCGGCATCATGATTGCATCTTATCCCCTATTCAAGAGATTCACAAATTGGCCACAAGCCATGCTGGCCTTAACAATGAATTGGGGTGTCCCAATGGGTTACGCCGCTATTGTAGGCTCTGTTGGCTTAGGCGATCTTACAACTTTATTACCCATCTATTTAGGTGCTATATCATGGACACTGTATTACGACACTATCTATGCTCACCAGGATAAAACTGACGACATGTTTATTGGAGTCAAATCGTCGGCCCTGGCTTTGGGCACTTCTGGTACAAAAAAGTTCCTAAACTTGACTGCCAGCACAATGTTAACCAGCTTGGCGGTATCCGGCTATATAACAGGCCAACTCTGGCCATACTATCTAGCTATAGCATCGACTAGTCTGTATCATTTTAAGCAGGTTGAAAGTCTGAATCTCGATGATACCGCCGATTGTTGGAAGGCATTTGATGAGCAAAAGTATGTAGGTTTTGTCATTCTAGTTGGTATTCTAGTCAGTGTTGCTTTGAAAGCCAGAGAGGGCAAGACATCTGGCAAGGATATAACTCAGTGAGATTTCGACTATTTGATTAAATGGAACTATTATATTGAAATTGTCCACTATTCTATCTTCGCTATTTCTTCTATAGCCTTGAGTTTTGTTTCTCGCTTGAAACCTCGCGACTCATCCTCAGGTTTTTGTAGCATATTGATTACATTTGAGCGTTTTGCTCTCTCGAAATCTTCCTCGTATACTATCTCAGGTATTGGATTTTGCGGCGGCAACTCCCTTTCACTGGATGGTTCTACGAACGGAGGATACTTCTTATAAACATTGTACCATATCGGCACATCCTTGACCGCACCTGTCTCTAGTAAGCCTGTCATTCTATGAAGGTTGTCAGTAATTGAAAATTTGTTTTCAAGATTTTGGATGAGGTTAGGATCATCTAGCTTACCTTGAGAATATATTTGCAATATTATGTAGTTTGCTACCGGCCATGTTCTTCGATTCAAACTTTTATCGAGGATTGAGGAGAAAGTAATCAAGTTTTGGTTTGTGGAACAGCGTGTTTGTTTTGAACTCTACGCTCGTTCATACATGTAACATCGAATTTCTTCACTCACATGGTTTCGTTTACATGATGCACGATACAACTCAAGCCGAATTCGACCCCTCGAGATTCTCCCAATGCAACTAATCAAATTATTAATTATGTAATCAAAGGAGCCAATGAGAAGATATTGATAAAACATAAGCATCAGTGAAAGCCACCGAAAAATAATGGTCGACATCATGGTTTTGTTCGGCTCAGGCGGCCACTCGACGGAGATGTTGATGCTCATAGAGAACGCAAAATTGAACATGAAGTTAAATCTGAGCGAAATTAATAAGGTGATCTGTGTTGTTAGTGATGATGACAAACTTATCAAGAGCAAGATTGAGCAGCACTTTGATGTTAAAACAAAGAAGCAAAAAATAGAAACTGTTGCCATGAGAAGACCTCGCAAAGTTGGTCAGTCATTTTTGTCCTCTGTTTGGACAACAATAATGGGTCTCATCAACTCGATCAACATTGTTTTGAACTACAAGCCGAAGCTTTGTTTAACAAACGGACCTGCGATAAGTGTAACTATTTCAATAGCGATAAGATTTTTGCAACATCTATCATTGAGACGACAGCGGGACTGTCGTATAATTTATATTGAGAGTTTTTGTCGAACAAAAAGTTTATCTTTATCGGGTAAGCTAATTTATCACCTGCGACTCGCGGACGAGTTTTATGTCCAATGGCCAGCCTTGCAAATCCGGTACCCGAGAACTGAATACAAAGGTCTATTAGTATAGACTAATAATATGTTAAATTTGATAAATTCGATACGCATTCCATGGCTATCCTATCTATGCTCCAATTATTGGTGTCTCTTCTAATTCTCGTAGTTCCTCTTTGTATTTCTCAAGAACAGAGTCTTTGAAGTATAAATATTTGTCATCGACATCTTCACTAATGGTGAAAGTGACTCCTGGTGGTGAGGTCGCATGGATGTAGTCAATCAGGATATTCAATTTTGTAGTAAGGGCACTTTTCATCATGATGTTCCGCTCGTATAACTTGAGTTTGTGGGTTTGATTTATGGCAGTGGATCTATGTGCTAGGATATCGAGTTGTATATCGTGATGTGGTCCTGAGTAAGCATTGATCACGTTGAACTTCATGCCGTTCATAACCCGGTGTAGATAGCTTTGATACTTCTCTAAAACTGTGAAGTCGTAACCTTTGAGCTGCAGATTTAGTTTATCATAATAACCGGTCTTCGGTCTGAGTTCTTCCAAGTAGGCAGGTTCTAGAACATCTGGCTTGAGAGTGTGAGTTATCGATCTTGGGCTTTGAAATAATAATTTATTGCATCTTCGTGTTTCTAATAAGGCCTTCCTAGATAACTGAATATACGCCATTTGAATCCAAATGAAATGAATACTGTAATTGATTGAAAGAATTGTCGAAATTGCAATAGTAAGTTCAACAATATTCTAGATATGTATCAAAACAACATAAACATTCATACTTGGATTGCACTGAAACTCCACGTGCGAATCGCCTCAATGTGCGATCCTCTTCGAATGGAGGGCGCGAGCTACAGGGAACGCACTTGCTAAAAGTATCCGAAGACCATGCGCGATGCATTGTAACAAAGTGATATTCTTATCATAATTTTCATAAGATATCAAAGGAGACAAAAGTATTATATTATACCAAGTTAAACTTTGTTAACTACAATGTTGATTGTAACAGCAGATAATGTCAAACAAGATTTATAATGCATCCGTCATAGTCTGCAGTGACACCTGCTCAGCGAATCCTTCGCTAGACACTAGTGGTCACTATGTAAAACAAAGACTCGAGGGAACTGGATTATTCCAGATTGTTTATACAAATATAGTTCAAGATGACTTGTCAGAGATCAAGAATCATGTCAGATCAAAGCTAGAAGATCCCAGCATGGCACTCATTATAACTGTTGGCGGAACCGGACCCTGCCCTCGTGATGTTACCCCTGAGGCAACAAGTAGCTTATACGAGAAACATTGTAGTGGTGTGGTAGCTGCGCTTCATAGGACAAGTCTCGATAAAACCCCACAGGCTGCATTGTCTAGACTAACAGCCGGTATTGTCAAGAATTGTGTGATTATCAATTTCCCGGGCAAGAAGAAAGCCTGCGAAGAATGTTTCGATTGCATCGTACAATTCCTCAAGCATTTACTTGAGCAAGTGAGATACGATAGGTTAGCTATAGACAAGACTCATGAGTTGCAGGCATCAAATTCACTCTCGAAACTAGCGATTAGCTGTGAGATTGAGCCAATGAAACCCGCTGATTTCATAGGGAACCAATCACGATATCCATTGGTCAACTTCTATAGTGCACTTGAAATACTTGGGCAATTCTCGTCGAGACTGTACCAAAGGCAAGGGAGCATTGTCGAACTTAAGACCTTAGAGGAAACCCAGAGGATTATGGGTTGTACATTAGCTCAAGATGTCAGGTCGAATATCATTGTTCCTCCCTTTCCGGTTTCCATGATGGACGGTTTTGTTGTTTTTGTACCCCGTGAACTATGGGGTCGGGATCGAATTACATTAGACTATGCCACTGTGGTCCAGAATCTCGAACAATATCTTGAGTCTGAGAGAAGATTCTGCACGTCCACAAATCCAACAAGTATTTCTTTCTGTTATCGAGTGAACACGGGCAATCGAGTGCCGGATGATAAGAGAACATTCGCCATCGTACCAGTCGAGGATACCTTATTTCAATCTTCGAACGGTTGTGACCGAGTGCAGTTTACTGGGGAAATAGTATTGAGGAGATTTATAAGAGAATCCGGAAGTGACATTCAATGCGGAGACTGTATACTTAAGGATACTAAAATTGGCCCCATCGAGTTGGGATTGATTCTATCCATGGGTCATAAAGATATAAATTTATACAAAAGACCAGAGATCGGTTTGATCTCAACAGGAGACGAGCTTCTAGATCCTCTCAAATTCAGATCGCCTGACTCGGATGCAGTTTTCGATATCAACAGACCCATATTATACAACCTATTAACTAACAAGGGTTTTGTTGTGCACGATTATGGTATCTGCAGAGATTCGCTCAATGAATTGAAACAGGAAATACAGATTAGATTATATACTTCCGATGTCTTGGTGATAACTGGTGGCGCATCTATGGGTACCAAGGATTATGTCAAGAGTGTCATAGAGGAACTAGGCGGCTCGATACACTTCGGGCGGGTCAACATGAAGCCTGGAAAGCCTATAGCTTTCGCAACCATTAATCAGACTGGCGTGGAAAAATATGTTTTTAGCCTACCAGGAAATCCCGTATCAGCTTATATAACTGCCCTAACACTAGTATTACCATTCTTGCAGAACTCTTGCTCACTAGACTTGATTGGTGATGTGATTGATGTTAGGGTTGGGTCGATATTAGGTGGGGAGCCACAGGAGTTCGATGGTAGATTGGAATTCTTAAGGGCCAAATTGAAATCAGACGAATCTGTGGTAATCTCAGTCAAGCAACAAAGTAGTCGGTTGATGAGTTTAAAAGACTGTAATTGTCTCGTAATAATCCCTAGTTCATGCAAGGGTTCAAGATTAGAGGTTGGCCAAACTTACAAGGCTCTAAGACTACACAATTGAGCGAACGCTGAAAAATAATACACAAACGCGAATGTGTTGTTTACACTATTTTATCGGTGACTGATTGGCTTTCTCATTACAATTCTTATCGCATCATTGCTTACCTACTTTGACCTATTCGACAATGAGTGTAAGTTTGGGGCTTGGAACAATGAACTCTTTGCCTAGACCATCATATTATGATAATTATTTTTAAAACGCAATATATTGAATGTAACTCGTGCAATAACTAATATTATAACTCGCATTTGGATTGATAGCTTTAATGAAAAATGTGTGCCTCCCGCAATACTCCAACACCAGAGGCCAACAAACCGTCTGATCCTGGGGATATGAAACCTAATTTTACGAAAGAGCAACTGAAGGCCCGACTCTCACCCATCCAATACCAGGTAACACAATTAAAAGCCACGGAACGACCAGGTTCAGGGGAGTATTACAAATTCGATAAACCCGGTAACTATCATTGCGTAGTTTGCGACCAAGTACTATTCGAGTCAAACAACAAATTCGATTCTGGTTGTGGTTGGCCAGCATTCTCAAAGGCAGCCGATGAGGGTCGCTTGAAATTTGTTCAGGATTTTGCTCTGCTAGGCTCTGCTAATCTACTTAGATTAGCTGCAAATCCTAATCTAGTCAGGACAGAGGTTCTTTGTAAGAACTGTGATGCCCACTTGGGTCATAGATTCGATGATGGACCCAAATCGAAAGGTGGAAAGAGGTATTGCATCAACTCTGCTGCCCTCAGATTCGAGCCCTGTCGATCTAGCTAAGTGGCGAAGTGAGTGAAAAACTACTTAGCTATCATCTACTGCCATTAAATCTCCGTATTAAGAGTTCCGTTCTTCTATTCTATTGTGTAGCGCTTACATTACCAATGTAGGTGCCATTTGATTTACTAAGTCGGAATCCGTCTTTTCATATACAACCTTGAGAAAATTTTCCATTGCAACTGTTCCTTTGAGTTTAGTGTGCATCGTTGGGTTCAATTCAAGATATTCTCGAACTTTCGTTACAGGCTTGTCAAGTTTCCAATAATCAAAATGCTCCATTCTGACCTCCTGACCAGGAGCTTCTTCAGAGGTAAGGGTTATCGAAATACCATTATAAGAATATTCTATATGCTTAATGCATTGGACGGTCTTCAAGAACTTGCCCTTTTCGACCATTCCTCGTCGACGCTTGAGCAGGGTAGGCTCTAATCCGGAACCAATATCTTTCAGACTTGCATATCGCCTTCGAATGGTCTTCGCTGGAGCCGTGGTTTTGATTTTTGATTCATTTTGACTCGAATCTAAATTGTTGGCAACGGACGTGATGGGTTTGGGTATGCTAGATATCCCACCTGTTGAAGGAGCTACGCCAGTTCTAGTGGCAGATGTTAAACTAGAGCTAGACTTCGAGGCGGACTGTGATTCTTGAGGTACATCACAGGGGCGAAAGCTATTTCTAGTTGATCGTCGGTCCCCTTTATCGACGAGAATATTATACAATGATACAGGGTATTGAGATCTTTCCAGGATCCTCAAACTGGAACGCCTCATAGGCTCGTGTTTGGCAGATGCTTCAAATAGGCTGCCTAATCTGGTGGTCACTGATCTATTTGGTCGCTGACCAGCCTTTTGAAACCTGAGCAAGTAGTACAGGTGTTCCCCTATTTCTTCTCCGATTAGTATTTCCAATTTTCCTCTTTTCTTGTCCAATATAAGATTCAATAGATCGTAATCTCTCTTCTCAGCTCCCTCATTTTCAGGCAGATTATCGAGGTCTTGGCAAAGATTTGTAAACATTCTATGCGATTCATAGCTCTTATGTAGAGGTCTAGGGTTATTGAAGGTAGGCATCATTTGTTTTAAGATTTATGCAGTTAGCTCATCTATGATGATGATTGTCATTTCTAATATGATATAGGTACAATCCGTAAATTACAAACTTGAATAACTATTATATTGTTTCTACTCTTTTTGACCTATCATTTATCTCCCTTGTTTTGGATGCAGACCATACGAGTAGCCAATTACGACCATCAAAGGGTCAGTCAAATTTGAATCCTGCTGATACCTCAAGCTCAACAAGCATAATGCATCAAGGACAGACAGCAACATCACGGAGCATCCTCCATTGTCACACTATCGCCGCGGCGGTGAAGAGGTGCAATCTGAGTCGATTTACAAGTGTCGACCCATGTCATCAACGTTAACCTCAACGAGTGACACGTGTTGTCCCGTCTCGCATCGAGACGCCACAGATTGGAATAAATCATCTCAAACTATTGTCTTTGGTTCTTAACAACCCTAAACAACCGGCTCACTGATGTCAATCCAACTAGAGGCCGACCAACTTACATCCTGTTGAGCTGCGCAACTCGAACTCTCTGTACAACGAGCACAGTCAACAAACACACGCCAAAATATCTGCAAAATCATGTCAACAATCGAAGTTCTACCTTCAACTTGTCATCAATTATATTAGATCAATCCGGCTTGTGTCTAGAATGCGTCGCAATCGATTAATTGGTATTGGTGCCTTGCAAAAGGATAGGCAACAGCGAGAGTTGTTTCAGCAAAAGGGGTCTCTATTGGCCAAAGAAGAATTGGAGAAACTGGCCAGTCAAATGGGCGAATTTAGAGCGAATCTGGAGAAATTTGCATCGAAATACAAGAAGGATATCAAAAAGAACAGTGAATTTCGAAGACATTTCCAACAGATGTGCGCGGTATCAGGAGTTGATCCTCTTAGATCATCAAACAACTTTTGGGCGAAACTCTTGGGCGTCGGAGACTATTATTATGAATTGGCCATTCAGATAGTGGAGGTGTTTTTATCCACGAGTCATAGGAATGGTGGTATAATGACCATCGAAGAGCTACACAGTAGAGTGCTGGCAGCGAGAAATGTATCGAAGAATCTAGAGTCCACTGACCAAATAACTATTGAGGACATCTTAGAGGCCATTAAGAAATTGAAGGTCCTCGGCAGCAATATAAAAGAGATACCAACTGGAAATTCCTACATCATTCATTCAACTCCCGCCGAGCTAAACTCCGACCATATAGATATTTCACAAGTTGCCCACTCGACCCACGGCTATGTCAGCCCCTCCATTTTGAGGGAACGGCTGAGCTGGCCCGACGAAAGGATTCAGAAAGCTTTAGATGAACTCATAATGGAGGGTATAATTTGGGTTGATCGTCAAGGAAAGGATGGAGAAACCTTATATTGGTTCCCCGGTCTGAACACAAAGTGAGTCTGGTCTTGACAAGAGAAGCACAGCTTCATACTATGATAATGTCATCGATGTTGAGAAGCGTGCAGATATGGACGAGATCGAGGAAGAGACGAATGGTGCTCAATCATCAAGTCATCCACATATTGTAAATGCCTTCTGGCTCACCACCGCTAACCATTGCAAACCATCGTCAGACCCTAAAACTACACCACTGGTTTCCTGTTTTGAACATCAAGTTAGATAACTTTATATAGATATTTACACTTTGATGAATTACATGAACAATGTACACCAATAAATAAGCATGCGTATGATAGACTGGTTGGTTGTTGTCTGTAATCTCATACTTTCGAGATCAAGCTGAGATCTATCACTTCTACTGACAACCACACGCCTCTACAACCATATGATCGTATTCCTTCATTAGCGTCTGAGTCTCAACCGAGTATAACATGGTCACCTTGTTATATTTGGTTGGAGCACAGCAAGCTCTAGGCACCACTCGACCAACAGAATGATAAATAGATTGAAGGATTGCATGGTTCGAGGCATTCTGGTTGTCCGACATGGGGAAGGTACAGTCGCCGGCACAATAGTAGGCCTGATACTTGGATGGTGCAACAATCCAATTGTTCCAGCCCAGTTTGTGAAAATCAATTATTAGCTCCCGCCTATTACACTTTTTGTCCTTCGTTCTTGAGGCTTGAAGAGGAGCATGGCGCCTACTTCTCATATGTGATTGGGGTTGATAGAATTCTTCCACTTCCTCTCGGTCCAGTTGGCCGAGAAAATCTGCATCGTCTGGGATCGACTCTCTCATGGTTTCTCGTTCATTTAGGTACTTTTCCAGAAGGTCTCTAGGGACAATAACTTTAGATTTCTCCTCGACTTTGGGTTCCTTCTTCAAACCTAACGAGTTGAGTAAATGTGACTTTAGTTCATCTTGAAACAGTTCCTCGTTTTTCTTTTCCTGATTGGCTGAGGCATAAATATACAGATTAAGGGTTACGAAAACCACTAGGTATGTGGTCTTCATTTTGCTTGAATTTTAATCAATTGTCGGGATAGCTTCACTTAAAGTCTAATGTCTATATTTAACGAAAAGAACAACAAAACTTGTGATTAGAATACTTTGGGTTCGCATGGTTTCGGTACGCGTTTTGCTGTTGTTGTCCTCGTCGCGATCGCCGCGAACGTATTTGGCCGGCCATTGGCCGCCGCGCGGGCGACAATAGGAGCTTGTGTGCCCAGTGTCCACGTACAATGTTAGCAGACATAACGGCGCCTTGCAAAATTAGTTCACTTATCATGGTCGTGTTGCCGTGCGAGTCGCGCACTCATTCCATCGGCGGCCTCTATCGCAACTCATCATTTTCAAGTACATTCAAGGTAGTTCAAGGGTTCAGTATTGTCCTGAGACTTCATGGGATATCCAGAGGTGATGAAATCTTGCTTGCCCGAGTTACGTTATGTAGATTTTAGCCTCTGTCTCTCTTGTGAGGAGGATCTTCCGGTTTCTAGAGCAAAAAAATCGAAGCAAATCTCAATAATTTTTGAATTTACACTGAAACCCACCAGCTCAGAACTCTCACTTGACTCCTCCCCCGCAACTAGGTGTTTACTTGGATAAGCGAGATCTTACCGCTAGCCCTACACGCAGGAAGCCGCCCACGCAAACTGGGAGGAAACTGCTCAAGTTAGTTCCAAATCAGGCGCTACAAGCCAACAGCGGACTCGAGTAATCAACTCGGCTCACCTGAGCTACCTCAATAACTACCTGTTTGATTCTATTGCCTGGCTTCATCTTTGACCATCTGTGAGCTACTTGCGCTAACACAACGCGCTGACTACTTGTTGCCTAATGCAATACAACAACAAACTTCTACTCACTCTCTCCTCGGTTTATTTTCTCTAGTGTGGCTATCAAATCGACAAGATTCATCATGTTGGTGCTAAATCTTCTACATATCTAATTGTCTAATTCGCACCACGACAATAGATACTTAATATATCATTATTAACTGATAAGCTTTGCAGACTCAACATATTGAGCTCAAATATTCGTGAGCATGGGTCCAGGAAGCGCGAGGCAAAGTATCACAATGCACCCTTTATTAGGTAACCTTATTCTCATTCTTTGTGCCACACTAATATCAATCACAAATCTCAAGACAATAGAGGCTAAATATTCATGGCAACAGTCGACAGGTGATATCGATTTGCCCAAGCCGAGCGAGGGTAGCACTCAGTTGTTGAAGGAATCAATTAGAAGGATAACCACAACCACTCTAACTGAGGAGAATGTCATCGACAAGAAGCCCATCGAATCGTCGGCAAATCCGCCACCAAGACCTTCGTTGGATGTAGATGATCTTTTGGCCAAGGATCGTGATGGGTCCAGTACAAGTTCTGAGAAAATTTCATACAACATTTCGATTACAAGTACACCTGGCGGCTCAATTAGCTCTAATTTCAACCTGTTGCCTGGGAACAACCAAAGAATGACCTGCCCTCAGAATCAGTATGGAAACGTTGTGATTGGTTGCCGCAAATGCCAGTGTAACGAAAACATTGACCTCACTGATACCGACAATTGCGATCCAATGACCGGCAGGTGCTTGAAATGTTTGTACAATACCGAGGGCGACCATTGTGATAGGTGCAAGTCGGGCTACTCGGGCGATGCCACCAAGCAACAGTGTAAACTTTGTGTTTGCAACCAACTCGGCACAGATCCAAATGGAGGCGACTGCCATCACCTCACCGGCCAGTGCTCATGTCGGCCTCACGTTGAGGGAGTTGATTGTGGCAAGTGTAAGGCGGGCTACTTCAATTTTGCCTCGGGTAAGGGTTGCGAAGCTTGCCAATGTGACTCTGTGGGCTCCGTTTCGGCAAATTGTAATGAGTTTGATGGCAAGTGCGAGTGCCATTCTGGCTACGGTGGAAACAAGTGTAACGAGTGTCCGTTGGGTCAGTTTGGAGACCCAAAACTTAGGTGCCAAATGTGCAACTGCAACCGCGAGGGTTCGGTTAATCAATTTTGTGATAATAAGACGGGCAAGTGCAAGTGCAATACGGGTTATGGGGGCGACAAGTGTGACAAGTGTGCCCGCGGCTATCATGGTCGCTTTCCAAATTGTGAGTCTTGTGGCGAGTGCTTCGAACAATACGATCAAATCATCGGATTGCTCAAGAACCAGACGCAGGCTCTACTAGATCGGGTTAAGTTGTTGCTGGAGATAGGAACAAACGGTGCCTACGCCAAGGAGTTTACTGAAATCGAGAACAAATTGGATAGAATCAAGAATATTCTCGACAATCAGAAACTCGATGAGGCTGCAATAAAGGACCTAGCTCGTCAAATTGGGGAGCTAGCCAAGTTGTTGCGTGCACTGGAGAACACAATCACCGATTACGAGAAGGAGACTCAATCAATCACTAATAGAACCATTGCAGTTCAGGATGGACTTAGAGACTACGATCGAATGGCTGACAAGCTGAATATATTGATTGAGCAGTTAAGGGAAAATGCCACACAGTTTCAAGAGGCAAATGTGGATGGGGCCTATGCTATAATCTTGGATTCGCAGAATCGTAGTCGTGAGGCCGAGAAGAGAGTTAGAGATTTGAAGCCTTTGATGTTGGAACAGGAGCAAAAGAGAAGGTTAACCGAGAATATGTTTGCTTCAACTGCCTCACGTTACAATAGTTCAAGTTTACAAAACGAAGCTATCTTAGCAGCACTATCTCGGCAAATCTTGGAGCTTGAAAACAACGTGCCAGGTATCAATCAATTAGTCTGCCAGTCGACCTCAACGGTGAATACCTGTGACCAATTGTGTGGTGGAGCTTTGTGCAACAAGTGCGGTGGTTTAAGTTGTTCGGAGGGAGCCACGACAAAGGCTAGCAATGCACTCGACTTGGCACAGCAAGCAATGGATTTGTTGAATCAAAAGTACAATCAATCTAAGCTAGATCTAGAAGCACTGATGCAAGCTAAAAATATGAGCGAGGAGGCACTGAAACAAGCGAGACTTGTGATGCAAGATTGCGATTTGCAGAAGTCCAAGTTTGACAAAATTGGAAATGAGCTAAATGGAATTATGGATGGAGTTGACAAGTTCGCTTTAATGGATGGATCCAAGCCGGCAGAGGTGAGAACCTTGGGCACTGAGTGTTTGGCCCTATCCATCTCCTTGAAACCGGAACAAATTTTGGATTTGGCTCGCAAGATTAACGAGACCATATCGAGTTTGACCAATATTGAGAAAATTCTACAGGAAACTGCTGGTGACTTGAATACAGCTGAACAGTTGCATCAGCAGGCGGATAGAGCCAAGGAAATGGCAGATAATATTCTGTTAACAGTGGAGCAAGTTCTCGAGATGCTCAGATTGGCGGCCATCGAGCAAGCGAAGGCCGCGGCAGCAATAGCGGCGGCCACCGCGGATATTGAGGGAGCTCAAGCTGATCTTCTTGAGATTACAACGGAAACCGAGCGTCTAACCAAAATTATTCAAGCGCTTGGCGATGCTGTCAAGAAATTACGCGAGCGGCTCAACGAACTGAGGAAAAAGTATGCCCAAAACGAGCTCTATGTTTCGCAGGCAAAGGCGGCGGCCGAGGAGGCGAGTAAACTGGCTGACGAGGCCGAGAAGGGAACCGACGAGCTAGCCGACAAGGTTAGATTAGCTCAGGAAAAGTTGAGGAATAAGGCTAGACAGAATGGAGAGATGAAGGATAGAGCTGAGAGACTCAAGAATGATGCTCTACAACTAGCATCTGAGATACAGATGAGAATGAATCTATTAAGAGAGTTGGACGATTATTTTGATGAGAGTGTGAAGCGAGTTAAGGACTTCCAGGATATTGTCGACGATTTGCACAAGCAAATGAATCAGTATCTCAAACAAATCGATGCTAAGGCCCAGTTCTATAGAGAGTGTCAGACTTAAACTGGGCAATTAAATTTGTTGTAAGTTAATAATGGGAGCATGTAGATAGCTTATTTTTGAATGATTCATTCGCTTTTATTGCTGTTGCACTTGTTGCTACTTTTGTGGTGGTAATAGTGTTATTTTCTTTTGTTCTAGTGGATAGATTTTGTTTATTTACCATGTTGTATATCTCATTGCCGCTATAATTAGAACAACAGCGAGACGCTCGGCCTCATTTAGTCACCTGATGAACTCGACTCGTTGATTGGCAGTGCGACCACCACGAAATTATGATGTTTTGCATGACATCGAACATATTGAGCAATCATGTGGGATCTTCATATAATTGTTTTGGCCATTGTTGTGGTCAGCCTAACTGCTGCTGCAGCCAGCAAGCCAGATGACATACTAAACGATCTTCGAACAAAAGACCTCAGCATCGATGAGACTCTGAGCTCTATCAAGAATTATCTCACAGAAGCGGAAGAAAACAACGAGGAATCTAAGAAGTTGATATCAAATTTTGAGAAACTTGTCGATATACCGGAGAGTATCGATGAAGAGCATTGCAGTTTGAATTATTTGAAAGAGTTGATAGATTTAGAGAACATGGATCATTCATTCGAAAACACAATTGGTCAATTCGTTGTGCACTATAGAGTAGAGCTATTTCAGATGTGTCAAGATCAACTCGATGACCAACTGAATCTTGCAATTGGTAAACTGAGTCCTGAAATTAAAAAAGATATGAATGACTATGAGAAGGAGAAAGAAGCAGCAGAGGAAAATAAAAGGAGAAAACTCGGCAAGCAAGAGCTCGAAGGTCATATATTGGGGTACATCGAGAGGAAACATGAGCAAGACGGAAACAGCCACTTGTTAACCAAGAAATTGAAGAATTTTTGTACCGAAATTTTGCAAAAGCTTGACTCATTCATCGCGGCCGTAGACGAAGAATTGGAGCCATTAGCAAATGACAAGCTTGGCGACTGGCTCCACACTGCGCGCGAGTGCAACAACTTGTTGAAACCGGAAGAGATGGAGTGATGTCTGCTACATGTTCGCATGATATTTGATCTACCCACATCGGGAACTTTCGGGGTTGGAATCAGGTGAGTTATAATAAATGCGCTCAGAAATCTCGACAAATCGTAATTGCGTCAGGAGAGATTAGGGCTAGGTTAGCGTAGCAACAGTAATCAGTCAACTGGGAGCTTAAATAATGACGTTTATACCATTGTTGAGACCTGTACGAGTATATGCAATCTTTTAGTCTTTTCTACCCAATTCGGACTTCGGTAACAAGATTCGGTAGGCGAGGTAATTATGTTATGCTCACACTTTTTTGCTCGTAAGCTGCAAGAGCCGACCAGATCACGCATTTAATTAAAGCTAGATCACCACTTAAGTAGAGGTAAAGTGGCCGGTCGGATTTTGTTGCTTCTGCGTGACAATAAAAGCGAATTTCACGCTCTAGTATTCAATTGAAGAGATTGCCACATGACGATGAGGCAGTTGATTGCCATTATATTTATCTAGCTGTTGATCTTCATGGCGAGAAGTTTTCCAGAACAAAAAGGAAAGAAGATCTCTCCATGCACCTAACACAATAACTAGATTGGAGTCGAGTGAACGAAATCTAATATTGCGATGATGGTGGTGGCGATGTAGTAAACAAAAACAAGAGTATCAATATCATGCTCCAAGGTAGCTTATAACAATAGACGACGTCCAAGGCAGATGTCGACGAAAACATCATGGTTGTACACCAACAACAGTTGGTTTGTCGATTAGACAGTCAAATGCTCTCACATCTCACCACCCTCTGCCTATCTATCTGACTCTCGCGCACTCTTCCCATGATAGAGACTCTCGTTAAACAGTATAAAAACAATCGACTTGGTCTAACCAACTTCAGTTCCGATTGCTCCTTTGAGTCGAATAAAACAACACCAAAGAGGAGAAACAATTCGAGTTTGTTAAAGTAGATTGCTAAAGTTAAAACAAGTCTAGTCATCATCATGGGCCAAGATTGCTGCCAAACAAAGTGTCAGTGCCCAACCGGAAACTGCAAGTGCTGCTCGGCTTGCAGCACTGGAGGGAAGTGCACTTGCAACCCATGCAACTGCTGCGCCAAGTGTAAGGACAAGTAAATTTGCATGTTATCCTAGTGATCACCACATAAATTGTTGTTGGCTACATCATAGGCCGGTGACCAAGAGTGGCACTTAGGCCAACAGTCGGATAAATGGATTACAACTAAACGAAAAAGCAAGTTTCATGGCAAGACAAGATAAGAGTTTCCCTCTCATCATGTACAGCTGTGAGACCAAAATTTCAAGAATAAACAAACAGTAGCAAACTAGATTCTCGAAGTCTAGAGAAAATCAAACGCCTCATTTGTTCTCATTTGCATTAATTAATTCATATTTGTAATTGATTCTCTTGTTATCGACGTGACAACAAGTGTTTGACTTGTTGTTACGAGCTTATCACGATTCTTCTTTCCCTTAGCTAAAGTTCTCTAAGGATTCTTTGTTCTTTTCCTGCTTCAAAGAACGATTGGCATCCACAAGCCGACTCGTCTCTTGTATCTCTTGTATTCATCGCCGAAAAAGTCGATTAAAGTCAACTCCTCGTAGATGATTCTTTCCCTGAAGAAGCTATAAGATACTAGCGCAAATAGGACGATACAAATGGGGTTTTGGAGTAGAATCTGACTGCCCACCGCCCAATAGAACCAACCAGCGTAGGAGGGGTGTCTAAGGATTGCATAGATGCCGTTTGTAACAAGTTTATGTTGAGGATTCTTTTTTGATGAGATTAGATGGGTAAAGTTTCTACCCGCTGTGAACATGGCTAGTTTTCGTATTAGCTCGCCGCCTGTGGCCAACAGTAGTCCAATAAGCGCAATTGAATTGAATTTTTTAAAACCGGGAAATAAGTAAACTTCGATGCCATACTCCACGAAGCTGCCACTGATTGCTGCAATATAAGCGGTGGAATGGTCAAGGAGGAAGGAACTTGTGCTTAAAGTGGATGGATTTGTAAGTGAAGTGACGAAATATTCGCTAAAATGAAAGAATGATAATAGAACCAAATAGAATCCTAATGGCACGAAATGTGATTGCAATTTTCCATCAATGAATGAAAGACCAACAGATAATATGATTCCTAAGATGGCTGATCTGGCAATAACATGCAGGGTGGTTGCACTGGAATGTAAGTGATCCGGTTTTGGCGAATGCTTGACTAGTGTTACATAGTTAGACTTGCTAGCTCTCTTGATTAGACATTCGAGCAAAGGAATTGGAGCTCCTAGAGCTAAGATGAAGCACAGAATATTTGGCAGGCTAACAAGTTGTCCAATCTTAACAAGTGGAAATAATAAATAAAATTGCAAGCTATAAATGGAATATGGACACAGATCTTGATGTAAAGTGGTCATTTTGTTTTTTAGGTTTTGGTTTCTCCAAGCGCAAATTGAGATCGATCAATGGCCTATATTTTGTTCCTTCTCTCCCTCTTTTCCATTCGTCGTGAGTGTCAATTATGAATGAATGATATGTGTGAGTAATATTTATGGAGTGGAAATAAATTTCAATCAACAATAACAATATAGACTAAGCCTTGTGTTAGATTGGAGTTAATGTGGCACCATTTTGCCAATCCAAGCCGTAAAAATATCTTCATGCCTACAATTTTTTTGACATGTGGCTGGAGGTGGCAACGACGAATTGCTTGCTAGGCGCCCACTGGTGTCATCGGCGTAAATGCAACGAGGCGCCTACGCTAGCTTGCCGCCATTTATCTTGTGGAACGGATCATTAACTATCATTGAATCAATTAAATTTTTATGCCATGCTGAGTCAATAAAGTTCAGGGTTGTGACCAGTACTCGAGATCGATTTCAGAGTTCATTGACTGGTGGCTAGACGAAGAGATTAATGCCAAAGGTCCTCTCGCGCATCAATGACTCGTCTATGAATGCAAGTGAGTGTATCGAGATGAATAGTTCGAGTTTTCTAGTCATGCTACCAAATGCGACTCATTCAGTTTTTTTATTGATCGATGAATAAGTGGTCATCATTCAGCATCAGATTAAATGAGCTGGTGACACCTCTACGGTGTGAATATGAAGTAGCTCCCGACTTGTATTCATCCGTTGACTAAAAATTTGTATTATTTGGACGATGTGGGTGGGGAAGAAACGGCTAGTTGATTTGCAACTAACAAAGAGACATATGACTATGTACAACTCAGATCTGGGCAAATCATGCATCAATCGATTCAGCTCGCTGAGTTATACATGAAATTATTCCTTGCTTCTCTCACCCCAATTACGAGATAAATTAGATCAAATTTCGAATCGCGCAACTCACTCAAAGGTGTTTTTTGGGGTTTTTAGGGTTTTTTAATTTTTCGAGCCTGTGCTTTCTCTATGGAGCGTATAAAGCTTACCTCAACAATTCATCAATCATCTAAAAAAGCCCTAAAGTCCTACAGTTTCGTTTTTGTCTCGACGGGTAGATGCGATTTCATGTGCTTTTTACTGGATTTCGGATAACCCAGGTGATTTGTTTCCTTATCAGTTCAATGCCGCGGAGAGTTTCTTAGAAAATCCGTTCGCCGGACAATGGACATTTCAATACTTTGTGGCGCATAGACTCGTGCAATATCGCCAGATTTCCCCACCAATGCGAGTCCACCAACACAGAACAGCGGGGAGATAAATTCAAGCCAAGCAATGGATGCGAAACAATGTAGTGTATGTGCGTGTGTTAAAGTCCGAGTCCATTTAACACGGACGCTCGCAAGATTGGATTGCCATTGTGGCTACCACTCTTTCGTCTGGTAATGCAAAATGCATTGTATTTGGCGAAAGGGAGAAGGAGAAGAAGCGAATGAGTCCGCTGCAGTGAACGGTCGTTGAGCCAAGCGCAAACTGCAGGTTAGGAACGCACACAGAATAACAAGCCATCAAGTGAGTGGGTGCGACGGTAAAATCCAACGGTCGATGGGTATGTGTGTGTGTCTGATTTCTCAAGCTTCACAAGAGGGCCTGTCTGTGTTTTGAGCGAGTGATTTTCTATATTCCGTGGCCAACAGTACAATTTTTCCGACCAAGTGCTCGATTCCGTTCGCTTCCAATGGGACTTGTCTAGCGTTCGTAATGCAAAATACTAGGAATTGGTGTTGCCAGTGCCGTGTGTGAGTTTTTGTGTATGTGTTGTGTTTTTTTAAACCATCCAAAAAGAAAAGCATCGGAGATAAAATTCGTATTATATTTACATCCCTCAAGTGTAATCCAAGACCGAGAATCTATTGGGAACCATACACTACCATTATCCCGATTGCGAATCGTAATTCCAACGTGAATATCTGATAGAGACTGATGCCAGTATTGAATTTGATTTCAATTTAGCGAAGCAAAGGCAACAATAACAACAACAGCAACAATCACCCCAATAACCCCAATTAGCAGCATTGTATCTAGCCCACACTACCCTCTATCGTGTGTTTCCTTTCAAACAATATTTTATCTAATCGACATCAATAATATTGATTGTAATTAGCAAGCAAGAACAACATCAATACCCATATAAATTGTTGATGATGATGAACCACCACAATAACAACAACAATGTTAGCGCCAGTAGCACCCCCGAAAGGCTAGGGATCAGCAAAAGCCGAGAACCTTACAAGCATTCTACACCTGAAAAATTTAGCGATAGATATACACCAATTAGGGAATCACAAGATTGGGCGATCCGTTACGGACTAATTCATGCACCAAGCTCATCAACCAAAATAGTCAATACAAAACGATCCAAGGATGATACGCCCGAGCCAAGAGACGAGAGCGTTGCTTATGAATGCTTATTGCACAATGAAATATTCAATACTGGTATTGAGGATATCAAAGAACAAAGATCTACAAATGATCCGGCGAAGAAAACAAATCCTGTGTTAACCCCACGTAGAAATTTATTTAGGTTTAAAGCACGCAATGACGATAATAATGTTCTAGCTGGCATCAAGTCGTCGCCCTATTCACTATCACCAGTAGGTGTAACAAGTCAAAATCTCCTTAGATCGCCGAAAAAATCATTTAGGAAAATAAGCAAAAATCCATTTAAGGTCCTTGATGCGCCCGAATTGCAAGATGATTTCTATTTGAATTTAGTCGATTGGTCATCAACAAATTTATTAAGCGTCGGTCTCGGGACCTGTGTCTACCTCTGGAGCGCTCATACTAGCCAAGTCACGAGATTATGCGATTTATCGACCGAGGATAGGAACGAGAAGGTAACTTCAGTTGCATGGTCTGAAAGGGGGAATTATGTAGGTGTAGGTTGCGAATCAGGACAAGTACAAGTATGGGATGTGACTACGAATAAACAAATTAGAACGTTTGCGGGGCATACAAGTCGAGTTGGAGCACTAGCCTGGAATAATGATATTATATTATCAGGCAGCAGGGATAGATCAATAATGCAACGAGATATTCGATCACCATGTATAGTTCCAGATAGAAGATTGGATTCACACAAGCAAGAGGTTTGCGGATTGAAATGGTCGCCAGACAATCAAAATTTGGCCTCCGGTGGAAATGACAACAAGTTGTATGTTTGGAACATGCACTCCACACAACCCTATCAAGCTTATCATGACCATTCGGCTGCCGTTAAAGCTATTGCATGGTCGCCACACCACCACGGCTTGCTGGCAAGTGGCGGTGGTACTGCTGACAGGAAGATTCGTTTCTGGAACACTTTGACTGGGCAACCAATGCAAACAGTTGATACGAACTCGCAAGTTTGTAATCTAGCATGGTCCAAGCACGCCTCTGAGTTGGTCTCAACGCATGGATACTCACAAAACCAGATCTTAGTTTGGAAGTACCCATCACTTGTTCAGGTAGCCAAGCTAACTGGACATACTCAAAGAGTTTTGTATTTAGCGACATCACCAGACGGCGACTCCATTGTCACCGGAGCTGGCGATGAGACCCTGAGATTCTGGAATGTGTTCACGAAGACCCGTCCCAAGAAAGCTTCCAAGTCGGCACTCAATTTGTTTGCATCTATACGCTAGGACGCACCCACCACTATGAGACCACTACCTCTTTTCAATTAAGAAAAGGAGCTATCAATCATGAAATCATTCAATCATCCAAATGAACGCACCTAAAATACAAGATCAACCAGCATGAAATTTTATGTGTTTAAACTCAATTTACCGCGACTAAAATAAAGGGCAATCGAAGCATATTTAAGAATAAAACCAGTCTATACTTGAGTCAGCTTCTAACTCCGTCACTTTAGGTATGACCGTAGCTATTTAATGAAGACTAGAAACTTTGATCTCTCTTTCGGTTGTCAAGCACAGACTGTTATGTAGATGTAGTTTTAGATACAGTTTAGTTACAACAACCCATTGTTCTCATTACAACTGATCTCCCAAGAGTCCGAGTCTCGAAATCGTAAGATATCAATTGGAACAGACACAGGCGGGAAGAACATTACATTAAACTGTTTATCTACGAAATAATAACAGTCACTCTTGAAACTACATCGCTATCGATCGATGGTCAGATAAGCCATCTCGCTTTTGTCTACAAAAACTACAACAACGTATGTCATTTGTTACTGTTCACCTGATTGCTCATCTCAATCATTGATTTAGGTAATATTGCACCTCACAAGATTATTTATTATTCAAGAAAGTCAGTTGAATTTATGAGAATCATTAGTCTCATAGGAAAGAAGGCAAGATGGAAGCTCGAATTAAAAAATACAAATCAATTGAGTTTGTTTTGCCTCTTATTAGTGCCAGCACTTTCTCAAGATATCGACGGAGACTCAAGTTCTGGCAACAACTTGCAAGACGACTATGGTCCGATTACAAGTCCAATCATCTTCGTGCCGGGCTATGGAGGCAGTCAACTTGAGGCCAAGCTCAACAAACCATTGAGGGTCCGCTACATTTGCGACCTGGTGTCCGACTGGTACGATCTATGGCTCAACATCCACTTGTTGACTCCGCCGGCCTTCGACTGTGTTTGCGACAATATGCGTCTTACCTACAATCAAACAACTCACAAAACCTCAAACTCACCCGGGGTACAAATAAGACCAACGAAATTTGGTTCCATTGATAGTATCGACTATTTGGACTTGTGGAAAATTTGGAAGACCAGTTATTTTGACCAGATCATCGTAACTTTGCAAACGAACAATGGTTACACGCGTAATGTCAACATGCTAGGCGCTCCATTCGATTTTCTTAAGGCACCTAATGAACTGAACAGGTTCTTTGTCGATCTAATCAATTTAATTCAGGACACCTACATCAACAACAACTACCAGCCAGTGACCCTAATTTGCCACTCAATGGGATGCCTCAATTCAGTTTATTTGCTCAACCGTCAATCGGAGTCATGGAAGGAAGTTTTCATAAAGCGTCTCATCTCGCTAGCTGCCCCATGGGACGGATCGTTCAAGGCCATCAGTGCAATGTTATTTGGCGACAATTTGGGCAATTCACACTGGAAAACTTTGACGATCTCTTCAAGGAGGTCAACATGACTGACTAGATGATGATGTGGCACGATACGAGAGAGATTGCCATGAGCTTGAAGGCACCAAATGTTGAAGTTTGGTGTTTATATACGGAAATGGATCTGTGACGCCAAGCAAAATCAAGTACCAGGATTCTCTTAATTCAAAGAACTACATTGAGGACGGTGGCCACGGCGATGGAACTGTAAACTTGGAGAGTTTGCGGGCCTGTGAAAATTGGCAAAATCATCAGGAGAAGCCAATCTACACGCGCCAATTTGACGACATTGATCATATTGACATCCTTCGGAGCGCCGAAGTGGCCAACTTCATCTCCTACTTTATTCTTGTTACAAATTTTATCACAGCTTTGCAAGTGATAATGGTGCTTAGCGGTACAGACGAGCTGTTTTAGTACCGATCAATTCTGATCCCTAAACTCACTCTTAATAGTCCAAAAACCCTTGTCTCCACGCCGATTGAGATCACACATCTTGTAAAGTAAGGCTTTGAATACAGCGCTCATATCCGGTTTGAAATGAGACTTGAAGAACTCGAGTAGCTCATCAGTTTGTGCCTCGCCTCGTCGAGCCGACTTGAAGAGCAAAAACTCCCTCACCTTGTCTGCCATTTCCTCGGCGCCAGTTCCGCTTGCCTTACCGGCAAAACTACGGTCCAATTCAGCCTCTTCGTCTGAGTCTCGATTAGAGGGCCCAGCTACAAAAGTATTTCTTGCCAATGTAACGTGATTCAACTGGTTACGCTTCTTGATGGACGACAACAACGAATCACTGCCACCACTAGAGCTTGAGGTATTTTTCTTATGTTGTGAGGCAGCTACCTGTTTGTTCCTAGGCGTCAATCTTGGTCGCGAGTTTGTAGAATCGTTGACGTGTCCATTCCTTCCGGTCCAGTTAGGTATCCCGCTGGTTGAACCGAGACACATGCGACGAGACTCGCGTAGGGCACGGATTGCATCTCTAGCAACCTTCTCGGCTTCGCTTTCAACTACCTTGAAGTCCGCAGTAGTATCAGTCTCAATTCTGTCGTGCTTCAAGGCACCCGAGATATTGGAGTTCTTGAACAATCTACCAAGAATGTAGTCGTCGCGCTTGTATCTTGGATCTGACTTTTCGTCGCTAGCAAGCGCCTCGTCTCTGGTAGGTGGTTTATATATGTCCTGTTTGACAAGGAAGCTAACTCGTTTCTTGGATTTAGACCTATCTCGACTTAATTTACCTTCTTCCGAGGTAGCTCGTGAGTTAAGACCCTGGTTCTTGCTCGAATTTTCACCTGAACTAGAAGCTGAATGAATTTCGGATCTATTCACTGAACTGGAAGGAGGATTCTCTGATTGGTCAACGATCACATGGCTCAACTCTTGTGCTCCATTTCCATTCACGCTGGTCTTTTCCCCATTGCCGTATTGTGATACTATCATCCGACTCAATTTTTTAGCTTTATCTCTTAGAGCTTGTATCTTCTCTTCAGACAAGATATTCCCGTCGTTGTTTCCGATTGCACTAGAGCTATTACCTAAGCGCTTCTGTCGTTTCCTCTCTTCTTTCTTTTCCTTCTTTCTTCGCCTCTCCTCTTTTTTGAGTTTCTTCGACTCCTTAATAGAATCTGCGTTAATTTGGAGGTCATCATCGAATAGAGCTTTAGTTTCAATGTTCTTGTCATTATCAGCCAAGGTGAAGAGTTCATGCATATCATTTGTTTTAAAGAATCTCTTCTGCTTCGCATCTCTCAAAACACGATTGGTAAGGTACAACTTGAACACTTGTCGGTGGTATATCTTCTCTTCGATTGTTCCAGCAGTAAGTAATCTATAAATGATCACGTGACGCTGTTGACCAATGCGCCAAGCTCTTTCGCGGGCCTGGATGTCAGTGGATGGATTCCAATCTGGATCATAGATAATAATACGATTCGCTCCTATCAAATTAACACCAACTCCTCCAACACGAGTGGTAAGAAGGAAAACAAATATCTCATCATTCTTATTGAACTCTTCAATCATCGATTGCCTTACGCCTATAGGCGTTGACCCGTCCATTGTGAGGTATCTGTACTTGAGCTCATCGAGATACAGACTAAACACTTTGATCATCATGCGACTCTGGGTGAATAATAATACCTTGTGGTTTTGTTTCTTCCACAACTTAAGTAAAGCATCAACAACCATCATCTTTCCGGACTTCTTATAGTGACCAAAAGTTTCATCGGATGAAAAGAACTCCAAGTGCTTCTTCATATGCTCCTGTTCTTTTTGCTTGATTTGGTCGTTACAATCAGTTGAATCAAATATATCTGGATGATTGCAAATCTTTCTCAGCTGAATGAGGCCAACAAAAATTTGACACATCCCTCGTTTGATATCTCTCACAGTAGGCGACTCCAAATAATGTTGATACATTTTTCGCTGGCGATCGGTAAGCTTACAAAATAATACTTGCTCACTTCTATCCGGTAACTTCAATTTACTATTGACTTCCTGTTTGGTTCTACGCAACAAGAATGGTTTGATGGTGTCTCGCAAGACACAGGCACACTTGTAGGCAATCTGGACTTGGAAGTCGGTGGCGTTTGCGTAGCCACCTTGTGTAATTGGTATACCAAATTGACCCATAAACACAGGCAATGTTCCAAGTTTACCTGGATAAATAAAGTCAAATATTGACCATAGCTCTTTGAGATTATTCTGAACCGGCGAACCGGATAAGATAATTCTATGTGGAGTGCGGAATCTCTTACAAGCTAATGTAACTTGAGCATCTGGATTACGAATCTTATGTCCTTCATCTAAAATTGCATAATGCCAATCTAATTTGTGCAGATAATCTTGATAAATAACAACTCCCGGGAAGGAGACAATAAGAATTCCATTAGATTTGTGTATAACATTGACCAATTGTTTACGATCACCCGAAAATGTTCCAGTGCTATGAAGAATGGCAACCCTAAACTGAGGGTACCATTTGCGGAACTCTAACAACCATTGGTGCATAACTGTTGCTGGACAGACTAAAACGGTGGGACCCAAATTTTCGTAGTTGTTATGAGCATTGTGAATGTCGGAGCACTTGAGAGCGGTGAGAAAGGCGATCATCTGAATGGTCTTGCCGAGACCCATTTCGTCACCTAAGATTCCACCCGTTCCCAATTGATGCAGTTCCCACAACCACCTGACTCCTGTTTTCTGGTGCTCAAATAGATTGTCCCACATTTCTTTTGGTATTTGCAAGTTTCCATCAATCTTCGTCATCTCATTCCATTTTTTTACCTCAGTTCCATCAGGTAGTATGTTGTCCAATCTTAATTGGGCTCGTTTTTTGTTGTAAGCTTTTATTCGAGCTTGATAGGTACGGAAATCTCCGTCGTCGTCCATTCGTCGCTTCTTGGCCTTTCTACTAGATCCCCCGTCCTCTTGCTCCGGCTCACTATCAGTCTCGTAATCTATGTCTTGGCTGAACTCATCCTCTTCATCTTGATCCTCATCAATCTCTTGTCGGGAAGACTCGTACTCGCTACCAGACGCTTCACCCGAATCTACATCCTCATCGTCACAAATATTGAATCTGACTCCACTGGATAGGACACCTGATTCTCTAACCCTCGATGCCTTCTTCTTTCTTGTTGATCTATTGGAGTCAATAGGGAGATTACTATTGGCATTGAAATCCTCATCGCTCTCATCTTCCGCGAGCTCGACGGGTTCGACTTTGTATACTTGCTCTGTCTTGATTGTTGGCGATAATCGCGGGATTCTAGGCAAACTTTGGATTGATTCACTTCTTCTGGGAGATTCTGGTCTCTCGATTTTGATGAGAGTTTGTTTGTTTAGACGCTGAGCACGAGCTAGCTGCAAAACTTGCTCGTCTCGAGCGTCAGGGTCTTCAGGTTCTTCATCACTGTCATCTTTACCATCTCCAACTCCTTCTCTTTGGTTATGGATAACTCGCATGAGATCATTAATATTAGTGGTAGTTGCATCTTTGTCTTTGTTGCTTCCTTTTTTATGGGCCTCAGATTCTTTGGCTTTGGCAGCCGCTGCCTGGTCTGCAGCCGACAAAACTTTGTTGACTTGCTCAAAGACTCCAGACTCATATGTTTGCTGGTCGTAAACCTCTACACCCAAATCCTGGAGTTCATCTTGGCCTTCGCGGACTGTGGTCGCCGATATTTTGCCCCTTTGGACTGATACATGCAAAGATTTATCTCTCGAGGATGCATTAGAAACACTAGAGGTGGACGGAATTGGTAGAGATTCTACTCGACAGGCGTCATGCAGATTGTGTGTTTCTGGACCGGTTAGTTCATTAGAGTTGCTTAGACTGATATCCTCCTCTGAATCGTCCATGATGATTGATGATTATCAACAATATGTAGCATAATATTTGTTCGATAAAGTTTGCATTACGAGAAGAGGTGATAATATAGTTAAGTAGATGTAAAGAGGATTTAAACTTCTTCAGATCAGAGTTGAGTGCATTTTTATTTTCTTGTCTCAAGGCTTCATGCGCTTGTGTTTACGTGTGGCAACCGCTTGCGCATGCTTGTGTATTTGTTGACGTTTACCTTGAATTGAATTTTGATCGGCTCTTATGCACTAATTCAAAATTAGCGGCTGGATGCTCTTTCGATCGATTCGCAAAATAAAATTAACCGACTGTGTTGTCTTTGATGGAAATCATCAATCATGATCCAATTACAATGGGGTCTTTGTACTTGATCATCGCTATTGTCCTGGTATTTATCCAACGAATAATTACCAGCAAAATATCCAATCGACGGAGATTTCTAGTGGCTGAGCAACAGAAGGTTGCCTACAAGCATAAACTATTAGCTGAATCATCGAGGATAGAATTGGAACGTCTGGATGATGAACTCAAAATCATCCAAAAAATTAAAGTATTAGATAATGAAGTTGCCAGCTTGAACGAGCATCTCGATCAATTTAGACGGGATAACGAGCATGACAATGATCACGATTATGAGCATCTAAAGTCGCAATTGGAACGACAGAGGGATACACTCGAGTCCAAGTGTTTGCAGAATGAAACTCTCAAACAGCAAATAGAGGACCTCGGAGGTAATGTTGGTACTGATATAAGCCAAGAACAAATTTCCCGACTAACTGCCAAATGCCAACAATTCGAAGTCCAAAATGCAGACCTCAGACAACAGATCAAAGCAATATCCGTAGATTCACAGACAATAGATGAAAGTTTAGCCAAGCAATTTGACATTTACAGCCGTGACATGGACCTCAAAAAGCTCAGAGAGGTGTTTGAGTTTTTGCTCGAACGAAAAGCAACCGAGCCAGATATAGATTTCGATGTATACATGACCGAATTGCGCAAGGATCAGGCAAATTTCAGTTCCATACTGACAGACCTCAATATAAATAACAAGAAAGCTGAGATCGAGCTGAAGAAGATCAAGAAGATAGACACAAGCGGCGTTCATGAAGAGTGGCTCGAGTTGGCCTTTAAGGTACGAAGAATGTTGGAAGTCGTGGAGGAGCAAAAAGCTAGAAATTACACAATCCAAGCAAGGATAGATGAGTGCAAAAGTGATATCTCCGAGAGGGAAAACGAGATCAACACGTTCCGGGAGTACTATGAGGATGTTAAACGTCAATGCGATACTTATCATGATGCAAGCTTAGATCAATCGTCTAGACTTCAAGAAGAGGAACATAGGCGTATGATTAGTCAATACTTGGGCATGAGCTCCGCCTCAAGTCTAGCCGGATCTGGCCGCATTCCTTCGCCACCACCGTTAGATCTCTCGATGGAGGAAATCTTACGGTCCATAAAGTAGGTTTATTATTATTAAATTGAAGATAATGGGATTGGGATGAGTAACTTTGTTTACAGGTTTGGTATCATTGGCGACAATCAATTTTTAATTTCTTGGAGATATCAATGCAGTCGTGCACGAGTCACGTGATTGAATAACCATCTTATATCGATCAAAGTCGACCTTGATTACAGGCCGATCTCTTTGCTTTGTTTCAGTTCCATTCGTTTGCCTCCGACTTGATTCCTCCAGTTTCGAAGCAAGGAGTGCTATTTGATGCACAATACCTGACATGGACTGATTGGCTTCGCCTCGAGCTTTACATTTCAGGGTTGAAGTTAGTAGAGTAGTTTATATTGCTTCTATTTGCAAGTTATCTTGCCATAACACTCACCTACAATACATAATCCGTCATTACCAACGCAAATGTAACCTGTCACCCCTGGTTGCTGCATGCTGTAGTGTAGTTTTATTGTTAGAATCATTGAAACAAAATTTCATATTTAAGAGGGATTGGTCAATGATATAACTTACGCATAGTCGGCTACCTTCAAAATTTCTTCCTCCATCACGCTAATGTCGAAATCGGAATAATTATAGTTGCCAATATTAGAGAGATTTGTTAAAAGTTCAATGGACAGCTTTACTGCGAGTTCGCGAATCGCAATGTCAAATAGGAGAGCGAAATTGACTAGCCCATCAGCTGTGCGAGCGAATATTTGCTTGTTTTGATTTGAAATACAGTCACGTGTCTAATATTCTATTCTCGCGTTTGGGATTGTGAGGTTTTGGACATACTAGAGTTGTTTTTACATGATATTATCTTGATCATTCCTAAACGTATGATCGACATGTCAACTGTCGAGAAGAATAAACTGGCTGCCCAGATACTCAAAGCCGAGATGCTGGGCGACAGTGACAAAGTCATCAGACTCAAAGCTCAGATGGCTAGCCTTAAAGAACAACCCCCAAAACAGATTTTTGCCTCACAACAAGCTCAACCGAGAGACACAAGGCCAACATCCAGCGCAATCAAGACTACAAATGCATTTAGTTCAAGCAGATCTGGTGCTGGAAGCTTACCGGAAGGAAAAGCAAGGAAATTTCTGAACTCAACCAGCTCGTTGAGTGATATGTTTGCGCAAGAGAAATCCCTTTCGGCTTCAGATGAGGCTAAAATGTATCTCAAGACATCAGCTAAGTTTTCTAGAGATGACATGGAAACGAAATATTTTTCTCAAGAAATAGACGACTCACAGCTGATCCTCAATAAGTCTAAGCGTCTCAAAGCAGAGACAAGTGATCCTCATACTGTTAGACCGAAAACAAAGCCTGACTTACCGGAACTATGTGCTAATTGTATCGACAGACAACCAAAGCACCTGGTGATTGACGAGAGGGAACTAACCTTCATGGCTTTGCTTAATGCAAAGCCATTCCTATCATCAGTGAGCAATGTGGTCATAAGGAACAATAACCATGCATATAACTCGTTCATCGAGTCTAGTCAAGATCACCAAGACGAAGTCGAGAAGATGGTAGACTCTTTGAGAGAGATGTGGAAATCCAAAGGCTATCGCTGTCTGATTATGGAGACCCATTTCAGAAATCTACGTCTAGACAAGAAAAAGTTCATCTCTTGTGGCGGTCACTTCCAGGTACATTGTCTGCCAATCAAGGAAAAGCACTTCGAAAAGTCCCGAATGCATTTCAAACAAGCCCTTATGGACTGTGAAAAGGAATGGTCGCTGAACAAGAAGCTCATCATGACAGATCATAGAAGAATTCAGCGATACATCCCCAAAGGTCTTGCCTACTTTTGGGTTTGCTTTGATGACTTGAAGAATGGTTTTGGTCATGTCATCGAGGACGAGCGAGAGTTTTCGCGTTTCTTCGGATTGGAAGTTCTCTCGGGTTTACTGGATAAAGATTTCAATCCAATGAAATTGGATGAGAGAGAATTGTACAGCGACCAGTTTGAGAGAAGTAGATTGTTTAAACTGGATTATTCTAAGAATAGATGACCCAATAATAGATTTATTCTGCCCGATAGTCAATGTTATGCTTCATCCTGAAAGAAGATTCCACCAACAAATTTTGTAACCTAAACGGAAGTCGAATAAATGAGGCTGTGCCACTGCGTGACAAAATGTCTGCGCTCACAACAACTATAGGCAGATTGTTGGACAAAATGATATCTTTGCAATCTCTTAGTGCCTGGTTGGAGAACATATCTCTCACGGATCCAGTCTATTTTCCGTCGAGGAGCTTGGATGCTTTTTCGTTCCTCTTTCCTTTTACTTCATCCATCTCATTCGCTCCTCTAGTTGACGACCAATACGTCCACTTATTCTAGTCTCAAGGTTAGGACCTACGGGAAACTCGACCACATTTACACCGAGTCGCTCTGGCTCGAAATGCAAATTTCTAGAAATGTCAGCAAGGGCATATTTGGATGCGGCGTAGACCTAGACTGGGTTTCAAAAATCTCTTAACGTTTATCATTGTTCCTTTGCCTATGATGATATATAGTACTTGTTGCTCAGTATGACTCAATGGGCCACTATCGAAACGTCTTCATTATTGAAGAGGCCTATCAAATTTGTGATGTTATTCTTGTTATTCTAGTCATCAATTGATTTTGTCAATTAGTTTTGACTCTGTGATGTCCTGTTATGTCGAGCTGGATTTGAATCAATAGTTCTTTCAAGCCGGCTATCAGCAGCTAACTTTTTGTAACCTTGACTTCGAAAGAAATTCAAAAAACCGCAAATGATCTTAAAGTTACACTCTTGAAGGATTAACTTAGCAAAATCTAATCTATCATATCCAGAGTCACAACCGGAAATGACGACGGCATCCTGGCTATTTGTTATTCGCTTCCGGTTGAAAAAATTCATAATTTGAAGTTCTTGTGCCTAAAACCTTGATATACAGACAAGTGGTGGATCAGGCGTCTTAATGATGGGCCACTTGGCTCGTTACTATATTATAGTTGGTGGTACTCGAAAGTTCCAAAGTATATTCGCATTTGATAGCTCGTGGATTGTAGAAACGTAAGTGAGGATTCATACGAAACGGTTGCAAAGAGCGCGATTTCGCTCAAGATGGGCATTCTCGCGGTACAGCAGCCGAAGCCACCTGTTTGGTCACAAAGCTAATTACAAAATCTGGAACTGACTCTCTGTCTGCTGATCATCATTGCAGTTTCTCCTCAAAGAATATCAGGTTAAGTATAGAGGATATGCCACGGAAAATCTTGACAGAGTGTCCAGTCGATCAGTCTTTCACTAAAGTCGCTGCTCATAGCCTTTGCATGTGATACCATGACGTCTTCATCACTTCGAGTAATAATGTACAATCAAGTTTACAGGGTGACAGGTTAGGGTTTTTGCTGGCACAGTTAGCGTTTGGGCCGGCGACAGCGAAGCCATGGTCTCCCCGAGTCGAGCGAGATGGATGATGATGGCTGTCTGGCTGCTATCGCTATTGTCATAACACACATTGCGATAACCACACAACGACGCCGAGACGACGAAAGCCACAACATCATCTACGCGCCTGCGTTCTTTCCATCAACATCCAACGAAAACATAAACACAAACCACTAACCTCAACTTCGGCACACTCATGACTCCCGAGCTACCAGCTCTCTATTTGGTTGCACAACCGTAGTTGGCAAGCTTGTTAGCGTTAGACCCGGAGACTTGCACAGACGCACGTACGAACAAGTAGTTCCTCGGCCATTTAGAGGGAAAGTGGGAGCACACTGCACGATAGAGTGAGTGAGTGAACGAGCGAGCGAGCGAGCGACAACGAGGATATTGACTTGGGTAGAGTTCAATTTAGTTGAGGCAGCAAAAAAGCGCAAAGCAAAAGCGACATCGAAATAGACGCTCACGAAAGCGGAAAGTTAGCAGAAGTCAAGGCGGTAACCCGTGATTCGCGATCCACAGTGAACACATTGGCTAGAATTAAGATTTTAAACAGGAATCTAGCTAATAGCTCGTTTGATCTATTCATTTCGCGCCGGAAGAGTAGAAAAAGAGAGGAGAGGAATAGAGAGATAGAGAAAGAGAGGAGAATTGATTTGCTATCTATTGACTAGAGTTAACAAGGAGGAACTTGGGAAAATTCTCGAACTTTGCAGCAACCAAGACGAACGACAACACAGCCTCACCAAGAAAGGGGGTAAAATTGTGGGGGAGTGAGGTTACGAATGCTCACACTGTATTACATCACATCGTTTTCGCTTAAAAAGAAGCAGAAGTAAACAACAACCTGCAACATTCGCTCCAGTATCTGAATGAAGATCGAGAAAGAAAAAAAGCAATAATCTCGCGCCTAAACTCTAGTGTAAGCCCAGTCCAAGAGGAAGTGAGTTGAAAAATTAAGTAAATAGTTGATAAATTCAAGACAAAATAATGATTCAAATTTGGCGTCGAGGATTCTCGCTGGCCACAAGTGAGTTGCTTGCCATGGCCAGCCCATCGAGCTCCATACTAAGCCACCAAAGATCAATGGCCACCTCGGCGGCCGCCAAGCCAAAGCCCATGAGCAGTGGCGCCTCAACTGAGCACCAACTTGCCCTGGAGCCAAAGGGTCCGTATGTTCTAACTTCCCAGTTACCTGGGCCAAAGTCGCGCGAGTTAATGGACTCGCTGGATAAGATTCAACAGACTGGAAGCATTAAGTTGTTCATTGACTATGAAAAGTCTATCGGTAACTATATGGTCGATGCGGATGGAAACACCTTTCTCGACATAATAACGCAAATTTCCTCAATTCCACTTGGCTACAACCATCCCGCAATGATCGAGGCTCTGAAGGACCCAGCCAACATGGCTGAGTTTATCAATCGCCCCTGTCTCGGCTTCCTCCCACCAAAGCAGTTTATGGAGCGCATCTCAAACGCCTTGCTGGCGGTTGCCCCCAAGGGCCTGACCGAGGTTCAAACGATGGCTTGTGGCTCGTGTTCGGTGGAAAACGCGCTAAAGGCTGCCTTTTTCCGGTATCGCGAGCGCGAGCGCGGCGGCCAACCACCGAGCGCCGAGGAGCTCAGCAGCACCATGTACAACCAGATGCCTGGCTCGCCAAAACTCTCGGCCATCTCCTTCGACGGCGGCTTCCATGGACGTACTCTTGGCGCGCTCAGTTGCACGCACTCAAAGGCAATCCACAAGTTGGATGTGCCCGCCTTCGACTGGCCCATTGCTCAATTTCCCCGCTACAAGTATCCGCTTGAGGAGAATGCGCGCGAGAATCAGGCCGAGGACAACAGGTGTCTGGCGCTCGTCGAGCAGTTGATTCACGATTACAAGGATAAGGCGCCAGTGGCGGCGCTCATCGTTGAACCCATTCAGGCGGAGGGCGGCGATAACCATGCATCGCCTGACTTTTTCCGCGGCCTACGTAAGATTTGCACTCAACACAATGTTGGCTTCATCTGCGACGAGGTTCAAACAGGTTGCGGTCCAACGGGCAAATTTTGGGCCCACGAACACTGGGGCCTAGAGGACGCGCCGGACTTTGTTACATTCAGCAAGAAGATGCTACTCGGAGGTTACTTTTACAAGCCTTCCTTCAGGCCAAAGCAAGCCTATCGAGTGTTCAACACTTGGATGGGCGATCCGAGTAAGCTAATTATGCTGGAGCAAGTTATCAGTGTTATCCATCAGGAGAATCTAGTACAAAAGGTTCAGCAGACCGGCGAAAGATTGCAGTCTGGCTTGAAACAATTGCAGGGTAAATATGAGAACATTGTATCCAATGCTCGTGGTATAGGTACCTTTTGTGCTCTAGATTTCAAAGATGGCAAAACGAGAGACCAGGCACTAGAGCAGCTCGCTCTGAATGGAATCTACGCGGGTGGTTGCGGCGAGCGCTCGGTACGAGTTAGAACGGCGCTAGTCTTTGGTGATAAGCATGCCGATATCCTATTAGATCGTATGGATTCCGTCATCGGCAAGATGTCTAGTTAGCTGGTAGACGACAACTTTGTCTAGCTTAGTGAGGATCAAATGCTGCAGCTAGTCAGACACACTTGCTGACTGCCACCTAACACCCAGCACAACCTTCATCAGCCACCTGATAGTACAAACATCGATTGCGTGACTAAATGACTGACGAATAAGTGAGCTAGAAGGCTTCCATGGTATGTTTCAATAGCAAGCTTATTATATGTGCCCCTATGTGTTCCATCGAAATTGGTATTGTAATCAAAACAACAACAAAAGCAACAATAATAACACCAAAACCAACTCAAACTGATTTTATCTACGACGGATAACATGAAGGCTTTAAGCTAGCAACAAACGCCACCTCCTTTCTTGACGCCACAAGCCTATGTAAATCTTTCGACGGGTAGAGTTAATAAACCGATATGATAATATAATAACACAATGAATACTATCCACTCATGATGTATCAAATGGAATGCCACGGTAAGTCGTCTGGGCGTCACGCGGCTATTACTCTCATCGGTCGGCGGCACCTATCGCCTAGCAACCGACTTGTTTCAGCTTGCGCTGTTGTCTCAGTTATCCTATGAGGCATCCACTTGACAATCTCGCCCTCGCTAATCAAGCTGAAGATTTGTTATTCATAATATTATCTAGTCAACTATGGAGGTACTCCAATCTCTTGGAATTCGAGTGGACGACCAGGCAAAACTAAAAATCATCTCCAGCGAGACTGAAGTGAACTCGGTCCAATTATCAGCCGAGGCAAAACTTCTCTTGGTCCAACTGGAACAGCTCAAAGGAAAACTGGATCGACTCACGGAGTCGCTAGAGGTCCTCAATGATCAAACGAGAAAGTCGAGGAAACTGAGCATAGCAAATAGAATCTCAAAAATAAGCAGTGGCTCAGCTTGATATCTTTGTTGTGAAAAATAAATTCCCCTCCTCAGAAGGAAAGTTCTTCCGTTTCCATTTAATGTAATTTGATGTGTATATTGATTTGTATCCTGTTGTTTGTGTTTCAGTTATTAACAAGCTGATGTCTCAATATAGTCTCAACAACCTTGCTTTAGTTTTAGAGATGCATTTCTGTCGTTGGATTATCTATTGTGTGAAATCACCAATAACTGACTCAATTCCAATATTTTCAATAGCATAAAAGCGAATGAATGACAATGTTTTGTTGTTTGGATTCGTACACAGTTTAGTAGGATAGTGGAAACCTTAACGTGTTGTTTCATGGATTTGTGAGGATCATCTCGAATCAAAAATCACCAATAAATGATTTCATACAATTATGTTTGTAGGACAGTTGCTCCCCTTCTTCTCCTACTACAACTAACACTTCTTTGAAGGAGTAATATAATCACTAACCACCTTGACTATATCTCGTTTTACCTGTCGTCCAGGGAACATAGTGATGCTTGTACATATGCTGCATTTGTTTCCTTAATGTCAGGAAGGTCAGTACGAAGAAGTAAAGCAATAGAATTGGCCAAAAGACTGGCAGATCAAACATGTCAAACATAGACATCGTTAGCGCAATCAGTGTTGCTCTCGTTCCTTTTAGCCAAAATTTATACTCGGGTAAACGTCTGATGAATGGTCTGAACTCATCACTAATCCTTGATGGCAGCGAGGGACCGGAATCTGGGTCTAGATCCTCTTGTGATGCATGAAAGTCTGGGTCTATCTTGGGACTTAGAAAATCGATGAGTAGATTCAGGTAGTAAATTCCTAATGCATAACAAATGACATACCAACCACCGCCAACAACTACCCTAAGCATAAAAAGGCACAAGACAACAGCTGAGAATATCCATCTGGGAATCAAGTGTGGAGTTATTTTATCCATGAAAATTTGATAGTGTTTACCTAGATTGCTAGCCATTTGCCTTCCTTTGGCAGAGAAGTCCTCCTCTCTTCGTGGCTCAAAAGAGTCCATATTTTATGATTTGTTTCTATTCAATTGATTGGCTTTAGGCTTCCTTGTTGCCTTGAAGGTCGTTATCGTTCTTGCTCCTTATGGATTTAGCTAATACGATGAGGTATCCTTTGTTTGTAAGTATATAAATAATTCAATTTCGTGTCGTTTGGTTCTTGATAATAGATTTGGATGTAAAACTCTAACCCAGGCTCGCAGCTAGTGAGAGCCAAGATACAAGAGGATAATATTGTCGGATTGTCATGTGGTAAGGGGACTAATTAAGGTAAGATCAATAGATAGGATTCGCGAAAATAGATAGAGAATGCATCATGCATGTGCTGAATCATATTCTGTGTACATTTCTCCTTAGGATACGTAGTTTTAGCGGGCAGTTGCATTGAGTTGGTTGGCCAAGCAAGCGGCAGCTGACGCTCCAACTGCTGTGGCTGCTGGTTGCATTTCACGAGCACAAAATAGTAGTTATTCAACGTATGACACGCGGAAAGCGAGAACCTCTGTACCGCGAATGGCAACGAGCATGTGTGTTGACGGTTCGCACACAAAATTATAGTCGCGGACTCGCTGGGGTGCGAAGAGTGCCCCAAGGCTGCTGACTATTTATTGTCATTAACTGCTGGCAAGCTCAATGTACCGAGACGCCTGACGACGTTTATTGACAAAAGAGTGGAAATCTCACCTGTCAAGGTGGCTGATAAATTTTGCGTAATCGATCGACTACGTTGCGCAGATGCCCCGCGGCCATTGGGCGCCTCGAAACTCTCACTGGTTATTCGAACAAATTTTCGAAAATTAGTGCGCTTTGAGTGGAGAATTCACTTTGTGTGCGTAAATGATGCAGGAGTCGATGCGGTTTAGGAGTGTGCACTAATATTTGGAATCTAACTTGAGAATGCTACTAGTTTACAAAAATTAAAGCGCGCCCCTGAGAGAGCCGCTGTACAATCAGGGGGAGCGCATTAATATATGCAAAAACCCCAAGGGCTTACACAGTGCCTGCAATCTTGCTGCTGTCGGCGACAGCCTGTCGCTGTCGTCTCGCCAAAACAAAACAAGTGGCCGCCAGACCAGTGGCGAGACCAGAGTTCGTAGCCGGTGTATGAGTCACGCCCCTGCAGTAAATAAAGAGATCTCTAGAAAGGGCAAAGCAAGTTAGTCAACAACAAAAGAGTCTCCCAACAATAACTTCAACTTTGATTCAGTTGCTCCGACATAGGGATATTAGATTCTGAACTGTCACACAACGCAAACTAAGAAGCGTCCAACTAAGACACTTAATATATTCAAGCTACCAAGTAACTTTTGAAAGATTATATCCTCCTTAATTTTAATTCCAACCTCCAAACTAAAGTAAAAATCATACTCATCAACTCAACATGGCAACTCCAGGATGTCAAGTTGATGGCAAGGTTGCGCTGATAACTGGCAGTAGCTCGGGGATTGGTGAGGCGACAGCCAAATTGATGGCTCAACAAGGATACAGATTGGTTGTTACAGGTAGCAAGCAAGAAAAAGTTGATAGAGTTGTTGAGGAGTGCGCCAAGTTATCGCCAAAAGGATTCAAGGTTCGTATTGTTGTGTGATTCGATTTGTCCCATCACAGTTGTTGTTGTTGCAAATTATATTTGGCTGTCACGCCATCGAAATAGCGATAAATTTCCTCATATTGGTAAATTTATTACTCTGATTTGCATATCGACCGCCTAGTCTTTCCATTCCAATCTAACCGATCTACGTCTTCATCCTGAACAAAACATTAGCCACTCGCTCTGGTTCTAGACTTGAGTAATGCCGACAATGGCGAGCTTGCCGTCAAAAAGACCATCGAGCATTACGGTCAATTGGATGTCTTGGTCAACAATGCAGGTGTTTTTCTCAAGTCGCCAGCGAAAGAGACTGCATCATATGAGACCTACAAGAAAGTGATGGGCATCAACATTGACGCCACCGTCCGTGCATCATTAACCGCTATTGAGCATCTGAGAAAGACCAAGGGAAACATGGTGTTTGTATCGAGTGTTGCATCCGTCAAGCCAGCTTTGTATGGATATGCCTACTGTATGTCCAAGGCGGCAATGTCCAGCTTCGCCAAATGTCTCGCTATTGACCTGGCTCCCGAGGTTCGCGTCAACATTGTTTCGCCAGGTCCAGTGGCAACACCAATCTTTGAAGCAGTGGGTTTGACACAACAAATGGCCGAGGTTGTAATGGCCTGTACCACACTTCAGGAGAGAGTTGGAAGATCCGACGAGATTGCAAAGGCAATCGCTTTCTTAGCATCGGACGATTCGAGCTACGTGAATGGGCACGAGCTTTTCATTGATGGTGGCTATCTGATCAAGCCCTCAAATATGAACGTCGACTCGAAGGTTATAGCTCATCGAGGTAATGAAGCAGCAAAGCCGGCACAACAGTGAGTCCATCTATTTCTAAAAGTTGTTCATGCTGCTCTTCTCCCCTGGAGAGACGCCGACATTTACACCTGCACATCTCCATTTTTCAGACACTATATTATTATTTAGTCCACTAGATTTGCTGTGCATCTTTTACTACCAAGACTCCCGAATAAATAACCACCTGATATTGCGAAATAGACCAACAAGTTGTAGAGGTAGCTTAATTGGCGCCTTGGCAAAACTCTCTCTAATCTTGGTCGTCATCCAAGTCGACGTCTCGTTTTACTTTCGCCCAACATTCAGACTGTAAATTTGCTGACGCATTTGCTTATGTCGTCGAGGATGATGATGATAATAATACATGATAATTCATATAAGAACTGCCCAACTGGTAAACGGCAGGTTGTTGCTGGAGCAGCAGCCACCTCCAGCTGCCCGCATTTCGGCCACCCAACTTGGCGATCTCGCCAGCCGCCAGCAAAGGGAGTGACCCCCTGCCACCTCGATGAGTTCGAGGACGGCAAACGCCGGTAATGATGGCAATATAATTACGTAAACCTGGCCACACATTGGCTACCTGTTTTGTAGCGTAGCAGCTACAAGTAATTGTAGCGCACGAAGACGACTTCGACTGGCAATGTGTTTGCGATGAGCTTTCATCCTCACAAAAGCCCGCTCACTCTCTAGTTAGACCATAAGCTCGCCTCGATTACCACCCTCACTGATCGCGACTGATGGCCGCCCCTTGTGCAAATGGACAGCCTCGAGGCTTCAGTCTACTTCTGTTTGCCTCGTTATGATTACGGTTGAGACCACGACAGCAAGAAGACGACGACGACTTCAATGTGCTACCGAGTTCTCGGAGCAAAGTGAAGCCAGGGAAGCAAGTCAATGGGGCAGATCATCGATTCATCGTAATGCTCAAGCAATCTCGCGCTACTGGCCGGCAAGTGAGCGAGCAAATGGGCAACCGGATCTTGGGTTCTGTGAGGTGAGCGAGCGATCAACAAGTTGCGGCCAACACATCTGCGTCGACCGTCTAATTGTGTGCTTATCTATTCGTCTGTTTGTGTTATTTCCACCGGCTAGCAAATCGAAATTGGCACTTGTCTGCCATCGTCGACTTCTACTCGCCTTGCCACACTGCGATGGGCTGCAACGAATCCAATCGCCGTCAGCGTAATCATCAAGCTCACGCTTGATTGGTGCTCCCTTGCCTCCTAGTTCATCTTCCATCGATCCGCCACTTATGTCTGGCCATCCATAAATGACTGACTAACTTGCTAGATGACCATTTAATCTTTTTGATGGAAGAAGGAGAAGCAAGTGAACTTTGCGGCGGATGTCAAGTTGCCAGAGGCTCGAGAAGCTGAAATAGGAGAGCAAAAGACATGTGTTACAACATCAGTTGGCAAACAACAAGTGGGATTAAGTATCTCAGTGAGGTTATATAATGTTTATTTATTATGTCTATCTATCAATATCTATGAATTCTCTCAGTGTCTATCCACCACTGACTTCGAGCGGTCTAGTAAGTAAGTAATTTGGGTGTCATATGTACATATTGGCATGGAAACATAGGTAGGATTTGTATGATACTACTGTTGTACTGTGGTATCATGATGTTGTTGTTGATGTTGTGTTTGTTTTGGCGACTAACAAATAATTTAGTTGGACATGATAATGATGAGATGAGCTTGACTATGTGAAGATGGTATTTTGAACCTTGCAAAAGGTCTCCAAATCGCAGGTATCGGCTTCTTCGTTCACCAAGTCATTCATAGCAAATTTCTTGAAAAGACAGTCGACTTTTGATTTACACTTTTTCACTAGAATTGGACGCTCATTGACACTGGTCACAACCTTCAATCGATCCTCGACACTAGTCATCATGGGGCAATGGTAAACTGAAAACATGATGTTGCTTGAGAAGGGAGCCAAAAGACTGGTTTGAAAATTGCTCTCTGTAGGTGGCGTTCGACTGTCGAGGTGATCGGCGATCTTTTCCGGTTGATAATCTCTTCCGTTGATGCCGATCAAGTTGGCAAATATCTTCTCGATAACTTCGGAGTGAGTGAAGAAGAATCTGGCAATCTTCTGGTCGCCAATGGTCTGATTTTTGATCTTGTCGTCCAAACCTTCAAGTTGAGCATTCAAGTCCATGCCAAGCTTGCAAGCTGATTGGCGTTGGTGCTGTTGACCGTAGGCCACGTTGAAATAATCGTCAAGATCCTCTATGTACTCTAAAAACTTCAAGTCCTTCTGACCAAATAAGTCGCACCAAATACTGGATGCAGAATGAGCGGCTTCGTATTTGCAAACATTGTACAAAGAGCGGACTTCCTCTGGGGTAATCTTGTTTCCTTTTGTCAGATGCAGAGCCGACGATATCTCCTCGGCTATTGGCGCCAGCCTACTGGTGTCTTTGATTCTCATGCTTGGATCGGTTTTATTTGACTTGAAGAGACTACTGCACTTTTCATGGAATTCCAAGATTTCTGGCTTGCGAAAGTCGGACACGAGGCGAGAGTAGCAACCTGAGTTGGAGGTGTCGTTCCAGGTAGCTACAAACTTGCAACCAAAGTCGTTGTCATGAATCAAGCTGGCGAATTGGGCGGCAGTTTGTTGGGTTCGCTTTTTTGAGGTGACACCAAAGTCGATATTTGTTTGGCTTGAATCAAAAAACTCGGGATACAATCCTCGCAATCGTTCAGCCAACTCGCGGGTCTCCTCGTAGCCAACGTCAAGCAACTGGTTCGCATATCCTTCCTTGAGGAACGTGTTCCAGGAAGCGTAGGCGCTGAGAGGGTTTAGACAATCGGTTTGGTTGCCAGGTTGGGATCCAGGAGCTCCGATGGGATTTGAGCTGACGGGGGCCACCCTGGTTTCGGTTTCAATTTGCGCCTTGATTCTATCTTGAATGCTGGCCAATCGTTTGTTCATGTCCTGGATGCCCTCTGGACTTGGGTACCTAGCCGCGTGGCGTCCATAGAAGTGAAGCTGGATGGGCCTACACTTTTGCTCATCAACTAGCTGGCGGTGTATGGACTCTAGCGTCGTGTCGGCGAAGAAGCTCGGAGTGTGGGGTGGCTCGACGGACTCGAGGGACTTGGTTTTGTTTGAAAGCTTTCGATTGAGGTAAAAGTTGGCAGTGTTATAGAGGGTCTTTGTGGCAAATAGGCGATAATTTTGTTGCTTGAAGGGTTTAAATGAGGGGCAATTGTTGTTTGGGTTGCTAGTTTTTTGGCTGCTGAGAAGGAGCACAGCTGAGATGACGGCCACAATGATGCCGATTAACATCAGACAGCAAAGGAGGCACTTGAAGCTACAAAATGAGCAACCGTCCTCGCGGCCACCTGTACCCGTTTCATCGTCGATTGTGTGCTCTTTTAGTTGCCTAGTGGCCTCCTCAAGTTTCTGGGGCGATGGGTTGACGACGGCTACCTGTTGTTGTTGGTGTTGTTGCTGCTTCTTCGTTTGCTTCGGCGATTGGTCGGCCATGTTGGCTAAGAAAATATACTTGCCCTCTTGCAAGCTATCTTTTCTCTTATGCTTCTTTTGGTCGTTCGCCTTTTTCACGCTTTTTCTGAAGTCGTACTCCAGTTTTTTGTCTTGTGATGCGGTGCGTTGCGATGCGAATTGTAATAACTTGATTAGATCTTTAAATCCTAGTCACTTTTGTGAACTATTTGTCACTTCTCTTCTCCTCTCTCGCTCGGTGGTTGTGCGAGCGTCTCTCGCTGGATCGGTTGTACTGACTGGTGGTCGCTTGCCGCGAGTTGGACGGTGAAATCCGAGGTTTACGATTATTGCCTCTCGATCTGCGCGCGCTCTCTCTCTCTCTCTATCTGTTATTTGGTTCGTGTGAGTCTTTGGCGTTCGCTGGCTCGCTTGGTGGTTGCGATTGGGTTGTGTCGGCTGGCCGCTCGCCGCAACTTGTTTGGTGAAATCCGAGGTTTACGAGTTGGTGCCCCTCGTTCTGCGCTCTCTCTCTGCTCCTCTGTTCATGTGAGTCTTTGCCCTGGCTCGCTCGCTCACTTGGTTGCTAAACTCTATGCTGCGGCACAGTGGACTCACCGCCCCGCAAAATGTTAACGCGTCGCTCGCTTGCTCTGCCAGCCAGCGGACAAAATGGTCTGCGTCGCGCGATGAAATTCCCGCTGCAATTTGAGCTTTTTATTGCGATTCTCTCTCCTTTCTGTTTCGTTGGCCAATGTTATTGTTGCGCTTCGCTCGCCGCCGCCGCCTCTGCTCTTTGCGAGTGGTCGTCGCGTCTGCGGTCCGCGTCGCTGGGCCGCAACAAACGAGCAGATGGAGTTGAGTCTATTTCTGCAACTTGAGCAAGAATTTCTCCCTTGCCGCTGGCCAAACGCTCTCGCCGGTCAGATGTGGCGCCAGCAGTTTCCAATCCCTTGCCCATCGTCTCGATCGCGCCTCTTGCGATGCAAATGCATGGAGCTCCTTCCTCTCCCACTCCGGCCAGAATGAGTAACAAGTTGCTCCGAAGCGCACTGCGCAAACTCGCAGCAATCGGCAACACCAACCAGAGACCCCAACCAAACTGGCCGCCGACTTTCACTGGCTCCCGCTCATCTTCCATCTCGCGTCCATCCATTGTCAGCCCTCAACCAGGACGCCGTTGGAGAAGGCGAGCGTTTTAGTCAGCGAGCAAAAACCAAGATTGAGACAACAACAACTACAACCACCAGTTGCGCCAACAACAACAACAACCCAAACAACCGCACGACAAGCGCGACGATGCGAAAACAAGACGCGCGTTTGCAGGCCGGCCGGCCGGCCGCTCGATTCGCTCGGTTTGCGGAGCAACGTCAGCCGCGGGGGGCAGCCACTTGTTGCTTCTGCATCCATCCCTCCTTGCGTCAGTCGGTTAGTCGCTAACCACGAATCAGAGAGACGAGGAGGCAAATGAGCAATGCAGCAACAACAACAACAACAGCAACCTGTTGTCCTCCACTCTCTCCGTTCTTCTTTTGGTTGTCGTCTTCCTTCGGCCGGCTCCTTTTCAGGCCTCGTTTTAAGGAGTAGAAGACGAAGAACAAGGCAATCAGTTTTTACTCCAGAGTCTCAGCCGAGAAACCTCACAAAACCTCGAGAGGATCAACGCAAACCATGAAAGTCCAAGGGGAAGACCGAGCGGCGACCTGTTGCGCTGCGGGATCTTTCCTTCCTGCTAATTCAATAAGCGCAGCGTGAGTCTTCCCGCCGGCCGGCCGGCCAGCAAGACGACGCGCCGCCGATTCCATTCAGCCCAAAGCCGGCGGGTCTTTGTGTGGCCACTGGCCAGGCAAAGTTCGAATTGTGGCCGGCGCGCTAAGATCGCGCACCAACATCCGCCTCGGCAGTCCGCGACGCAACCGATTGAGCGCGGCGCCGAGGTAGGAGCTGCAAGGTTTCGAAAAATGAGTCGTCGCTCGTTTGTCAGGCAAATGGAGTCTATAGTCGACACAAGGAATAACACACTTGCAGCGGGCGAACTTGGCAAGCTCTCGGCAGGCGTGTAATTGGATTGCTCTTAGTCATCATCATCATCATCCTCCTCGTCGACGTCGACGTCGTAGTCGACGAGGATGATCGCGACTCTTGCGGCGGCCGGAGCAAGCGCCGCGGCCTTGTTTTGTTTGCGCCGCCACATTAACTCTCTCGCTATCGACGGACATCTGACAAGCAAACTAGCTAAATGGAGCGAGCGAATCGAGCGGCCAAATCGAAATCCGAATTTAGATATTTACAGTGGGAGAATCGCCTAGCGCCCGGCGCTTTGTTCGGTCAGTCAGGCGGCCGATAGGATCGGATCGCGTCTCAATCTCGCGCTTCAGAATTTGATGCATCCATTCCACTTTATCGCGAATCGCAACAACAGCGGGCGAGGAAGACACATGCAGCCGTGTACAGAACAAGAGAGAGAGAGAGAGAGAGAGAGAGAGAGAGACCGAGTTGCTGAAGAGGAAGTTGGAAAGAGAAGGAGCATGAGGTGAAACTGACGGTCGCACTTTGGCGTCCATCCATCAAAAGAACCGTCGATTGGTCGCTCGGTTACCTGAACAGCCCAAAGCGGGAGGGCAAACGGCCACTTTGCGGCCAAAAGATTATGCAACAGCCACCATCGCCGCCGACCAGCATAACACTCGCCACGGCCAATGGGGCGCCCGACTGGCGGACCGAAAGAAGATCGGCCACTTCCCACACGAGGATAAGGTTGCGCAACGGCTCGCCGACGCGCCCACCCGAGCGCCTGCTGGTGGCACCTCACTTATTCCTCTCTCCTCGCTTACCTTTGCCTCTATCTTTACCTGTCGCTCTGTCTCTCTCCCCGACTCGCGAACTAAGCGCATGAATTTCGATCAGCTTGTTGCCATTACGTAAGACCAGCAAACGCAACGTTGGCCTTGGAATTCGTGTTCACAGTTGCGTTTTGTTTTGGCAGATTCGTTGCGCTTCCTCTCCATTTGCCATCTTTGCACTTTTGCAGCAGCCCTCGCGGTTATTGGCCAACGTTGCGTCGATTGTTTCCACCGTCGCGTTGCTCTTTATCGAGCGAGAGGGAGAGAGCGAGCAAATCAACTTGGCCAACCTCACTCGCTCGCTCATTCGTGCTCCTCGTTGGCCCACCGAACGAAGCGAACGACGAGAGAAACGAGGCAACTGGTGGCAAACTCCTCGTTATCCACTTGGCTAATAGAATCGCCGGCCCATCGGCCGCTCACCTGTTGATCAGCTTCGCTCCTTATGATGGAGGCAGGAGAAAACTGCGTGCGTCTGTCCATCTTCTAAGCGGCGACTGAACGAGTGAGTGGCCTAGTGGGAGCGCCAAATGGCCCCGGGCGCCCAACGGCGGCCACTCAGCTCGCACCTGTTGCGTTGAATTGAGTATGCTCGTCGGATGCTAATTGCAAGCTCCGCGAGAGTTGCGCAACTCGCCTCTCATTAGAATTAAGCCAGCATTTGCAGTTGACTGGCACCAAGGCGCCAGCGTGAGTTACACTGTTTGTTTGTCTTGGGCTCCTTCTCTCTCCTTCTCACTTAGAATCTTTGACTTGCACAAGATTCGCTAGCTTGATGATCTCGGCGGGACCGAGTGGAAAAAGAAGAAGCTGATCGCATGATTATCATGCAATGGCTAGAACAACGTAGCATGACTGGCTAACGAATGAGCAGGTAGCGAGTAAACGAACTAAATGAATGGTGATTATTCTTCCCTCCGATTTGTAAGTTGAAGCTCAGCAGAGTGGCTCATCTTGCTGAAAAATTAATTGCGTCAACAAGCAGCAGTGGCAGCTGCGAGCTGCGAGTTCGTCACAACAACCGACGGCCAGCGAGGCGAGTCAATTCTTTCACTAAAACTCTGGAGTTCGAATGAGAGAAACGACCGAGAACAAGCCTCTCGAGAGTTAGTTAATTGGGCCTATTTGCTCCAGATAAGCGCAATGGGATTAGCGCTTCGGGTTGGTGATGTTTCGCTGTGTGTTCAGTTTGCGTTGTTAGAATTCCAAGTGAACAACAAGCCAGTCACCTGTTGTAAAAAGTTGACTACCGCCAACCAAACTAACTCCTCGTGCGCAAGCCGCGCCAAACTTTGACGCTAATGAATGGTCATGTCCACTTGTGGCCATGAATATTCGACGACGACTACCTCTCGAGACGAACAACCAAACCAAATTTCCACGACAAAGATATAGAATTGGACGACCACTTCTCCAACTACAAGTTGTTGCCGGCTAACAAGCCTCCCCTTATCTTGTGGCTCTACCTTTAGGTTGTCCATTTTTGCGCTGGTTTGTCATTCAAACCACAATTTTGCTCGCCGCCTCTCTTTTGTGGAAAGCGACTGCCCACACACTTTGCCACAACCATTAGCCGGTCACTTAGCCAGCGACCGCCACCTTGACTGCCGCTCTCACTTGAGACACCAGCTGCAGTTGGTCTCTTACCTAACTGCCACTTAGTGTCTTAGACAAGAGGAAGTCGGCGCCCCGATTGCTGCGGTCTGCGGGGGGGAGGGGGCGACCAGCCGGCTGGCTAACTGAGTGACCCAGTGACTCAGGAAGCGACGAGCATTTGGCCAAGACCAAACCACCCGACTAGTCCAAACAAACAATCCACATTGGTCTTGGTTGATGGTGGTGCTGGTTGTTGTTGTCATTGGCTCGCGACCTTGAGGTTGGCTCGCTCAAATGGCCAACCTCTGACCGCCCCCTGCGCAAGGTCCGGTTTACAACATAAACCCTCCGCCCAAATGGCAGTCACGAGCGTTAAGCGTTCGCGTTGTAAGAGGCACCCAAATTTTGTGTTACACTTGATTGCGTTCCAAGAGATGGACACTCGCTTCTTGCGCAACACCAACCAACAATAGTGTTCCCCGCCAGTGGCCAATCTAATAAAGCGAGAGCTTTAAGTCTCTATATGATGCACTTGCAACATGTTCTTGTTGCATTAGCTAAGATGAAGAAAATGATGATGATTATGATCAACTTGGCCTGGCGAGTTGGTGTGTGGGAATCTCGCACTTTTAGCTGCTTTCCGTTGGGCGACCGCCGAGCTCGTTGTTTGCTTGTCGCTTCTAATGCCTAAAATTTCTTCCGAATCACCACGATGGCCAAAGTTTTGATTCCAATATCGAGGGGCAACATAAAGCTGCCGCCCTCTCTGAATGGCCGCCGTTTAATGAGCTTCGCAAATCTCGCCGGCTAACCCATGCTTTCGTTGCCGCGCGCACTTGTTGCTCCACTGTGTGGTGGCCTCGTTGCATGTTCCGAACTCTAGTTGCAGCAGCAGCAGCAGCGGCGGCAGCGGACGCCAACGCACGGATGTTATCTACATTATTATCATGTTTTATTGTGGGAACCAAGAACATCACTCTGCTCTTTTCGAATGCATACAAACTGTTGCTGCCGCTACCTAGCCATCCGTATGCTACATTCCACGCGAAACAGTGAAACCGCCGGCTTTTCTCCTGAAGCTAACGTCGAAGGTTGGAGACCAACGTTGGACAACGCAAAGGAGGTGGCATTAGCAACACGCCCGCTCTTCAAAACCGAGGGATGGGCGCGAGTTGTGAGCTCACGCCAACGCTTTTCGCGTTAATTGGAGCCAATTGTTTCAAAACACAGGTAGACGATCTGCATTGGCCTGTCTAGAGTATTTGTCTACTACTTCCCGAAGAATCGAGCCATAAATCCATACCACTACTCCAACTTTCGGGCTTGTAAGATTGAATTCCATCAGTGAGTCCGACGCCAGCCTATGCACCAAATACCTGTTCTCGTCTGGAGGTGCATCTAGAGCTCGATTTAATTCACCCTGCAGGTTGTGTTGAGGCCGATTTAAATTGAAGCCAGGCGGCCCAATCATAATGGGGCCAGGCCAACGGATGAGCCATGGATCACGAGCGCACCTGAGTCATTGAACCGCAGTTCGCGATCACAAAGTCAGATTTGGACAAATTTTGTCTGCGAGCATCTCGTCATCCGATGTCAATGGATAGGATTCCAGTATATACCAATCAAAATGAGTAACGATACAAGCTTGACTAGGATTGTCCAGATGAGGTGCAGTGTTTTACACCAATCTGCGATCTCAACGTCATCTACAACGTTTATGTATCTGGAATCAGCCGATCTACCGTTCAGATTGTGTCACCTATGACTTGAATCCTATTCATCGGACAAGATATTCAGAATCGTCAGTCTAATTTATGGTTTAGAGATACATTTTTATTCTTTCGTATTGTTCAAAATCAATTATGATCACACAGATATTCCTTCACGCTGGTATTTTTGCTTTGAGGCCTTTCCGGAGAGATAGCAACAAGTTGCTAGTACCTTTCTTCGTACTGAGCACCAATTAGCCACATATCAATTATATACTCCACTCCCTCTCTGCCTCATCTCCGAGTTCTACTCATTGTCCTAGCTAGGTCACGAAATCCATTTCACGACGCGACTAGAATCCAACCTGACTATCCAGCCGAGTTAGCCTACAGAGTGTGTCTCGTGAAGCAAATGCATTCGCCCAACTTGACGGTTGGGAACTTGAGGATCACCTTGTACGATCTGAATTTGGAGGACTTGCCAGCGGCCTCGCAACACTGGCGACATTGGACGTCGTTCGTGGCCTTGGGACAAATGCTGCTGCGGCCCAGGTTGTACTTTCCGTTTCCATCCTCCAAGAAGTTGTGGGCACCGAACATGCGAGCAAATTTTCCCTCTCCAGGTCCGTTCTTGTCCTCAAGCTCGTAGGGCTTGTCGTTATCTGGAGGTCCAGACATGACAACGCAAGCAACCGCGGCAAGCACAAAGATCACGATAGTTTGCTTCAACATGTTGATTTTTGGGTTGTTGGTTGGTTGGTTGGTGAAAATTGTTGATAGGTTCTACTCCAAGAGACGAATGGTGAATGATTCGAGATATTTTGCTCACTATTGGTGCATAAACTCGAGTGTACTGAATCAGAGACGTCAGCATTCGTAGAATCCTATACAGGTGGCCGTAAAAACTTGGGCCACGGGTACAGTACTTTTGGCCATCAGAACATTGTCCTAAATGTCGCGACTATTTTTAGAACTGACACCGTCTGGCCACCAGCTCAAAGGTCCTGCTGTTGCCGAGGACCGCACATGCAACTCGTGATACTTGTATGAAACAAAGGGTACCGAAAAACAGAATCCATGGACCATGGCAAACTATGGTGCTAGTGAGCAAGTAACGAGTGAGTTTCTCATGGGCTGCCCTGTTACTTAGGGACCAAGTTACCATGTATATGAGCCAAGATAGTAATGGGATTACTATAGATCGGAATTTTCTTTCGAAAAAACCTTTTGTGCACCCGACTAACGGTAGTCGAGTGCAATAGCCAATGACCAGTCATAGACTGGTTTAGAGTTTTTGTTCACAGTAGTAAAGCGGTAATCAAGATGACTGGGGTACTGTGCCCACCTACCCTCCCCCGCAATCATCCCGCTGCATCAGTATCTGGTTTCTCATTCGCATGTTTCATCTTAATCCTATTTAACATCTCATGGTGAATCTGTTTCAATCACACGTCTTAAGCTGGAATTCGCTTCGTTTTCTAAATTGGAACCTGAAGTTGAAATAAATAATATACCTCATTCATCACATTGTACAAAGGAAAATATGGTTTCATCGATCGATCGTCGCACCATGAATATGAGCGAGTGAAAGATCATTTTGAATAGTATGAGTAGTACTAGTACTAGTAGTGGTTTGGCTAAAAAGAATACTCGAGTTTTCAAGCTTGCCTAGGAGAGTTGAATTGAATTGAATTGAATTGAATGGATTGGAATCCGAATAAGTAGGAGGGTGCCGTCACGCGGTGCGCAACAGCTACCGATTGTCGCAGTACGAATTGGATAGGCGGGCGGCGCAGTCACGTTGTACGCAACCACGACAGCCTTTGGTCGCCGTTGAGAGCATCATCAAATGGTAACTAAGTTCGAGGTTGGTAATTAAAGGACGTGTATCCACACGAAATAGGGAGTTTGATTTGAAAGTATCCGATCTGAAAGTATCCGATCTGAAAGAATCCGAGATGGAAGAATCCGATCTGAAAGTATTGGGTGATATAGTAGTAGTTGGAATGGAAGGTACAGGCTTATGGTATTTGCAATTCGATTGATCGAAGAAACCTTAGGTGTGAATTAGTATTGGATGTTGGTGGTGGAAGTGGTTGGATATGGGTTAGTTACACGTTCGTTTTCGCTCATCAGTTTGTGATAGTATTTTAGTATATTGAATGACATATAAGCCCTCTGTCTTTCCTCGTACCCAAAAGTGGGCGACGTGGCCTTTATGGAGGGCAGTTAGAAATCATCATAACAAGTTACGAATCTTTCAAATTTGCTTTTGGGACGTATGGAAGCTGTCGACCCAACATTCTAAGGTGTAAGCCTTAAAATGGGCAGTCACAACGCAGCGTCGGTCCCGGACGATTTTCTTTTGGCCATAATTAAATAGTTTAAACTAGTTTTCTTGGATTTGAACTTACCTAGATATTACAATTATCCTATCTGGCACCTAGATCAATATAAATGAATATTCAGATATATTTATAAGTATAAATATAGATGAAATTTCTAATAAGTTGTAGCGAAATTAAATTCCCGGTGTCTCCATACGAGAGACACAAATGTTTTCAGGCGTCGCCATTCCATCAATACGAAGGATCGAGATAAACAAGCATTTTCCTCTTGCCTCGCCTTGGCTGCGTTGCTCTCTCCCGTCTGCAACGCAGTTTGAGTGCGACCCCCCTGTTGTGTGGGATTGTGAGACCTCATTAACAGGGGTCGCATTGGCGTTCGCGAATCTTCCTGCAGTGTGCGAGATTCTGACGCCCCCCGCTTTCTCCCTGCAGGCCAGTGTGAAGAGTGAGCGGAATTCTGTGCAATGGAAAAACACAAAGACTTCTCGCTGGCCGCATGCTCGTTGGATCGCATTAAAGTGAGCAACCACAACCACTTCCGGTCTAGAGACGAGGACCTTTCATTGAAATGTCTTGATTGGTAGATAAATAAAAAATTATGTAAAAATCTTTTTTTCTCCTCAATGGCCAATCAAAATTCCCCTTTGTCTGTGCCAGATTATGATCTATTAGCCACGCAAAACAGTAAAACCGCTAGCTTTTCTCCTGAAACTAACGTCGAAGATTGCACACTTCAGTCACTAGACCGTATTATGCGATGACGTAATCAGATTTGGACAACTTGCGTTTGTCTACCCTTCGCCATTCTTTTTGATTGGCTGCGATACCAATCAAAAAGAGAATCGATACAAGCTCCAGCCGGAGATATGCTATATTTTACACCAATCTGCGATCACAAAGCTCTCCACACTGTCTGAGCATTGGAAAGTCGTACATGTACATCTTTATTCTTTCGTATTGTTCAAAATCAATTATGATCACACAGATATTCCTTCACGCTGGTATTTTTGCTTTGAGGCCTTTCCGGAGAGATAGCAACAAGTTGCTAGTACCTTTCTTCGTACTGAGCACCAATTAGCCACATATCAATTATATACTCCACTCCCTCTCTGCCTCATCTCCGAGTTCTACTCATTGTCCTAGCTAGGTCACGAAATCCATTTCACGACGCGACTAGAATCCAACCTGACTGGGCAACTAGATTAGCTCAAAGAGTATCCCTTTCAGAGCAAACACATTTGCTCAGCGTGATGGGCGTGGACATCAAGAACAAGTTCACGGTTTTGTATGTGCCGACCTTGCCAAAGCGCTCGCAACACTGGATACATTTGGGACTACCCTTGGCAACGAGGCAAATGTCCTCGCGAGTTTGTTTGTCCATTTTGTTTCCGTGGTCCGAACGCTTACGCGTACCGAGCATGAAATCATATATGCTCTCATTGCCTTTGTTCTTGTCCGTATCCTTGTTGTGATCTTTAAGCCCCAACACAAGAACACAAGCAACCGCGGCGAGCACAAAAATCACGATAGTTTGCTTCAACATGTTGATTTTTGGGTTGTTGGTTAGTTAGTAAAAATTGTTGATTGGTTTCAATCCGAAAGATGAATGGGAAATGACTCGAGATATTTTGCTCACTATTGGTGCATAAAATTTAGTATTCTGTGTCAAAATACAAGCTACAGAGACGTCAGTATCGGTAGATTCGTAAACAGGTTGCTGCTAGAACTTGAGCCATTGGTACAGTCTTTTTGGCCCTCCGAACACTGTTCTGAAAGTCGCGATTATTTTTAGAATTAACACTGACTAGCCACCCGCTCATAGGTCCCATTCCAAGCTTGCCCATGAGAATTGAATTGGATGGATTCTATTGGAATCTGGGTAAGTAGGAGGGTGTCGCAACAGCTACCGATTGTTTCATTGGATAGGCGGGCTCAGTCACGTCGTAAGCAAGCACGACTCGTCGACCACGACAGACTTTTGTCGTCGTTTGGAGCATCGTCAACTGGTAGAGGTCGGTACAACATTTTTGGGTTTAGCACATGAATTCACACTAAATAGGGAGCTCGATTTGAAAGCATACCTTTTATCAGAGCAGGAAGCGGAGAAAAGCGAGTGATTGGAGTAGATTTGTGTTGGTTTTTTATTTTTGCTTTGGTTTGGTTTGGTATGCCAGTGATTTTTCGTGCATATTTTAGCATACCGCTTGTTCCTCCTGTTTTCGCACTTGTTGTGTTCGTTTAGATTCTCATCAGTTATCGTCAATATACTTCAAGATTGGGGTCCATTTAGATTGAATCTCTTCTCTTATGGTTAGAATGAGAGATTTATTCAGTCAAAGTTCCCATCTCGCGAGCGATACATTTTGTGTGCATGTTTCTTGTCGCAATGGTTTACAATATTAAGACATCTTGTAACTTCCTGCCTCTAAGTTGGCCCTCAATAACCTAGCGACATTCTTGTCTTGGCTGCAGGTGAAACGAATAGTAGGAAATCTTGATTGATAGATAAATGGAAAATGATGTACAAATCTTTTTGCCTCCTCGATGGCCAATCAATTCTACGCTCTGTCTGTGTCCAAGTATAAGTTATTTCCTGTCTTTTTGATGTTCAGTTGTCTTCGATGACGACCAAGATGATGATGATGGTTATTGTGATAAGAATGATGAAATGAAAATACATTAATTGATTCGACAATAACCTGATTGATTGTTCATACTCTTTCTTCTCTCTTTGGGTCAATGATGATGCTTGTTAATAATGATCACACTTCGATATTCATTTTTCTCCCCTGTATTCCCTCTTCATGTTCTTTCTGATTCATTACTCTCTTTTGTCTTAAGCTGCACAGTTACAATATCGTTAATTAATTATCCCCTAGTAACAATCAGTCTCTCGATGTGTTCCTCCTATTGGTAATGCCGATGGTACTGGAGTAGGACATCTTGCGCCGAAGTTTGGTGGTCTGATTGATCGAGAAGACCTGCGAGTTTGTGGGTGTCGTGTTATTTGTGGTTAGTCAATCGGCTTCTGATTGTGTTAAAAACTAGAATAACAGGCGGCAGCATGTTTAAGGTGATGGTGAAAAGTTTGGTATCAAGTTGAAGGAAATTTACCTGTAACTAAAAATCGGGACTCGGGAACATTAAGTGCGCTAATCTCTGGGGGCGACAAAACTCAAATTATAATAATAAACTTAAGGATAGTGGTGATAATAATAATGATAATAGTCTAATTCTCTTTCGCTTTCGCTTTATAAACTAGATTAATAAATTAGGAAACGTGACTCTTAAGCTTCGAGACAAATACGATGGCGATCGCAAAAAGCCATTAAAGAAAGGGCCACTCTCCCGTTTTGCAGCCAAGTCGCTAGGTGCGCTCATAGGTACAACAGGTTCTCCTGGGGTTGCTGCTGCTGTTGTTGCTGTTGTTGCTGCTGCGATTGCTGCTGGTGCTCATCGGTTTGGGGCGGACCCGCAACATGATGCTGCTGCTGCTGCTGCAGCTGGTGATGATAGTTACCTGAAAATGGGGGATAGGCGCCGAACGGGTGATGGGTTGCATAGGTGGCGGGCGGATAGGCGCCCGCGGCAGCCGCTGCCGCCGCCGAGCCAGCGGCCACTGCGGCCCGCGCGGCCTGAGCCACCGCCGCCGCCCCATAGGCAGCGTGGTGGTTGGCCGCCGATTGGGCGTGGTGCGGTTGGTGGTGGGGTCCATAGGGCGAGGGGAAACCTGCAAAGATGGCCATTTCGTTAGATTGTTTCAACAGTTGATTCAATTGGCCATTGGTTAGTTGGTGTTGATTCTGGTATTGCTGATGCAACTGCTGCTGCTGCTGTTTGCTGGACGAGATCGATATCGACGCTGGCGAAGCAGAGGAGGTGCCGCTGGTTGAGTTGTTGCTAGTTTGGTGATGATGGTGCTGGTTGTTAGTACTTCCGCCAGACGACTGGTTGTCGGCGCCATTTAAACCACGAGTTCCATTGGCGACAGCCTGGCCATTAGTATTGGCCGAGCCATTGACGGTAAGCCCATTGTTATGAAGCTGCTGATGTTGCGGGTGGGCATGCAGAGGGTGGGCGTGGTGCGGGTTGTGGGCGTGGAAACCGTTCATTTGGTGTTGTTGTTGTTGTTGTTGTTGCTGCTGCTGTTGTTGTTGTTGTTGTAGAACTTGTTGTTGGTGATGCTCGGCAAGCTCGTGGCTTGAGTTGCCCGTTTGCATGGCCTCCATGTTGGCTGTGTTTTTACATATCATCATTTTATCACGGTTCAGTTTTGTTGTTTAGTGTTATTGTTGTTGTTGTTGTTGTGGTTATGTTAGTGGTGTTAGTAGTGAAGCGAGCAACTGAGTTAGTATCATGTGAGCAGCAAGCAGAGTTTAGCCAGGTTTGGGATGTTTCACATAGTGAAATCTAGATGCTCACCGTCTGTCAGATTTAAAGGCCACACGAATTCTATTGGAGTTTGATTTTCGTGATGAAAAGTGTGTATTTCCAGGTAGAAAAATGCCGATAAGGATAGAAAAGGTTAGCTGGATGGGACTTTTCTTCACCCTGACTCTAGATTGCCTAGCTAATTGGGTCTATGCAAATCACTTACCGTAGGCCGACCTCCCGTTCACTGCTCGCGGCTGGCGACTTAGGCTTGTCGCCGGCATCATCACCTCTTTCGGTTGCGCTTTTTTGCACTCAACCTAATGGATTTATCGCAAATATGGTGAGATGATTAATATGATGGTTCAATTGAGCTGTTGATTTCACATCCTGATATGAGATTAATATCAACTTACCATCTTGCAGTTGAGCTCGTGGAAATGAAGCTCGCAAACTTTGTCCACCACATCCTCGTTTTTGAATGTAACGAATCCAAATCCTGGAGTATTTTTTGTAGCAGTTGTCATAGAATCAAGAATGAAATTTTGTTAGTAGTCTTATTTCTGTTTGCCTGTCATCTTTATTGCAAATCTAGCAAGTTGCTCGGCCAGTGTTTAGGTAAGTTGGCTGTCAGCTAAAGTCAAGTGAAATTTGCGGCGAGATTTTAGTTAAAGAAACAACTTGCCACTAGAAGAGTGGCAAGTTGGTCGACACATTTGCCACGCTCGTGATTTGAATATATTTGCGTAGCCCTCGCCAGCGTGCCAAGTTGCCGGAAGTCTTCGAGTTTTTCGCGAGCCGCCCAAAGTTGAAGTGAAGGAGAGAAGGCAAATAGAATTGTGTAGGCAGCCACACAATCCATCATATTGGATGTTTCACTTGAAACGGTGCAACTTGTGATGAAATTTGACGTCCTCAGGTTGCCACAAGGAGGCGAGATGCAGCAACTCCGCAACGATAAGTTATCGTTTTCTCGGCCGCTCGCCTTCTAGACTCGGCATTTTGAGAGGAGGAAAGTTGAATTCTCTTTTGGCCAAATTTAATATCATCCAGCTCTCAAGTGACTGCCTCCTCCTTCTCCATTTTCATTCCCAACGATCACTTGTTAACCGAGAAAAGCTTGGTAGCAGCTAGAGACCGACCGAGCGGCTGAGGTCCGTCCGCTCGGCGTGAATGTTCTGCTTCTCTGGTCTCGAGAAAACAGCCACGAGCTGTTTGCCTCGATATCCGGTTGGCAAGTTTGGCCTTTTAAATTCGACTCAAGAAAAACAGGAAGTGAGTTTCTCGCTAGAATCTATCCGAGCTTCTTCTCTACGGAACACAACGGTGCCTTGAAGGGAAGAAGGGAATAGTATGATTTTTAACTCCTAGTGGTTGCGCTTAACAACCAAACTCGAGATCTAACTAGCATTCTATTCTATTAACGAGTTTACGCGAGCCTCTAGCGCCTCCAGTTGCATTATCTGGCCACCAGCCGGCCGGCATTTAGACAATTAACCTGCATGTGTCTCAGGTGGCCCACTAGCCGCCGGCTGGTGACCCTCCGAGCGACGGATTGGCTCAGCTGACGTTGGACGAGAGTTAAAAGAACAACTGCCCCCGACTCCAACAACAGAGAGACTCGACAAATTGTCTAGATGTGAGCCCATTAATTACGCAAAACACGTCTCTCCTCCTGAGGCCGGGTGTCCCATCGGCAATGATAATAACAGCCGCAAGCCGGAAACTGACCGTCATCTCCCTTTCGCTTGGCAAAGTTGGTAGTGGTTGCTTCGTAGCCTCCGTCGTGATCGTCGCCAGGTAGTTGGTTTGCAAATGCAAATCCTTGGCTAACAAACGAGCCAGACCTAAAAGACTAACACTGGCTTTGCTCGCTACTCGCCTGTCTCTTGTGGTGCGCGATAATTGGTCCTCTCTATCCAACTAAAGGTGCGACTAGATTGCCGGTTTAGTGTTGGAGTCGTCGTGGTTGTAGGCAGCTGCTTTAGTTGTGCAATCGCAGCAGCTAGATGAGTCTCTTCGTGTATCCCATTTGCAGCGGGGGCTCTGGTTGCCAACTTAAGCGGTAGAGCCAATGCTGCTGCCTATACCGCCACTAACTCGTGTGAGATTTGATATCTCGCCTGTCGTTTGTGTGTTTGTGTGTAATGCAATGGAAATCAAGTCAAGTCGAGTCGAGTCGAGTCGAGTCGAGTCGAGTCGAGTCGAGTCGAGTCGAGTCGAGTCGAATGAACTGACTGACCGAAAGCAACTGATAAGCCAGCACCACTTATTGTTGCTATTATTGTTGTAGTGGCACTAAAGGTTGTTGCTATTGGTGTTACCAGGCAGGTAAAGGTAAACTCGCAATTGTGCCTCTGGGCTCTTGTGCAGAAAACGATGGAATTGCAAAAATCAAGCGACTAGTTCAGACTTTCGCTGGTTGCATTTGCGTCTACGTTTGCGATAAGCGACCAGCAAGTGGGCTCCCGTCACTAGGTTCAAATGAACACGGCGCCGAGTGGGTGATGTGTAAAACGCGAACTTTGAATGCTAGTCTCTGGAGTGGTTGTAACAACATCAACGGAAGCGGCAGCTCATGTGTAACTAGACTTCCATTTGATTTAGGCAAACTTAATGATATCTAACCGCCGAGATTCTCCAGGGACTCAACTGGCTGGCGGGTGGCTGGGATTAAACTCCAAATGAATCAGAATTATTCTCATCTACTTTATACGCTAGCTATCCGTCTATCTAGCTCAGAAGCAACGAGCACCGAGCGAGGGGCGAAGAGAGAGGTTCTCGTGGATCATCCCTGTGGCTAGACAAGAGGCATTTGAGCAAGTTAATCACTCAAGTTTCTCCATCTTTGATTTGCCTCTCGCCAGCTAATCATTTCCCTTGGTAGCGCGCTGAGTTTGCTGAGACAATTCGAGATGCTGTCTTACAAGTGGGCAACTTATTCTCTCTTCTCGCTTTCCTTCTATTTTGCCCAAAGCCGAGCGCAAGCGAACCACTTGCCGCGTTGCCCAACTCAAGGGAGGGATAAAAAAGAAGAGTTCAGCAGGGAGAGCAAGTGAGCAACTAGAAAGGATGATAATGATGATGATGGTCATCATCTCTAGCGAGTGTTCCGCTGGCGGCCACTTCCGGTGGACGATTCGAAACGCGGCTTTCAGCTCGCTGGACTTGAGGCCGAGTTGTCGCTAAAGTTGCTGCGGCTGCTTCTGCTGCTGGAGAGTTAGAGAAGCGAGAAAAATCAAATCGATTCTCGCTCGCTAGCAGTGAGTCGGATACCCTCTGGATTGGTGAGAGAAAATTGCTAGCACCACTAGCGCCAACACTACTACTACTACTAACACAGAATCCAGCTACAAAAGTCGCCACTTTTCTCGCTCGAGTCTCGGGCTAGCTACTGGCACAAAAAAGGAGGGAGAGAGAAGAGTAGCCAATAGCATGGACCTAGTGACTGGTCGTTTGTGGAATCAATACAGGGAAAAAGAGACAGCGACAATTTCACGCCAAGCTAGCAGCCGGAAGTCGGCCATTCGCATGCATTAATATTCATTAACTCGATTGGCCGCCGTTGCCGCTGACTCGTTTGGTCAATCACTCCTCCTTTTAGTTGCCGATGAATGGGCCAGCCAATTGGCTCATGTTTGCGGCCATCCAACTGACCGACTGACTGGCCATTTGGTCTGGTGGTTGCAGCGAAACCGCAACCGACTGATTTAAGCTTTTGGTCGTCAATCTGTGAGCTTGAGGTTCCAGTTCAAGTGTCAAGCGGCCGGCTGACCCGTCGATTGAATTCGAAACGACGTTGACCGGATAGACCAAACTAACTTTGCGTGCACTTCTCTCCCTTGAACGCCACGATAGCCAAGCCGATCGACGACCAACTGGAAAGCATTTAGGCGGGAGAGTGAGATGAAAGATAGTTTTTCAGTGTATTAGTGAGGCTTGTGTTTTTGAATACTCTTGGCAGAGGTCACCTCCCCGTTTTGAGGTAAAAAATTGTTAGAAAATTGGTGCAAAAATTTCATTGCAGAAAAGGGGAAACGTCGGGGGCATAGAAGGCGACGCCCACCGAACGACCAGATTATTTTTATTTCGGCGCCAGGTCGCTAGAGTCCCGCTATCCACTGAGGCAACAAGCGGCTAATGGACGTTGGGAGTAACCGGCTTCAGTTCAACTTTAGACAAATCTGTGCCTCACTTTACTCTGCTTTACTGGTTTGTCTGATTTTTAGCCAATCATTTGGTCTCTGCTGCTAGCATGCTCTTCGAGCTCGTCGACTTTGTCACTTTGGAACATTGTAGTCCGCTTAGTTTGCTGAGCAGCCAACTCTTCCCTTGCAGCCTATAGCCTAGCCACCAAACCCTCGAACTCCTTCCGTTGAGCAGCTTCGAGCGGGAGTCTCTTCTCGTCGTTGTTGTCGCTGTCGTCTTCTGTGCGACGGTCCGTCAGTCGACAGAGAGCTGGACTTCCGGTTCCGGTTTGCCGGCGGCGCCGGCATCGTTGTTGCGCTCGTCGCTGACAGCAACACAAACAACTGCAAGCAGCCGAGATTCTCGCGAGCTGTCTGCTACTTCCCTTGCGACCACCAGTAAGCTGCAGTCTTGACGTCCAATGCGATCTCGCGACAGTGATCATCGTCACTGCTGCCGCTTTTGGCCCAAAGTTGTTGTCGTCGCTTAGGTTGTCGAGTTGGTCGGCGCTCGCCAGCCCAACTCAACAAGCAAAGAGAAACTTGGCGCCGGAATGCAAGCGCGCCAGTCGGTGTGTTTGCATGCAGATGCATTAACGAAATTGGTTTTCAATTACACAGCCGCAAACGAGGCCACTGCGCAGTGGTTGCTGTTGGTGTGTCGTTCGTTCCATAGCCGGCAACACTAACAACCGCCGACTCCAACTCGACAGCCACAACAATCGACGACAAGCGCGCACGTCGAGTGCCATCAACCTATCGACGAGACGAGACGACACGACACGAGGCGAGACGAGGAGCGAGAGAGACGAACCGGCAACTCGTGTTAAGGATTGAGGTAAACGTTCGACTCAATGGGTAGCACCGACGCCGTCGGAGGCTATAGTCCAAGCGAGCGGCTTACGTAACCAATCGAATGCTCGCCTCGCTTGTCATCATCGCGGCTGTCGTCCGCGTCATCGAGGCGGCGGTTGGCTTTATTGTTTGCCCCGTAGCCGAGCGAGCGGCTCGCCCGTCGGGCGCCTAGCGACCATTGAGTCCAACAGCAACAGCAGCAGCAGCAACAACAACAACAACAAACCCACCGGCCAGCCAACAAGACGACAACGTCATGCATCATCACGATATTCAAAGCCGACTTGTCGTAGTCGTCGTGCTCGTTGCTAATGCTGCCGCCGCCGCGGCCGCTGGTCTCCGTTCGTCTGGTTGGATTGTCGTGCAGCTCGCTGTGCCATTCGAGCTCTCGATCGCTAGAGTCTCGCCAGTTTGAGGGTCGCAAGCTGGCGCCTAGCGACCAAGGCTCAAAACCAACTGAGTTGCTCTCATCCCCCAAAAGGAGACAGGGAAAGCTTCGGTTCGGGTTCAAGCGCCGGAAACTGGAGCTCGTTGTTGTGGCACAGTTTTGTGGAAGCGAAATTTATCATCGACGAGCGCAAACTTGCCGCGCATGGGGCTTGAGTTGCAAGTTCCAACTCAAGCTGCTGCCTCTGCCAAGATTTAGCGCCAACAGAAAGGACGATAAATTTACAACTTCATCTCTCTCCCTCTCCCGCTTTCTAGTCTGCAACCGAGCGGCTAGCACACGATTGACTTTGTGTAAATTTTTGCCTCCAAGATTCGAGAAGAATGAAGCTGAAGGCGAGACTTATGCTAGAGTTCAAACTGAGCTTTTGATACTCTCCTCCTGTTTTTTCATCCTGAACTTTTGATATGCACACCAACTTCAGTCGATGGCAGTTGAGTTTAGGGCGCAACTCTCGCGAGTTCCAATCCAACGCAATGCACTCGCCAGCTAAAGAGCTAAACTTCCTCCCAAATTCATTGCCATTTATTTCAATTCAGCTGCCCGGTTGGCGGTTCAGCGGCAGTTTTGGCTTCAAAAACTAGCTGCTCTCCAAAGCAAAAAAGCTAAACTTGACTCAAAAATATGAGCTCAGCACATTGATTGTCTGTGGCACGAAGTCGGTGATTATCCCAAAGGCCGCCCACAATTTCCACTGCGGATCCATGGAACAGTAAAAGTGGTGCCTGAAATAATCGACAAGCGCTAATTTCTATTCAGTTCAAATCCCCTAATTCCGCTCGTTACTTCTACAAGTGAGTGTCTCTAAAGTGACGCTCGGCAAATTGACGAGTTTCTCCTTTGGCTTGCTGGCAAGAGTCGTCGCCTAGTTACAGTATAATTCAAACTGGCGCCACTACCCTACGCCTCGTTGGCGCAGTAGGAATGGACAGCAAATGTCTTGACTCCATTCACTAAACTAAACTCAAACTCAAACTGAACTCAAACTGAACTCCGTTTGCTTGGACCTAAGCGGCACGCAAAATATTATTGGATCTTGTCGCTAGGCGCCTAGCGAGCGGTTCGTGTGCGCTGGGTTGCGTTGCATTGCGCTGCGCTGAGCTGAGCAGAGCGGACTGAACGCGCGTATCTCGAATCCCAAATCGCGTGCGCCCAGCGAGTTCATTTGAATTCGCGTGCCGCAAGGCTCCAATTTCTCCTCCGTCCCCCTCCGTTCGACTGCTCACTTTGATGCCGCTCCTCTTTTTGGCGGCGGCGACGGCGGCGGCGGCAGTGGCGGAGCCAAAAGAGCAGCCACAGCTAGCACGTCGCTCGCTCTTTCGGCAGCGCAATTGATGGTTTGCGCTGAAAACAATCTGTTATCACGTCGTCGTTGTCGCTGTTGTTGGTTGACTTTTGCCTTTACGCTTTCTTCGGTCTCACTGGCGACGGCAAAGGAGCGGAGCCAACTGGAATGTTGCGCCAGCGACTCGTGTGCATGATAATGGAATGTGAGTCGGCGCTTGCCGGTTGGCGAGACGGAGAGCGCACAACAAATTGCGCTACACCAACGAAACCAGCGACGCCGACAACTCCGACCACAAAACTCCGAGTCTCGCCGCAACCAGCGAGCCCGCGGAAGTGCCCACGAGCGCAAGCAGAAGCGCAGACTTGAGGCGCCCAACTTCCGGTCGCCCGCTACTCGTTTGGGCGGGCAGCGGATGGACAAGGGACTCGCCGGTGTTCGGTCGGTCGGTGGGCGAGCTTCTTGCAGTTGGCTCTTCCAATTCAGGGTAGAGGCAAGGGAAAGAGTCAAGCGGCTAACTTGCGGTTGAGGGTAGCGAAATCTCGACGCTTTCCTTCTGCTTTGGCCGAGGTATCGTGCGTTTGCTGCTCACTTTCTTCTCGCAACTTGGCATAGAGCTTGTGGTTGTGGTGATCGTTGTCTCGCCGCATGAGATCCGCTAATGATTCCCTCAATTCCACCAACAAACGCTCCTACTACAAGCGCAAAATTGTAGCCAGGGGAGAAGGCAAACGCAACAATTTAATGATGTTTCAACGGAAATCTCGTCGCTTCTGTTTAGCCAACTCGTCACTCTAGTTGGTCAGGCGAAGACATTGAAACCAACGGTGCCAGATACTACTGTCAGCTACTATCTCAGTTTGTCTCTGTTGACTTGGCAGCAGCAGAGGCAGTTTTCATTGATTCTAATTGTCGAGTTTGCTTCGTGTTCTAGTCTCTCGCTGCCAACTAGAGTCAAGTTGGAAGGTTAACTATTGTTGTGGGCCCTATTCTCTCCTCTGGTTTTCCTCTAGATCCAGTAGAAACTTTAGACTAGCCGAAAAACTGATGAAAATTTGTGTTCAAATCTGCTCTAGTTCTCGGCAAGTCGCAAAAAACCAGAAAATCTACGACACGCGAACCGCTCGCCGTGTGGGCGAGCCGAAAGAAGGTAACCAACGCTTCCGGTTTCCTGTTTCACCTCGCGCCTGTCGCCAATCAATCGCTTGCTCCGCTTGGTGTGTTTGTTCGGCGCGAATGTGAATGTGAACCGGAAACGGGGAAGTCAGGTGACTTCAATGGGAGCTCACGATGAAAGGGGACAACAAAGCGAGGGGCGAAAGTTATATGAGAGCTGGATGGTGTGGCGAGCAAACGAACGGAACCGATCGGCTGTTCGGTTATTGTGGCCGGCCGGCTGGTCACAATGGCCGACTAGTCGGGAGAAAGATAACGCCATTGGCAGCTCATATAGTGGAGTTATATTGTGTGTGTGAGTATGTGGCTCGCTATTATTATTAATATCTGGCGGTCAAATCAGTTCATTGAATCGAATTGCATGAGTCAACCATTGACGTCGCTGGCCATGCAACGACCACCGGCCCACCCCCTCCGACTGGCGTTGCTCTTTTAGTTTCCCGCTCCGTCTTTGCTACCATCATATACACCGTCCATTTTGTTGTTGTTGAGCGCAAAATGGACAGCGGCACCATCGTTGGCTCGTTTCTTTCGTCTCGGTGCTTAGCTTCCACTGGCGGCCAACGAGATGACGGATTTGCGGCAAACTAGACCAAAATAAGCTCACTTTTTGTTTGTGTGTCCGAAACACGCGGCTCCTAGAATGGATAATCGAGCCGACGCGGAGAAAAGAACAATTAGCGATTCCAATTGGTTTGGATTAAATCTGGCCCAGGTGTCCAGTTGCACCAGCAAGCCACTGAGCAAACCTGGCGACTTGCCCGCCGGAAGTCGCTCTCAGGATATCGCTTGCTGCTGTCCGTTAATTTTGCCTCCTTTCTCTCTCTCTCTCTCTTGCTTGTCGAGTTTCAACAACCAAAGAGAGGGAGAGAACAGCGACATTTGGACTTCTGCTAGCAGCGAGGGCAAGCCAATCGGATCCATTCACATGCTTCACTTGGCAAGCCCGACGTCTCTCCCAGCGAGCCAATCGATTTGGACGAGTCGAGCAAACCAAACGCTTGAATTGGCCTTTAGCTAGGAGGTTGTCCAGCCAGCCGCTCGTCTCAGTTAGCTAGCAAACTCATGGTGTCGAGTGAGTGTTTTCATGCAACTCGAGTGCGCGAAATGGAATAGCAAAGCGAGAAACTGGCGTTAAGCGAAAAGAACAGCGCTCCTCCAACGCTGCTCTCGAGAGCTACGACATCCCAGATGACGCTAAGACCCAATAGCAAACTACAAAACTAACTACGCCGACGACGACAGGCAAACAACTGGAACAAACCGAAGCGGAAGTCGCAAAACAACATGAGCGACGACATCCACTCGGCGGCAAGCAACAGCAACACAGACGACGACAAATCGATTGGCCGATTGTTTGCAGTTGAAGTTGAAGTTGAGTTGAGGCCGAGGAATACAACTGGCAAGTTGCTACACTTGGCCAAAAGGCAACAATGCAAGCAAGAGTTGTTCTTGCTTGTTTTGCCCACGGAATTGATGTGACAAGCGCACATGAGCCAGCTAACTCGTCGAGGCCCAACCAACTTCCGGTTGCTGGTCTTGTATCTTTGTTAAGCTCAAACCATCTCATTGCACGATGCAGTGGACTTTTGGCTGATTTGTACTTGTAATGTTTAGACCCTCAACTCCGTTGGTCGACCTAATTGTTGATGTCGGCCGAGTGGTGGCTGTGTAGATTTTTCGTTGTTGTTGTTTTTGTCTATGAACTATGTGAAATGATAGGGATCCGATTATGAGAATACGCAAAAGTTGCGCCAAACGCAGTGGTGGGCCTCATAGTGTCGCACATCAATCTGGTGGCGACGTTAGCTAGGAGCAACCCGGAGCCAATAATCTAAAACTAAAAACACTGAAACCATCACCAAGATAGAAGGAGAAAAAGCGGCACTCACCTCGATGCCTGTTGGTCTGCTTGTCAAACATCAGCATTGCGTCCTCGATCTGGGCGAGTTTTGGGTTGAAAAGCACGCGGTTTGTAGCAAATGGTAGTTGCGGTGTTCAGTTGGGTTGAATGTTGGGCGGTTGTAGGTTAGCAGCACGCGCGTTGCGTAATGTTTGTTTGTAGTGCAAAAGATTAGGCGAAGTTTAAAGTTAGTTGTGTGATCTGAGGCAATAAATTCAGGTTTCTATTCTGTTCTATTGCGACCAGGAGTGGTTGGTTGGATGGCTAGTTGTTTGGAAAGTCGCGAGTTTGGAGGGGGGGAGTTTGAAAAAGTTGTTGCGGCAACATTCGGCGTGGCATTGTTCAAGTGGAGGCCTCGCAGGTAAAGTGGCCCGTTTGGCGACAAGCAGCTAGCAGTTGGCCGGCCGCCGTGGTCAGGTGAGTTGTGGGGCGCAAAAGTCTCACGCGCTTGAACTCTTAGTTGCGCATCGTCCAAATACCAAATATGCTCACGATTGATGCAGCCCGCCAGCCAGCCAATTGGTTCGAGCACGACTTTTGCCTCGGCCTTCAGCGTCGTCGTCGCCGTCGTCGGGTGGCTCACAAACGAGCATTCAGGCGCGAACCAAGCACTAGCCACTTCCGGCGGATGAGCGAGTTGGCCCGTTCCGAGCATAAGAAGGAGGAGAAAGAGGAGGAGGAGGAGGTGGAGGTGGAGCAAAGGTAGCTGGTGGCCGATGTACTTACAACTCCGAATTGTTCGAAATAAGCTCTCACATCGTCAAGTGTCGTATGGGCAGAGAGTCCGCCCACGAAAACCTTTTTGGTTCTGGTGACCATCTGCTCGCGTTTAGGTGATCGTTTGCGTAATCGTTGCGGTTTGGTTGTGTTTTGTCGTCGTCGTCGTTGTAGTTTGTGTTTGAGTTTGCGTTTGCATTAACAGGGAGGCAAGCGAAATTGAGTTTGTGTTGTTTTGGTGGGCGAAGGAGGTTTCGGGTTAGTGTTTGTATTTGTGTTTGTGGATGTGCTTCAAGTTTTCTTTGCTACTTTGGTGCTCTAGCCAACGGCGAAACTTATCGGTATTCCACCGCAATGAAAGCAGCAGCAGCAGCCGCTGCCACTCAATGAGAGCAACATTGAGTGGCACTCGCTTGCCAGAGTCTTGCCGGCCTAAGATTTCAACCAGATTTGCCAGTCAGCTTGTTGGTCAGTTAAACAGATGGACACACACACACAGAGTGGCGCTAGTGCTATCGAAAGCGACCTTCCGCTTGGAGGCGAGAATTAATTTGTCGCCCATTAGCATGAGAATTAGCCGCAGTGTCTTCGTCGTCTTGACTCCATCTCCGAAGGTTGAGCAACGCAATGTAGTGTAACGCCCCGCAAAGCAACCTTTTCACGTGCTCTAGTTGGTTCTTCTCTTGTATGGGATCTTAAAGGTTAGCTTAGCCGAGTGGTTGGTCTAGCCAATTGGCGCCAAGAGGCTATTTGCCACTGGGAGAAAGAAGCAGAGAGGCAGGCAGAGAAATCTAATGCGCTTTCTGGTCCCTCGTTTGGTTATCCAAGTGTAAACTAACTGATACTAGAGGAGCAGCTAGCCAAGTGGCATAAACGCCCACTAGTGGCGGCGGTGGTGGTGGTGGTGGTCGCGGCAACTCGCCAAACTAAAGGGCCACTCAGCTGGCCACAGGAGTCAAGTGGATGCCGGGCCATTGTTGTCGTTGTTGTTGCTCTTGTTCCACTTCCAGCTCCTAGGTTAACTTAATCTAAACCCAAACTTTAGCTCGCATCCAAACTTCTAACGCCGAGCCTCCGATTGCAACTTCCGGCTCGACGAGTTTGGAATTGAATGTCGGCGTCCAGATTTCGCCGGTTTGCAACTCAACTTGGGGGAGCTTCGAGCTGACGGCCGCCGCTGCCTTTTAATTGAATGGATTCAATTCCCCTAAAACAAACTAACCAATTGGCCGCTAGGAGTTCCAACAAAACCAACTGGCCAAAACCACTGGCCCCCTAAGCGAGCAGTTTGCGGTGGTGGCAATGGTGTCTGCAATGGAAGAGGCAGTGGCAGTGGCGCCAGTCGGTTGCTTTGCCGACTGCTCTCCACTTTCTGCTCAACCAGCCAGCGAGTGGCCAACAACAAATGGACCAACCGACTGGCCGGTGGGCTCTTATTGTTTCGCTTGCTGTCGTCGTCGTCGTCTAGTTGCTCGGTTGGCCAGCTGAGCGAGTCGCCAACTTTATTGGTTCTCTCTAGTCGATTAATTTTGCCGCCAGTTCAAATTTCGCCCACTCGATGGACTGGCGCTTGGGCAATGGCAACGGCAACGGCAAAGAGGCCAACGCAAACTCGAGTTGCAAGTTTAGTTTGATCAGTTTGGTCTGTTTCTAGTTGGCGGCGAGCAAACTCAAGTCTGAAACCAAAACTAAAACGAGAACCCACTTTCAAGTGAAACACAAACTCTTCCGAACCAACTCCTTGAGTTGTTTTGCCCATCAGTCGACACACTTCCGTCTCGAAATGTCGGCCTCTCAGCTAAACTTCAGTGTTAGAAACCAAAGGAGACTAGTCACCTCAATGAAACTCAACGCTGTACGTTGTTAGATGGATCGGCGTCTAGCGACAGTTCCCTCTCTCTCTTGACGTCCACCTGGGAATCAAACTTACGGTGAGAGAGAAGCCAACTTAGTTTGGCTCCGTTGTCTCTATTCCACGCGAGCTTGGTGGTCGCATTGTCTTTAATTTGGAGCACTCTCTTGCCTTCCTCTGGTCTCGGTGTCCACTTCCAAACAGGCAGCCTGTCGGGCAACTCGAGTCGACCCTTTAGCTACCAGGTGGAGTTAAATAGAATGAAAAACTACAAACTAACGAGTGGCCTTTTCACCTGTCCACTGGCCCCCGCTCGCTCGATTTATTTGTCGCCAACTCGGCGCTTGGTGGTTTCTCTTCTCAACATTAGTCGAGTTGTGTGTAGATAACTAAAGAGAGTCTTCAGGTGAACGGTGGCAGACAGGCCGGCAAGCTAGCTAGTTGTCCGAGTTCAGTGAGCCGCTAAACGAGCGGCGCGTAGCGTTGCACGCACGACAACTTGGGCCAAAGTTGAGTCAAGTCGAGCTTAAGCCTCGGAGACGGGCTATAAGGCAAACCAAATTGGGGGCCAACAATATCGCCGCGTTGTGCTCAGTCACTTGGCCGGTGCAATTAGCAGTGGCGCCCACAAACACAACACAACACATACTTAGACTTGGACTTGGACTTATATATACTCACACTCATACTTGCGAGTTTGAGCGTAAGTCCACCCTAGTGGGCAGCTTAAGCCGGCAACTCCGGGCAGAGCGACTCGCCGTAAGCGGCTAAAATCAGCGGCGGCCAGCAACCAAAGGGCCACCTAGAGACGAGGAGGCGCGAGACCAAGACTCGCGGCAATGCGGCCACGTTCTTGCTATGGCCCTCGCCGCCGCCGCCAACGTGAGACAACAATGGCAACAACAGCAACAATATGAGGCAACAACTGCAACACTGATCATCATTTCAAATCATTAGGCAAGAAAACAATTAAACTTAATGAATGGATTGCGCATTTATGTTTGCCATGTGCTCGTCGCTCACTCGCTCATCTCCCAGTTTGTGAGTTACTCTCTCTCTCACTTTCTCCATTGCAATTGCCATTCCTACAGGGAGTTTGACTCCAATTTCTTCGATCTGGTTCCCTCTTCTGCCCCAATCTCCGCTGGCCACTAAACTTCTCTCGAGCATCCAGACCTCTCGACTCGACTTTGGTGGCCGCCAACTAAAGCTGCACAGTGGCGAAATTAGTTAAGCTTCTCCCTCCTCGTCGGAGTTGTCGTGGTCTTCGAAGTTGCGGTAGTCCTCTAGCGTCAGGTGGAGGGATTAGAGCTTAATTCAACAAGAGGCTGGTAGTTAACTATGGCACCGGCAGCGGCGGCGAGCAAGGAATAGTAATGGTGAGACACAGAAACACACAATAGCAAATAGAGCTACCGAACAGATTAAAGGTAGAGTGGCAAACTCGGTTATGGTTATAGAAACGAGGGTGTGGAAAAAGTGAGCAGTTTACTTACCCTCGGATTTGCGCGCTTTGGAAACGCCACCTTCGGATCAACCTTCTTGCCGTCGAGCTCGTGGGGTCCATTGGCCAGCACTTTCTCCACACTAGTTGCGTCGGCGAAGGTGACGAACCCGAAGCCTCTGTTTTTTGTTTCATTTGTTTCGGTTTGTCGGTCCGTCGGTCGGTTTGTGTTTGGAGTTGATTGGTGCAGGTAACGGCGGTTGGTTTGTTTTTGAGGATGGCAGTCGTGGGTGTGAGGAGGGAGCGAGAGTTATCGGGTCAGTCTAAGTTGTTTGTTTGTTTGGGGAGGAGAGGAGAGGTAGAGAGTTTCATTGGCATGCAAAAGAGCATCACAAAAGCGAGAGGCAAAAATCAATCGATCTTTTGTTGTCTTTTCTCGTTCCTTGCTGCTGTTGCTTTTCATCTCGCTCTCGAGCCCGTTACGTCGATTGTGTCTGACGTCATTGCCACCAAAGCCAGCCGACATCCACTGACCCGACGATGGGACTCAACATAACACAGCGCAACGCCACATAAAAGATCGATCGCGTTACGCGTTCACCTTTTCCCTTTCTCTGGCCGTTTTTGCTGGTGGCGGCCGCGTCATTGTCGTGGTGGCGGTTGTTGTCGTTAAAACTTTCGCTTGTTGCCTTTGTCCCCCCAAACTTGAGTCGTTGTCTTGCTGGTGGGCGTGAGTTTTCGGCCGCCAGCGAGACCATCGCCACGAAGGGAGCAAAGAGGCTAAACTGAGGCAGCGCCGGAAGTGCAACTCATTTGCCACCCACTGGCCGTGGTGCCTCTGCTTCGAGTGCAGCAGCTCTTCTACTTCTCACCAGCAGTTCAGTGGCCGCCACTCTTCCTGTCCCTCTCTCTAGTTGCGTAACAGTGAGGCACGACAAGCGACAGTACAAGCGATGAAACTAATTGGATTTCCTGGCTCCACTCTAAACTCTGGCGCCCACTTTAGAGTGATCAAAGTTTACGTTGGGTGCCGCAACGCAGCCGGCTGACCCACCGACCAACTGACGAACCGAGAGTCGGTCCACTGGAATTAACCAATAGAAACAAGAAATCTAAACTTCAACTCGGCCACTCGCTTCCTGGCGTCAATTTGTTTCAATTTTCCATTTTCATATGCGACTCATACTCTCTATTTCCTCGTGGCGAGCGAATCAGTTTCCCAGATGATCGCTCCTCGTTGCTTCCCCCCTCCTTATCTATCGGCAAATTCAAGTGTCGCAGTTTCTCTCTATTGCGAGGGAGAGAGTGCGAGATTCTTTGGTCGCGTCGCAACTTTACCCCAAACGCACACTGCCACTCGGGTTCAGCCGGAAATGCGAGTCGTCGCGCTGGCGATCGACGGTCCACTCGCTAGCGGCGAGTCGGTGGTTGTTGCGGCGTTCAGTGGTCGCATCGATCATTCGAGATTCATTAATTCCATTGGCCTCTGGTCTCGTTCTATGGTTCGGTTTAGTTTAGTTTAGTCGGTAGGTCTCGCCATCGCATCTCTCCGGCTCATAGGCTCTGCAATGGCAACTTGACGCCGCCCACTTGCTGCTGCTGCTACTCCTTTCGGTTGCATTCTCCGAAGTCCGCGCCTCTCGCTTGCCTCGCGTATCGGCAGCCTGAGAAACGGACGCCAAGTGAGCCGTTTGCTCGCCAGCTAGCTGGCCACCAAAATTGCAACTCGCAACTCGCAGCTCCACTCTCTCTCTCTCTCTCTCTCTCTCTCTCTCTCTCTCTCTCTCTCTCTCTCGACTCGTACGACGACGACGTACGACGACGCGANCG
>WNKI01000005.1:1785288-1795547 GCA_015350385.1 Aculops lycopersici
CGTACCGTACCGTACCGTACCGTACCGTACCGTACCGTACCGTACCTACCGTACCTACCTACCGTACTCGTACCTACTACTCTACTCTCTACTCTCTCTCCTCTCTCTCTCTCTCTCTCTCTCTCTCTCTCTCTCTCTCTCTCTCTCTCTCTCTCTCTCTCTCTCTCTCTCTCTCTCTCTCTCTCTGATCCATCATTCCGCTTCCACTCGCTCACTTGGTTAGCCAGCGCTGCAAGTACCGGCATCCAATAGGAAACAAAAGGAACGTTACTCACCTTGAGCGCCGAGTTGCCGGGTCGTTCATTATCATAACCTCGGTTATTTCGCCATATTTGTTGAAGTAGTCGCGCAGTCCCTCTGGTCCAGTTTGCCAGCTCAGGCCGCCAACGAACATTTTGCGCCTACTTCCGGCGGACTCGTCGTCCTCATCGACTTCTTCCTCGTCTTCGACTATCTCGTTTCCCTCGTCGTCGCCGTCGCCGCCGATGTTTTCATCGTGAATTCCATTGGCTCTCGTCTCGTCGAGGTTCTCGTTTTGCACGTTTGCATGGTCGTCGGCTTCAATTGCTTCCGTCTCTTCAATTGGCATCTGAACACCACTTGCATCCAATTCAATGGAATCACTCTGGCACTCAACTATGGCAACTGGCTCGCCGTCTTTTATTGTGCTCGGTGTTAGCGAGGCAGTCACCCCATTTGGCTCCGCGTTACTTGAAATACCATTTTCCGCCGCCTGACCGTTCGACTTCATCTTTTGCTTGTGACTGTTGCCGTTACCTGCTGCTATTACTGTTGTTGCTGCTGCTTTTCCGGAAGTTGGCGAGGTTGCTGCTGCTGTTGCTGTGGGCGTTGGAGTCGGCGACTTGCTCTTCGAGTTCTGCTTTCGCCTGTTCCTGCTGCTGATTGCCACTTGCTCTATCTGCGACGGCGACTGCGCTTGCAAGGGCAACGACGGCAGCGCTAGTGTCTCTTGTTTCGTCCGGCTTCTCGTTAACTGTGGCGACTTGTTGCCTCCGAGACCCGACTTCCTGCTAGAGCTACTATTTGTGCTTGCTGGCTGCGCTACTTTGTTGCTGCTCACCTTCAATGTCATTCTCTCGCTCGGACTCTCTCTCTCTCTCTCCCACACACAAGCGCGCGCTTACAGGTGGTCGCTGACTAGACACTTCCGGTTGCTTCAATCTCGACCAGGTAACTTGCTTCTGGTTCGTTTCGTTCACACTCAACTAACAGAGATTAAAAGGATCGACAAGAAAACGAGACGACAGTACAACTACAAACTGGTTGCTCTCTACTCGCTACTGGATAAAGGCGCCCACTTTTGGCTCGCATCGGACGCTCGGCTGGTCGTTGTGGAAACAAACTGACTGACTGACTGACTGAAATGTCGCTCGATTCGATTGCAACCAGGCGCCAGGAGACGAGGAGCAACAATCTCAGTCGGCGGCGTCGTGGTCGTTGCAGTCGGATGCGCAAACTCTCGCAATTGAAATGAATTGGATTGAGTTTAGTGGAGTTGAGCTGAGCTGAGTTGAGTTTAGTTGAATAGAATGGAATTGAATTGAATGGCAAGTCTTCGTGGTTTTGGTCGTAGTTGGCGCCTAGCTCTTCATACCAAAAATAGGCAACAACTACAACGCAAATTTTCTACAGATTGCAACTGTAACTACAACCGCGATCCTCGTCGTGTTCTCGACATCTAAGCTTTGGCTCAAATCTCACGCCTCCTCTCTGTGTTTCTCTGTCTCTATCTCTCTTGTTGCTCTTCGTTTCCGCTTACTTTCTCGCTTTGCTCTGCCCTCTGCTCCTATGCTCGCGTCCAAGTTGACGTTGCGGCCGACTACTCTACTCGTTGCCCAAGCTACACAACAATTGAACGCGCGACTACAACTAACCGCAGCGAGCGTGTGAGCATCCAACCACTACGAGCTTGTGGTGGTGGTGGTGCCGCCACCGCTGCCGCTGTTGGCGCCTTGGATTTTCGTAGTGTTGCGGCGGGCCCCACGCAAGAGTGCAAAACACAATGGCTTTCAGTGGCGCTTGCTGCTGACATTGCCGCTAACTCGGTGTGAGTCTGCGCCGGCACCCCGAAAATCTACGCCTCGAAGTGGAGCAAAAGTTGGAGTTTTAGCTAGAGGAGCAACGACGACGACGACAACAACAATGTGTTTGTTGTTTCGCAGTTTTTGGTGGTTTTCGCGAGCCTCGTGGCGCATGCGCCACTATCTAAAACTCTACCCGAGGCATCTAGCGACATTCGCGACCAGCGCCGCCCCGCGGCCTGGCGGGCAAACTGGCAGAAAATCCGGCTACTGGCCAGTTGGCAAGCTAGCTGGCCGGCAAGCTGATAGTGATAAGCGAAAATCGCACGCCTGGCTAGCTACTTGGATGTTCTCCGATGGCCTCCGATTGCGTCTCGCTATCGAAGGAGTCAGTCAGTCAGCGAGCGCGCGTCAGCCCAACAGACAGGCGAACGAATGGCGCCAAACAATAGCTAGCGGCATGATTAATGATCATGACCAATCCGGCGCCTCCCCCATTGATCTTTGGCGATTTGTTGTGTCGCTGTCGCCGTTGCAAATGCCATTGCTAATGCTGTTGCTGTTGCTGTTGCTGTTGCTATTGCCGTTGCAGTCGTTGAGCTGAGCTGAGCCGAGCCGGTGTCTCACGTAACAGAGAGAAAGGAACGAGATCTAGCGTCCGGGTGCCGAAGCCAGAAGCGCTTGTCCATTTTCCAGCGCTCGCCGGTCAGCTGAACAACTTCCGTTTTGCTCGATGAGCTCCACTCGTCTGCCTCGTGATGAGTGAGTTTCAGTTGCGATGCAAACCCAAACTTGGCTGCAAGCAGAAAGAGAAAGAGAGTCACTCAATTGAATCGGCAATCCAACTTCCGGTTGCGCAACTAAATTAAAGATTCAAAGCTAACTTTGAGTTGTTGCGCAACCAAGAGGCGAGCAATTAATTGTCTGAGTCCATTTGCTAGCGACTAGAAGCAGTCACTCAAGCGACTAAACGGCCGACGATTATCCAGGTAAATTCTCTCTTCTTTCTTTCTCTTGCTCTTGTTGCGCATTTTCTCGCACTTGCATCTTTCCTTTACACAGAGCCAACTCGAAGGATTGTTGGATTCAAAGTGCGACTACTGCGAGCTGCGCGCGCCCCTCTGGCTCGCTGCCAAGTAACAGGGCGAGTTAGCTAGCCAACTGGTCGCTAGGCTCGCCAAAGCAACGCGCTAGCTACAAGTTCTATTGTCTTCCTTTCTCTCTCTCTCGCTGCTCGCTTACTTTTCTTGAGTTTCAGCAGCAGGCACCGACTACAGTGCGGGGAGGGGGCGAATCCGCCGAGTTGTCGCCATCGTCGCCGCGCTGCTGTTGCCAGCGCTGCCCGCCGCCAACTCAATTTTCACGTCAAGTTTGCAGCTCGACGCGGTGGCCGCGAGGTAGTCGTTGCTTGCATGTTGCATCAGCGGCAACGGCGACGCCTACAACTTTGTGACACATACCAGGCCAACTTTGTATCCCAACAAAACTTCCATATTGTTGCGCGCTTTGTGGCTCGCGTGACTTGTTGTTGGCCTTTGCATCTTTCGCTTGGTTCCTCAGTGAGAGACTGAAGCCACCCCTGGCTTCGAGTGGATCAAACTCTCGCGAGAGGAAGTGAGCAGCGAGCAACAAGCGCAACGGCGTCGCCGCTGCTTAAAGAGGAGCTCCCCAATGAGAAAGATGGCACAAGTTCACCTAGCGATGGAAGCGGCTTTATTCTGCACGATCAACTCGCGGCCGATTCAGATGGCAGCGAGATAAGCGGAGTAATCATCGGGCCAAATGAACGAGAGTTAAGGCGAGAGGGAGATATAATAATAATAATATAACATATAATGACACAATGATGATGGTGAAGTTGATCATTTCATAATCCACTTGGCCGACACTCGAGGTTTGCATGCGGAAAAGACAAAGACCAAGATAAAGACAAAGCGAGAAAGCATAAGAGGGACGAAAGTTTGCGGGGATGACATTTGAAAAGTGGGATTTGGTTAGTTTGTTTCTCGCATTCGAGTCCACGAAGGGGACCAGAGACCACGACGACAGCAACGACGAGAGGCTTGCAAAAGTTTCACGCATCGAGTCATCTGCTGGCTTCCAGTTCGCCTCTGCGCTTCGCGTCCACTTGCCGCCCCTTGCTCATTTTGTCATCCGCTGCCACTGGCGCCGGCGCCGCAAGTTCAAGAGCGTCAAGATTTTGAAAAGTTGGATAGATTCTAAAAACTAAACTTCAAAATGAGCGAGAAGCGGAAGTTCGGGGATAATCGTGAGCGTGATGAGTCATAAATGAGACGACGAGAGGAGAACAATACAAATCTGGTTGGCAAAGTTGATTCCATTTCCATTTCCATTTCTATTGCTAGTTCCACTTTCATTGCCATCGCAGTTCCATTGCCGTTGCAGTTGCAACGTGGAACTTGCATCTTGCATCTGCTGATTTGGATTAGTTCTCTCACTCCATATCTCACTGAAGCCCGCAATCAAAGTCGCGAAAACCGCTCACTTGTTGCAATCTTGGGCTCGTCGTTCAAGATCGTGGGCGCGCAAACTTGGTCGCCCCATCAGCGAGGCTCATTTAAATGAACTCGTGCTTGTGCTTGTGCTTGTAAAAATGTACCACTCAACTCAACTGAACGCTTCGTTAGCCGCCCTCGTGTGGCCACCATGTGGTCAGGGCAAATGAGCAGTGATATTAATAGAGTCGTCACTGATGCTTAGAGCGAACAAGTGGGCAGAGTCACTTGCGACCAGTTGAGAGTGAACCGAGACGCGAGAAGTTGGTGGTGCATTTCTCAATTTTATTCTCCTCTTTTTCCGATGCAGAATTTTGTAATTTTGGATAAGAGTTTCCAAAGATTCAGTCTCTTCTTTCTATTTATCATTTGGTGAGAGTATCAAGCAACTAATTAGTTAGTTAGTTAGTACAGGTAATCCGGTTCGCCGTGGTAATGCTGCAGGTTGACTAGGGAGCCAATGTAGTAAACCTGGACCAGAATTGACTGCGCTAGTCGTTGGATGATCGGTGAGCGCCACCTAGCGATCCAAAGCGAGTGAATGGCGTAGGCCACAACGTCTATTCTGGCCAGCTTATCTCTTAAGTGCTCCACCATGTCCAATATGAGGCTTGCAACTATTTGACCCATGGCAAGCAACTGATTCCACAAGAACCAGAGCAATTGGCGCAGCGACCCAAGAATCGATTGTTGCGTCTGCTTGTCGCCTGAACTAGAGCAAGTCTTTGCGCTGCTCCACATGCAATCAAACCAATTGGTCAAGCCGGCAATCGGATCTCCAATCGACGAGTCCACAGGTGGCTGCGCCATGCCAGAGCCAGCGGAGCGACCGCAGCAGGTGGTTGCGCTAGCCGAACTGGCCGACGGCGCCATAGTTTCTTCCCCAGGGTCGGCCAGTAGTTGCCAAGCTGAAGAGGAGTTCTTCAGTTGCTCGCGGTTGTCCATTTGTTGCATCAACATTTGAGCGTAGACCAGAACCAGCAACAACTTGATGATTGTCTTATTGTGAATCAGTTGCCTGAAAAGCCAGCGGACCAAAGTCACCGACTTGCCTATGATTGAGCGAGAGTTGGAGTCGGAGTTTGAGCTGCCACTCGAACTGAGTAGGTCCTCTTCGCTGTCTCCATCGGCCGCTAGGCGCCTCCTTTGCTGGCGCTAAAGTGGCGTGACATCAATGCAGGATATATGGGCAGGCGAGTTTCGAACAGGGTTACATTTTAGGGGGCGGATTTCTGGTTAGTTTGTTGGATGCGGCGCTAAAGTGGTGCAGCTTTGCCTCAGGAGGTTGGTTTGAAATGAGCGCAAAGTGTTGATGGTAGGAGAGTGTAAGCAACCTTAGCATGAGCACCAAGAGTTAAGGTTATAGCGCATCATTTGTCATTCGCATGGGCCATTGTGGTTCCCACTTTCACTCTCTCTGCCCCTCTCGCTTTAAGTCCTTTGGTTAGCCAGCAAGAAGATACGAATGCCGCCGACTGGTTTAGGGAGGAGGCGAGAATACAAGGAAAAGGGGAAGTCTAATGATGATGATGATCATAGCAAATCGTAACGATGATCGGAAACGCAGCGTTCTATGTTCAGATCGCTGGCTTGCGATAAAAGTCACACTAGCTAACTGGAGTCTAGTCTTCTAGTTCGCGGCCATTTGAAATATAATCGAACGCCCGGCATCTCGTGAAAGCCAATCGTCGCTCTTTGATAATAACAGTCAGGCCAACAGCAAGCGTATTGTTGTTGTTGCTGCTGTTGTTGCCTTGATGTAACCAAAAGACAACGAGGCGCCCAGCGGAGTTGCCGAGCATGCGAGCCGAACAAATGGGCGACAGTAAGTTGGCGCCCATTCATCGATAGGTCATTAGGCGGCTGGCTTGTGTCTCCTCCGTCGTCGTCGTCGTCGTCGTCGCCGGGTGCTGGTGAAAGGTGAACAATTGAACATTCGATGGCCGCCGGCTCAAGGTGAGCCGGCGGCGAGGCTAAAAGCGGAAATGGAATGCGAGCGGCTGAGGCCCACAGATGATACCGAAGGCTAATCAATTAAGCGGCGCCTCTCACCTGGCTGGCTGCTCGAGAACCGGAAATGGGTTAACAAATCATCGCCGGATGCGGCGCAACTCGCTCTTTGGCCTCTGATCTTTAGTCTTGAGATATCGACGCAAAGGCGAGATCGTCTCTTCAACTCAGCGATCTTTCGATATGTTTCAAGCGAAACTTGCAGGTGAGCGCCGAAACACAAGTTGACTTCCATCTAGCGAGGGGCAATAAATTACGTTCGGTTGGCTAGTAGTAGGGCATAGTTTCAGTGAGGGAGAGAGAGAGAGAGGAAGAAGTCGAGTGAGCATCAGCAACAATAGCTGCTGGGTTGAGGAGCTCGCCAGTCCATAAACAAAAACACATCAGCAGCTGAGATTGAGTTTTCCTCGAAGTTCAGATCAACTCTTATTTCAAATGATAGATTCCGAATGAGTCCAGTGGTCGTCGTCGTAAAGAGGGGATTTTCTCCTGCAGTTCTCATGGCACCAATATAGACCACAACCACGGTGGACTCTAAAGATGGGATTTAGGCTAGAGACTTGATACTCACCGAGCGGTAGTTTCTGTTGTATTGGCCGCTATTGCCGTTGCTGGAGCTCAGGTCGCCGCCGCGTTGAAGTGCCCACCAGACGAGACACACGAGCCGACTAGTGAGGATAAACCAAAAGTCGGGGCCGAAATAAAACTTGGCCAACTTGTCCATCGGCAAACCTGCGGATTTTGTCGTTTGTGTTTAGTTATATGGAAGAGGCCATAAGAAAGTTTGAACACACAGAGTGGAGTAAGGGGAGAGACATTAATGTTGTCCGTTTGGTTGTATGTGAAGGGAGGCAAAAAACAGACGCCGACAAGAGCAGGACAGTTTTTAGTTTTCGGTCGTAGTTTCCGGTTCCGGTTTGGGTTTCGGGTGGCAATTTGTAGCGAGCGTTGGTTAGATTTTATCATCCCACAAATCCAGAAGGTTTTCGTTCGGAGGGGGTAGACATTTTGGTTAGTATGGTGCAACTAGGAATATAATACCATTTTGCATGAGTGACTCTGGCGGACATTCCAATGCAACTTGCTCGCCGCCGCCATTGCATCTCAGTCTCAAGATCATCAGCTTGCCAGTGTTTTCTCCAGTTTCCTCAAACACTAATGCTCCTACTCAAGCCACAAACTGGAGAGAGTCGCAACGGAAGTGCAACTGGCGAATCCTTCTCTCCCCTTGCAACCGCCGAGCAAAAATCGATTGATTTTTCATCTCGTTTTGATGCGCATGCAAGGACTCTCTCCGTCTAGTTCAAGTTAACGGCCAAAAACCTCTCGAGTGGCCATTTGCTGCGGTCAGTGCGGTAGGAATACACATGACAGAGGGTGGAGAGTTAGAAGTGTCAGGGCGGAAAGTCGCTAGGCGCTCGAGGGGAAATCTCGGTGGCGAGCGCATAATGGCCGCGGCCAATGGAATTGCATTAAAATCAGCCGCCACTAGTCAGTGTTGGTGGTACTTGTAGTTTTTCTCCGATTCTCTCACACTTCTTACGAGTCTTTTCTCGAATACAAGAGCGACAGAGGAAACGGCAAAAGAGTCTGCAAAAGACAGATGGGCGGACACACAAGAGGAGCAAGTGAGCAAACGTATGCTTCTGCTCTGTGTCCACTCGTCGACTTGTTTTGGTTTAACACAAATGTAGAATCCTGTGCCACGACTACTACTTTGATTTTTGATCTCTGGCAGCTGACGTCGTCATCTTACTCATGGTCCTCGTTGTTTAGAACTCGAGATGTTGGCCACTCAACGGAAGTAGCGGCCGTGCACATACCGTACACATTGAAGACAAGGGTCCACTCACCACAATGCGATTTCCGGTTCTGTGTTCATGGGCACAAGAGAGAAAAAGCGTAGAACCAAAAGTGACACCGACGTCCAGTGGGGACTTTGAAGTGTCGCCTCGTTTCTTGTTGCTGTTGTCATCGTCGTCGTCGTCGTCGAAGTCGAGTTGTTGTCGTTGGCACTTGAAAGTTTGAATGCCATCGCTTCTGTGAATGCAACTGCACTTTTCTCATCGGCTTTCTCTCACTCTCACTTGTCGTCGACTTTCCGTAGATGATACCTAGCAGAGTGCAGAAGTCGACGCCGAGAAAGCAACTCAAACTTTCATACTAAACTGAACAACAGGAACACGGTTAGCCACTCGAGGGCCGGAAGTGGCTAGCGCCATATCGCCACTAGTTAAAAGTTTGAGCAAAGCAGCAGCAGGTTGCTCTGCTCTCTTTGTTTGAGCGACAATCCATCTACACTCCTCTCTGTCACGGATTTTGTATGGCTGACACTTTACTGACGTCACACTCAAAGTGTCAAAATATCACGTAGATTGCAACAACAAAACACCATTTTGCTTGTACTCACCTAAAAGGGAATTGATTACCATAATTAGTCGGCGTAGAAAGTTCAAAACCAAGTGCTTCGAGACGGAATCTAGGCCACTAGCTGAACCGATGCCACTCAGTTCCTCCTCAAAAGCTCCAAAATCAATGCCATGTGCTGCGTACTTGGCTCGTCCACTCGAGCTAGCGGCAAACTTGATGCCACTAACGCCAAAATTTGGGCTGTCATCTCGCGAGTCAAGGAATCGGTTGTTGGCGTCAAGTTGGAAGAAGTTATCCTGCTTTCCGCCGCCACCAAACAGCGAAAAGGGGAAGTATGACGACCAACTTGATGGGAATCCAATTGGTTGTTGTTGTCGTTGTTGTCGGGTGGTTTAGAGGTTTTGGGTTAAGATCATGATGCAATTAGTGTAAGTGTTTAGTGTGTAGCTCGAGGGGAAATCTACGGTCCTCTTGAAGTTCGGTTTGCAAACTCATCGATTAAGTGTAAGAGTTTAGTCGCTGACTATTTCTCGATTGACTTATTCAATCAACTGAGAGCATTAGTCAGGATCTAACCAGAACTTCCGGCTCTTCGATCATCTGTTTCGGCAACTTGCTTCGACTTGATCTAACAATATGAAAACTTGAGCTACAGTCGAAGAGAAAAAAGGATCGACTCTATTTGACTTGCATCGAGTTTCTCGGCGCCAAGATTGCGACACACTCGGCAATCTGGGCGATTAATCAACGCGACAAGCGAGGTCTCCCCTTCCATAGTCGACTGTTGGTCAATTGTGACGAGCGAGAGGCAAAGTAAGAACTCACCTGAGCTCCGTTGGAATTACCAGGCAAAAGCAAGATTAATGAGCAGGTTGAATGGTGCATTGTTAGCAAGATGAAGAGAAAATAGTCAGTTGGTGGCGACGAGGAGAGAGGCAAAGTGCTGAATTTGCACCATGTTTCCTCCCGCTCTTTGTTGTTGCCCATCTCGTTTGGTTTCGTGTCGTCACGCGACTTTTGTGTCAATCTGGCACGTGAATCTGCCAGTAACTTAAATCTCGACAGCCGTTTCGCGTTTGCGGCGGCGGCGATATAACGTGAAACCTGGCAGCTGAATGGGCGAGAATACAAACCGAGGCGAGAGACTTACGGTTAGCTGGACCGCAAACTGCAAAACTACTTGTGGTTTGTTACGTAAGAAAGCAAGAATGTGTCGCTAGTCCTTCCTACAAACGAGCTGCTGGGGGCTAGACGGCGGAAATGGAAAAGATTTATGTTACATCTCTCTCTTTCTCTCTCTCTCTCTCTNTCTGCTNTNTCT
>WNKI01000005.1:1796072-1882155 GCA_015350385.1 Aculops lycopersici
CGTACGTACGTACGTACGTTACGTACTACGTACTTACTACGTACTCGTCTACTACTACGTCTACTCTCTACTACTACTCTACTACTCTCTCTCTCTCTCTCTCTCTCTCTCTCTCTCTCTCTCTCTCTCTCTCTCTCTCTCTCTCTCTCTCTCTCTCTCTCTCTCTCTCTCTCTCTCTCACCAGCTAACCTATAAGCATCTAGTCGACTAGCTAGTCTCGAGCATGTACATGAATTCCAATTGAAAAACGCAATCAAATTGAGAACTTGTAGCCTGTAAGCGAATGTTTTGGTTGTAGCAGTTGTACTTCCAGATTTGACTCGAGCGACGAGCCAAGAAACGCACACAACTTCTCCGACATGACGACGCAACCACTTGCGCCCGTTTGACCAGCCGAAGAAATGCCGCAGTGCAACCGTTTATACAAAATTACAACAAGCTTACAACGCCAAAGAGACAACAATCTATTTGTTAGTCTAAATGATATGATCACGATAAGTTTCTGGCTTTTGCTATGTTCGACTAAAACCCTTAAGCTTGTGTATCATGCATCAAGAAATCTTGCATTTCTATCGGCTCTTTCCGGTTGCTACATTCCTCTCTCGTAAGAGTAACATTTTCCACTTGGACCAGAGGCAAAAACATAAACTGCCACACAATGGACTAGCCATTAAACAGTTTCCGCCCTCAGCTATTTTCTCATCTAGTTTGCGGTTTAGTTTTCTCGTGGCAAGAGGCGGAATGTTTTGCGTCAATCTTTGCATGTTTTGTATGGAAACATGCAAACAAGAGAAACCAAACGATTTTATCTCCCTTCAAATCCGCAAACGAAAACACCAAATTCAATCTTCCTTTCATTGCCAACGAAAGGAAGTCAGTGGTTACATTTAGAACAGGAAGTGGGGCGCGTTAAAACTATGTGCGTTTATCTAGCGCGGGAATTCGATCCCATTCAAGGATGACTTTCCTATCGCAACCACAAGGCAACTAATTCAATCATCACACGAGTGTGCAATAGAAAACTTCAAAAATGATGCTATTTGGACGGAGATTTGCCATTCAATCTACTAGCCATTTAATGTCGTGAGATAACTGGACTTACAAAATGATATGGCAAACTGCGAGCACCTAGCGACAAAATGGAATACAAACGCACGACTGGACTACAAACGTGGCGAGCAGCGACGCCGAGCGGCCAAAGAAGGAACTAGCGGATCTGGCGCGGGCAGACATGTGTTGCAACAACGAGTGTTGACTATATGAAAAAGAGTTCACCTCATGATGTAAATATTATTCAATTTACATGTAGAAATTCATATAAATACATATTTAATTTCATTTATGTTATCACAATATATAGACCGTCTAAGCTAGGAGACTGGAACTTTCAAAATGAACGAAGGGGACGAAATGAGAGTTATGCCGGTGTTCGAGGCCGGCGCGAGGCTGCGGATACCATCCGAGACCCAGTGTTTAGCTGCCCACCTGTTTCATCGGTTCTATTATCACACCAATCAAACCTTCGAATCCTGCGAATCTTACACAGTGGCAGCCGCTTGCCTGAAGTTAGCCTCAATGTTCTATAACCAAACGATCGACTCAAGTGATCTCAGTCTTGTCATGTCGGCAATCATTAGACCGAAGGGCAATTTTTATCTCGATCGAGCCACTGAAATGAAGTACCAGCGTTCCATAGATTTGACGATGCAAATTGTACTAGTCAATGTAAGATTTGAGGTCAATTATAAGAACATGAGACGTATACCTCCAGGCGAATTGGCCAAGAGAGCCAGAGCTAAGGTGGAGAGAGAAACAAGGATGACCCCTGAGGAGATTCGATTGGAAGAAGAACGGGGGCTGACCAGAAACAATCGTGATATTATCAGCGGCCAAAGATGGCTAGCTCACTATCTCAAGAGCATTATGTATTTTGTGGGCGGTTCTGGGATGCCCTACTTCAAGAAGATGGCAAACATAGCATGGACTTTGTTAAACGATTGCCACTGGACAACAGGAGTGATACAAAACAACCAAAGTCACCTAGCATGTTGCTGTCTCATAATGGCTATCGAAATACTAGAGCCAGCACTTAATTGCTCAAAGGAGGACAAGGAGCCCTTCTGGAAGTTTATAGATAAAAAATGGAATCTAATACTCTGCGATGACTTTGATGACATCAGACTTGGCAGAATGAAGTCGGATGTTATCAACTATTACAAAGAATTCGATCGCGCTATCCAAAATCAATTCAAAACTTATGTGATCGGCTAGCCAGCCAGTGTATAAAATAGCTAATCGTGAAATTAGAGAGTTTGACAACTAGGAGAAAACGAAACGAAGTTTGAGAAAATAAACCCTATGTTACTTACCTAGAGTTAGCTCGAGTTGTTTCGGTCAGGTGGTAGTAGGACCAGGCTGCAATGAATATGGGAAGTGAGGAAGCCAGACAAACTAAGGCAGATTGCGACAGTATTCCTTCCTCTCTGTAAATTGTCGCCGATAGGGCTATGAGTTGCAGTGTCACAAGAGCTGCAATGGCTTGATTGAATTGTATCGGAACCGATTCACCAAGGTTGAGCAAATTTTTAGATTCCTGAATGACCAAGTAAACACCTAGGTAACTAAGTATAGTCAGGATAATCACTAGAGCTCGAACGGTTATCGAGGTTCTTGTCAGAGGAGGTTCCCACTGGTCGAGATCTTGCGATTCTGTGTCATGTATGTTAGCGTGGTGTGAGATCCATTTGCTGAAGCTCTTGATCATATCAAGAACTAGGTAAATTTCCAGAAATAAGAACAGGGGTTCAACGACGGATAAAAGAGTTGAGAATACCGGCGTTACAATTGAAAGGATGAGGGTTCCACTTTCAGTTCCTGTGGCCATTATAATTAAAGCAAGGCCAACGGGTAAGGATAATAGGTCGAACCCGATCAATTTCAACATAGTTTTCCGGGTAATATCGCAGCCTAGTATAAAGAGTATCAATACAACTGTATGAGTCATTAGGGTTTCTCGGCCGAGTGTTTGAATAATAATCGGCCATGATGCTAAATAAAGGGCTGGCAGCCATCTTATTAGCATGCCAAAGGGATTGAATAATAAGGGCAGTAAAAACAACAACATGGTGATAGGTTGTTGAGGTATCTCGTGGGTTGTGATTCAGATGCAAATCAGGTTGTTGTGATGGATGGTATTCACACGAGGATCCAAACAACAAGTTGCGGCGCGTAAGTGGAGGCCGCGAGAAGCAAGTGAAGATGCATTCGAATTTGGCGCCGTTGGTCGGTGACTCAGGTTGTGAAATAACACAGAGGGATTTTTACGGTTTTGGTCACTGCAAACTTTTTTCTCCTCTGTAGATCTCTCACTGACACATGAGATGGGATTGACTTTATTTACATGTTGTCCAATTACTGTCATATCATTGATATTATTATAACCCCACTTATTATTGACCTCATTAGATAATCACAATATCACAATCATAAGCTAACTTATTTATCAACACCAGCGCACCATGGCCTTCTCGCTGCCCGCCATTGTGATCGACAATGGTACTGGTTACACAAAACTTGGCTATGCCGGCAATAGAGAACCTCAATTTATTATCCCATCAACAATTGCAATAAAGGAGAACATGAAGGTTGGTGATCAGGCATCGCGAAGGCTAACCAAAGGCATTGATGATCTCGACTTCTATATTGGAGACGAAGCGCTAGACGCCAAGGGATACTCAATCAAGTATCCCATTCGTCATGGAATCGTCGAGGATTGGGATTTGATGGAAAGATACTGGGAACAGTGCATTTTCAAATATCTTCGCGCCGAACCAGAGGATCATTATTTTCTACTCACAGAGCCACCACTAAATACACCTGAGAATCGAGAGTACACAGCTGAAATTATGTTCGAGTCCTTCAATGTGCCTGGCTTGTATATTGCCGTCCAAGCCGTTCTAGCTTTAGCTGCCTCCTGGACCTCGAGGCCGGTTGGCGAGCGAACCCTAACTGGAATCGTCATCGACTCTGGCGATGGAGTTACACATTGTATCCCGGTCGCAGAGGGTTATGTGATTGGCAGTTGTATTAAGCACATACCTATCGCCGGTAGAAATATCACCTATTTTATCCAAAGTCTACTTAGAGAACGAGAGCCAAACATACCGCCAGAACAGTCGCTTGAAACCGCAAAGGCCATTAAGGAGCGATTCTGTTATATTTGTCCAGATTTAGCAAAAGAATTTGAGAAGCATGATAAAAATCCATCCAAATGGGTTAAGCAGTATATTGGGCAGAATAATATTACAAAGGCACCATTCGAAGTAGATGTCGGCTTCGAGCGTTTCCTAGGTCCTGAGATTTTTTTCAACCCCGAAATGGCAAACTCTGAATTTCTAGCACCACTGTCTGAGATAGTAGACGATTGTATTCAAAACTCGCCAATAGATGTCCGCAGGCCACTGTACAAAAATATCGTCCTCTCTGGTGGATCAACCATGTTTAGAGATTTCGATAGGAGACTCCAACGCGACATACAAAAGCTGGTGAATGCTAGATTAAAGTCAAGTTACTCGCTAAGTCAAGGAAGATTGGAGCCAAAACCAATAGATGTTCAAGTATTATCGCACCACATGCAAAGATATGCCGTTTGGTTCGGAGGCTCCATGTTGGCCTCGACCTCGGAGTTCTATTCAACTTATTGCCACACGAAAGCACAATATGACGAGTGGGGACCGTCGATATGTCGACACAATCCAGTTTTTGGAACGATCAGCTGAGAAATGAGATGTGTTAGATTGTGATTTAATCAGCAACAATAGAAACAACAACAAAAGAGCCGATACATCGACAACAAAACACGATGTAAAGTCTCGAGAGAACAGTAAACCCTAACCTTATTTGCCATAGACATGTGGTCAGTCCATCTATATCATGAATGATTTTAGTGTATCTATGTATATTTCCCATTTTAATGTACTACTACCCCAACAGCTAAAACTAGGCAACCTTGTAGCCAAGACTCGTGAGTTTGTAAGAGTAATTTGGTCGCATAATGCAACTAGCCCTATTCAAGTCTTTAGTGGCGAGTTTTAGGTTTCCTCCTTCAGCGGCCATTGAATCCAATCCCTGGCTTAGTGAGCAATTCTGCTGGATTGAAAGTTGTAGAGGTTGAGATAGAGTTAGATTTAAGTTCATTTAGTTTGATGGCGGAAGAGTCGGGGACAGAAATAAAGTAATTACTGCAACTAATTGGCCAAATCTGGCTTTGAGCCAAAATCAATCTACACGCTCGATTAGCTGGCTAAGCTTCCGTCAGCGAAATTGCGGTCTTGCCGAGTTTCTTCGAGTGCAGTGCATAGCAACGGATGGACCATTGTCGAGCTCGACAACAGATGGTTAGTAGCGAGTGGTTGGGCGTCTACGATCAAAAGCTAGCTAACGCACGAGTGAATCGTCGTGGTCTGCGTTGTACACACTTAGGTAACTTAATGAAATAATTGATTGACATGCTAAGCGGCTCGTTTGGCACGAACGCTAAGAAGCAGCAAGTGAGGGTCTCGCCAACTCACGGCCACCTGACGAACGAGAGTCCGCTTGCTATTTGCTCACGAACAATTGGATCTGCCAATTCTAGCGAAGCTAAGCCGACTTCCGGTTGGCGCTGCTGGTGATACCTTAACTCAAGTTGCGCGTTCACATCATAAACTAAGCCGACTAATGCAGATACGAAATTTAGTTGGAGGAGCAGGCCAAACTTGAATGTACACTTGCGCAAATTCCCAGTGAGCAAGCGAACGACGACGATGAGCACGTTAGCCTCCAACGGGAGACCGAGGCGACTAATTGTGGCGGCTGACTCACTTGCTTGCTGCCTGGCTGGCCGTTCGCTCGGCTACTGACCACCGCCGCCCGAGACTAACGGCTCAGATTTGAGCGCCGATTGTTTACTTAGCATTAGTCGTCGGCAATGGGAGTTAGGTCGGCGTGTTGTAGTTGGCGGACGCACATTGCGTAATCACTTAAGTGACCATAGCGCACAAGTGAGCAAGTTTAGCGGCCAAGTGGTTGCTTCTGTTGTCGGTGTTGTCGTCGTCATAAGTTGCCTTTAAGTAAAACGCTGGCTCGAATGCGCGGCCACCGAGAAATGATCGCGGCCTTAGTCTTGGTCCTGGTTTGCCACAACAACTTTTGCCCGCCAACCAACCGCCTGACCAGAGGCGAGTAAACGACACCCAAAGCGCAACCAGAGGGAAGAAGTCGTCACACAAAATCGCCGACTTAAATCACGAGCAAAGCTAGAAGAGAGAGAGAGAGAGCGAGAAACTAAGAGGCGACCTCTTCTCGTATCGTCCACTTCCGGCGGACGAGAGAAAACATCATCAGCGTCGCAGCGGCTACGCAACCAGCAACAAAAACCTAAATGTGAGCGTGTCTACGGCCCTCACGAGTCGCGCCCTGTGCTTTTAGGTGATTGATGGTGGCGATTCAATGGGTTGCATGGCCAGTCGTGTGTCGGGTTCTTCGTTGATTTCATGGTTTCGAGTCAGTTGGTTTATGGACGAAAACCGGAAGTCGCCGGTTCTGTGTGGGCGTGTAGAATGGTTAATTGATTTTGTGCAATCCACTATTCGGGAGCAAAAACTTACCTGTTCATTTGACTGGCATAGTTGAAATCTAGTGGCAGATTTTGCATCATCTCTTGGCGAATCAGACTTCCTGAGAGTTCCCTGAATCTTCACCTGTAAGTTGCTTATTGTTGTTCGAAGCAACCGGCGATTTAATGGTCTAACTGGACGAATATTCTCCTGATTCGTGTTAAGCTTCTCAAATAGACCATCAAATTTACTTGAATCCACTCGCAACGCCCTGTTCAATAGAATCCAATCGACACTCTCAACACATGGCGGCCGATTCATTGAACCCTGGTAAGTTAAGTACTCGCTTGAGGTGGTCACAAGAGACTGCAAGTGTTTCCTCGTCAATTGAAGTTCAATGGTGTTGCTTTCATTTGGTATGGCACTCAGATTGTCGAGTATAAAGTCAAGTGGAGACTTGAGGGAAACGCTAGTCTCCTCCTTTGATGTGACTGTTTGTATGAAAACACTTACTGCGGCGAAAAGGTTCGGTCTGGCGCCCTCACCTTCCGAGGCAAATCTAAGCGCCTCACTAGCACTTGAGGCCGAGTGTTTGTTGTAAAAATGTAACTGTAACTCGCCATCAAAAGCATGACCACCAACTAGATGCTCACTGGTTTTGGCAGTCGCTAAGTTTGCCGAAGATTCTTTCCCTTCTTCTTCTTCTTCATCTAGATTTAAACTTTCAGGATTTGTTTCTGTTTTTGTAGATTTACTTGACGAGGACGATTGCTCACTTGGTACTGCTGCCGCGCCAATCACTTGATTAAAGTTGATTAGCGACGATGAAGATGAATGCAACTCAATCTTGTACAATTTGTACGCATAACTCAATGGTCCTTTGGCTAAAATAAGCTGGTCATCTATTTCTGTCGATGACTGGGAGATAGGAGACAAACTTGGAGGAGTCTTGAGGCCGATTGAGTCGCTGGACTTCGTATTGGTGTTCGTTGCTGAGGTTGCGGTCGCGGAAGTGAAAGTGGAACTCGAACGCTCGAGCCAAACCTCAATGCCACGCCCACTATTGAGTAATTGCACTTTGATTGGCTTCTGTGGAGTTATCAGAAGTTGGTGAGTCGAGAATGAGCAGTCGAGAGCAAAGAGGATATAATTAGTATCTGGAAATGCAAATTCAATTTCAGTATCAATGAGAGAGAAGGAGGAGGAAATTAACATCAACTTGATCCCCTATTTTCTCCCTCCGAGGCCAATCAGCTTGCGCGTCACTAGCAGATGCTTGATTCGGCTATTCGCTACCAACAGTGTATATATATATATCCATGTGAGCAACCGGCAATGAGCAGTCAATCAATAGGCTAGACGGCAAGCACTCGGCCTCAAGCCATCCTCCTCTACTTACCTGTTCGAACTTCTCCTCGAACCTCTGGGCCTCGTTCAATGCGCTCGCTTGCGCCGGAAGCCAAGCGAACTGCAGCGGGCCAAGCAGGTGGTCGTAAACTAGCCTGTCCGTAGGAATGTCGATGGGCGATTGTTTGCGGCCCGCGCTACAGAGACGCCATCGTTTGTTGATGTTCCAATAGTCAGGTCCTATTCCAAATGCAAGTTTCATTTAAGTTGTTTTTAGCGCAAGTGTCCATTCAAATTGAAATGGTTCATTTCGTTTTGACGGGCAGTGCAAAAAAGGAGGGGGAGAATCGACGTTAGCATCAATTTGGCACCAATAAAAGCTACACTTGCGATTTGCCAGCTCATATTTTGAAAAAAACTCGCCATCGACTCCATCGACCGACCAATAGACGAGAAAGAACCAACGGAGTTGAGGGGAACTAGTTGACGTGAGTTTCGCTAGGCGCACGTTTTATTGACACGACGACAAGTTGGCGTTGCGCTACCACCGTCCGGCAGTCGCTTGCTGACACTTGCCTCTCGCTTTGTCTTTGTGCCTCTAGCTTAGGAAATTGTCTCGCTTGTCGTGAGTTTTACGTTGCCATCGACACTCTTGTCGATTCTTGTCGACGGTGTCAGTTTGAGTTGTGCGTTCTCTGTTGTTGTTATTACTACAGAAACAAAAGTGTGACGAAAAAAGGCTATCATTTCCTATGACCAATTCAAAAAATTATTTGCCATCGACGTTGTAGTTGTCAACTAAGACTGAGTTCGATGCTCAGAACACAAACTACTCCGAACCCCAAGAATTGTGAGTGCAAATTTCACCGGTTCGCTGGAGTGTCGATTTTTAATGACACAAGAGGCAGCTCACAAACTCGTGGCACATTTGTACTGCTGCAGCAGGAACTTTCAATGAGAAAGATAGATAGGGAGGAAGTTAATGAAGCGACCAAGAAACAATACGATTTTTAGTCTTGAATGGACGGAAAACGTTAAGACGCTTGGTCTTCTTTCTGGTGGTCTCTTCGTCTTTGTAATTTCGAGAGAGTCTCTCTTGTTTCGCGGCAAATATACTCAACAAAGTCCAAGAGGCTAGAATAGCTAGATGGACTAACCAATACACCGAAGATTCGCCGGGCACCAAATTAGATTACGTCATTTGCGTTGCGCTTAGTGGTGGCGACCATTCAAACATACTGAGCACTCAGCGGTGCCACTTCCGGCCCATCACTTCGGCGCCGCATTAGCCGAAGCGAGCGAGCAAACCGCTCGCTAAAAACTCTCCAAAAACTCTGGCTGAATTGCCACTAGTTGTGCTTCTATTGTAAGCAAGTTAGTAAGTAGTGGCTAGCGCAAGTGTTGATTTGATTGCATTGAATCACCGCAAGCAAGAGTAGCAAACGGAAAGAGCGAGAGAGATGGAGGGTAGAGCTGTTGGCATCTCGCACAGCTTGAAGCCTGTGAGCTTGTGAGTGGCGGAAGTGGCGCGAGATATTGAGTTACGCTCGTGGCCGGATGGTTTTTGTTCGCATTGTGGCCGGCAAACCGGCGAGTCCATTTGTTTGCTTGTGCAACTCGCGAGTCGCGAGGCAAGTGAATATCATTCCACAATAATGGCAACCACCAAGTGTCGGCAATGGTTTATGGTCAGCGACCAAGTGAGCAAGCAAAAGCAGCAAACTGTCTTATCCGCACTTCTCCGTCCAGTTGGCTTCCTATCCAACTGCTCCTTTGCTGCCAAAAACATTTGCGCGCCCACCAAAGTTATTGTTGGTTTTTCACTGGAACCTTTCTCCCCATCATAAAGGATAGGACGACTTATCACAAGGTGAACAGCGAGCGCCAACAACAATTGTATGTGTCTATCAGATCAATTGGTGGCAATGGACTACATAGGTAGCTGAGGTAAAGGTACCCAACCTACTGCTAACCTGTTCATAGTGCCGAGTTCGCAGAAAGTAATTTGTCATTTGCTCTGATTTGAAAAACTCCAGAAGGAGATAGCTACGTATTTTGTTACTCTCAACCCCGAGTTAGTTTAGCATAAACGAAGCTCCGTCCCTCGGGCTGCGTCATTAATGTCTGTTTGAGAATTCGAAACGGGCGCGCTCGAATTGTTGGTGTACAATTAGCATGGCGCCCAAATGAGCATCTGAGGCTCGAGGCGATCGGAGCGGTTCACAAAGTTTTTGTTAAAACCTTTGTAAACCGTTGCAATGTTGATGAGATTGTAGTGAAATCAATTTGATTGCGCACAACATGCGCTCATGTTCCTAGCTTCGAAGGAAACTCTCATCGTTGAGTGTACATATTCCTACCCGTGTTCACTAAATGAAGGCATAGAAATAGTCATCAAATGTAACCTGCAACCTGGGGAGTCGAACTCTAACTCTCTTGAATCAGAGTTAGTATTAGCGAGAGAAGGTCGAGGAGGTAAACTCGACTTCCGGTGCATGACTAATCTCTCCTCTCGTTGTCTTCTTCCACCCAATCGACTCGAGGATGACACAATTCAAATTAGCACCAAGCGACACTATCTTGCACCATCTAACATGGACACTGACGCAACGTGACCCGGACGAGATAAGGATCTCTTGTCGTTAGTTATCTATAGACAGAAATCTTGCCCCGATTTCACACACTCGGCGATTGCGGAAATGAACCGGAACTCGACCTCGGACTAATCCATCTTGGTTCGCGAGGAGATGAGTCAATCTTCAAGAGTGATTACAGCAACGAGTCGCTTGGATAAAAACTTGATGGCGTCCGACTTAGCGACGTTTCCGAAACTCACCTGAGATGCCATCGTAGGACCACCAATGTGACCAGCTACCCTGGCGCTGACTCGAGTCTATTTCTTCATTGGATCCGCTATTCTCATCGCCTATTTCGAGACTGTTTGAGTGGCTTGCTACTTGTATGATAATTGATAGCTGAACTAACAGTAACTGTTTTGATGCTGCAAAACTTGGAAACTTCATCTTCTCCGGAATTTTCCTGGATAGAGTTTACCTCTCGATAGTTTTTATGCTAAAAAAGACTTCAAAAACTTGGACAGTCACAGGTGAGAGGTTGACTAATGAACTAAATCTACAAATCGAGTGAAAGTAGCAAGTTGCTGGTTGGTGGGCAAGAAAAGATTAACGCGACAACTGCGCAGACTCAACGATAGATACATTTACACAGAACCTAGGGTAGAAGTCCTAGGCGCGCCATCTAGCGAGCTTTATTCCGACTTGTTATGCGCGTATGAATTAGAACAAATCGTCTTTATCGTACAATTCTACATGGTACATCACGGTTCATCATTTCCATAATCTCGACATATTTAACCATTGCGTCTGAGAATCCAATCAACGAGATGGTAGTCACAAATCGATAGGAAAAAACCTAAGCGATCGGAACCCCATATCTTAGCATCTTAAATATCGTGAAAGCGGACAATAGATCAATTCCAGACCATCTCTTTGTCTGGACTTCAAAAGAACTAAGGGCACAATGACACCGTTCCCCTCATTTGAAAGGGAAACTAACTAATTCTTTATTTGTGGCTCACTGGCGGCCTGTTTCATCTTCGCTATCAGATCCAAGTTAATCAGGAAGACAAACCTGAGGCCGTCGATCTCGACCACTGAGTTGTTGTGTATCACGGTGCAGCTACCATTTCGTAAAAGTGGCCGCGAATCTACGTAAAAAGGTCGCTTGCCTGTATTTACAATAATAAACTCGCCATTTGGTTGTAGCTCAATCATTCCCTGTCGCCTACTGATCTTCTTTGCTGGACCCTCGAGACTCAAGTCCACGTCGACGATAGAGTTTTTGGTGCATCTTCCAAAGGTAATTTGCTTTAGTATCATGAGATATCTCATATGTCTACCCCTAAGTACAGCTAGATTCGAGTTGTTATCGTCGAAGTCCGACTGCGACGTGCCGCGAATAGAGTCCACTAGCACCTGCCATTTGGGTATTTCATTTTCAAGCTTCCGTATCTCTCGCTTAACTCTCCGAGCATTGATCATCAGCTCTTGATGAACAGGATCCTCCTTGAGTTTAGCGGCCACAGTTTGGCCATCGAAATTTGTGGCTATATGGTCGGTGAGTGTGTTCAATATATCTCGATCTACAGTTTCCTCGACTTCACTGAATGTTGGCAACTCATCTCGTCGCGATTGTATTGTTCGGCCATTCACAACAATCGGAATTAAATTATAATACCTCATTAACATCCAGTGATTCCTCAAATGCTTTTCCGTTCTGTAGGGCATAAATGTCTCCCTGTTGTCATCTAATAATTGTTTAAAATCGTCCAATGTGTGCAAGGCCCGACCTGGACAAAGGGTCAGGGTTTTAAGTAAATCCTCCTCCTCTTTTGAGAACAATGTATTGGCATGAATTTGAGCAACAATATCGGGTGTTAGCTGGCGCATGGCGGCCATGGCAACCCTTTGAATGGGGGCACAGTAGAGGAGAGCATACCATCTATCCTCTATCTCCTGAAGGGAAAATTTACACGAGAATTTTACACCCTTGTAGACGGCAAACAAATCGTTAACTTGCTGAACGGCCAGAATAAGAGCCAGATCGTCTGCTGGCTTCCACCTGCCCAACTCCCGCATGGCAATATCATGGGCATTCTTTAATCGACGTCTCTTTTGCTTTTTGGTGGAGTCCGCAGTAATTACCGGACTCGGCTGAGGATGTTCTGGTTCATCCTCGAATCTGGCCGGAGCGCGAGAAACCCGCTTGCTCCGCGTTGAGGCCAAACTCATCTCTCGGGGGACCTTTTTGGTATCAATGATTACAGATTAATAAAGACTATCTTGGAGTGTTTATAAATATACATTTGGTTTGAGCTTCCTGGGGGTGTTATTAATTTAGTTACATCAATACATGGCAATCATATATTGATTTTTGTAGATGGATTTATTTGAGCGGCCAATTCTCTTCGCATGACGAGGGTCAGAAACGCCAGCAAAACATGTATTTTCCCCAAGTTTTCCTCCCCTCACCCCTCAGCGCGTGCCTGAACGGATAACAGCACAGCTGATCGGGGGAAAGTAGACGAAACGCGCCCATGCCGCGCGCTCAAACTTCGTCCACTCACTTTCCTCGCTTCGTTCGCTCTGCGGATTCCATTCACGTGCCCAACCAACTTGAAGCTGCTTTGCATAATTTTGGTAGTTCCTCGCAACAAGTGGTCAACTCGTCTCTTATCGACACCTAACTTATTATATTAATCGATCTAAATTATTGACAATTTCAATTTGAAAGCTACTCACATATGGCTAAAGTTACCAAGAACCTCAACTATATAAGCTGGGATGATTATTTCATGTCGGTCGCCCAGCTGACGGCAAAGCGATCGAAGGACCCAAGCACACAGGTGGGCGCTTGCATTGCAAACAAGCAGAACAAAATAGTCGCCACAGGATACAATGGAATGCCAAATGGGATTGATGATGACATTGTTCCCTGGGACAAGGAGGGCTCATTCATGGATACTAAGTACGCCTATGTGGTACATGCTGAGCTGAATGCGATACTAAATAGAACTTTAGTTGACCAAGACAGTTGTCGGCTTTACGTAACTCTATTCCCTTGCAATGAGTGCGCAAAGGCTATAATTCAGGCTGGCATTAAACATGTGATATACCAATCGGATAAGCACATGGACAGGGACTCAACGAAGGCAGCGAAGAGAATATTTGAAATGGCACAAATTAAAATCAGCCAGCACGACCCTGATCAGTCGAGGCGACCAGAATGAGATTGACTAGCTGACTTACTGACTGACCGGCTGACTAGCGCTCCGCTAGTTTAGAGTTTTACTTGTCACCTGTGTGAGTTACCTGATTGCTTCACTACCTGACCTCTCGAGGCAAGCGAGTTAAAAGTTGTCTAAAGTCCATCCTAGAAGGGCCAGCAGGCAACAGCCACCCGGCTATCTTGTCAGTGGTCCGAAGGTCTGTCAACATCAGTCGTTGTCTCTGGCGTTTCTGTCATCTTGTTAATAGAAGAAGTTGGATTACTTACTACTTTATCTCTGAATTGAGCTGCAAGCTGTTGCTGCATTGCATACTAACATGCGGCCACCTTTTTAGTTTCGCCAGTTTACTTTGCTTCGCCCAAAAATTCAGTCAAGATCAAATTGGCCAACGAGTCGGTCGGGCGGCTGGCGAGGCGAACACAAGAAATGCGGCAACAAGTGAACGCAATTTCTCCATGTTAGATCTAAACTCGCACAAAAGGCGGCAAATGTCTACGATCAAAAGATTTGCAGTGCAGAGTTCATAGAGCTAGTCGATTTTTCATGCAAAGTAAGCAGCAAGTGAGTCAGTGGTCGAGAGTGTGTTTATTCGACTAGCTGGATTGACAAGCTTCGAGTTATTTGAGATGAGGACTGAGAGCTGAGAACGATGGCGATAGGCCGGCCACTTCTCACCTGTCGGCCACCAGCGAGACGAACCTTCATCGTCGCAGAAACAACAACAGCAACAAGCGGCTTGAGATGGACACAATGAGCTTTTCGAGGCAGCAACTTGTTGCTGCTGCCGCCATCGCCTCTACGCGTCGTTAGTTCGTCTCGGCGACGATGAAGGCGACAGTCGCAAGTGCAACGGCAAGCGGCCACACTGGTGCTGCCGGCATCACCGTGTTACGATGATGATGATGATGATGATGATGGCGATACTCGACGCGGCGGCTGCATGCCACCAAGACGCCGAGAAACCGACAAAGACGATGGCGTAGACTTCGCCGTCGACAGGGGAAAACTTTTTCTTTCCTCTCGACGGTCAGCGGCGGCCAAACAAATAGGTGGTTTCTTTGCCTCGTTTGCTACCGCGGCAGCATCACTGATGCGAAGGCCGTTGTTGTCGATGGTGGAGCAGACCGACGACGAAGGAGAAACTGGCAAGATCAAAACGGCAAGACAGCGGGGCAACAAGTCGCCGTAGCTGGTGGTCGGCGCAGTTTTCCAGTCCATTGAGCAGCGAACGCTCGCTGACTGGTCGGGCAAAGCTACGCCACTTCTACTTCTTCTTCTTCTACTACTACTACTACTACTACTACCTTTTCCACCACCACCACCACTACCGACACTCGGAGTTATTTAACCATCTCAATTGAATTATAGTTCATGTTGTTGGCTCACCGGTCGAGGCGATGGAAAATATCTCAACGCTCTTTTATCTCTTTCTTTCCCTCCTCTTGCCGCAGCTTTGAGTTTGCCTGTTGGCTGGTGAAATGGAACCGAATTGAAAGTAGCAAGGGCGACAAAGGCGGCGACACATTCAGATGAAAGTGAGCAAACTCCTTTCGATGCTGGGGCTCACATGGAATTGAGACTCCTCTAGTTTTGCCAAGCTGATCGTTGGCAAAACTATTAGTCAGGCTCATAGGACACATCACATCACATCACATCACATCGCATCGCATCACATTGCTTCAGTTTGCGACGCGGCCGACAATAACTGCACTTGGCTTGTCTGACCGCCGCACACCTGTCATCGTTGGCGACGGTGGTGGCGACGGTCGCAACAACGATAGCCGCGGCAATGTGAGCAACGTCGAGGGAATATCTCGAGGTGATGGTGGTGAATATGCGCCTCAGACACTTGTTGCTTCTGCCTCAAAAGGAACCATTGTCGCTGGCTCGATAAAGTCGAGACTCTCGAGCCTTGAGTGGCCAGATAGTCAGCGAAAGTAACAGGTGAGTCGGCGCCACTCGCTCGCTCGCTCGCTCTCTCACTTGCATTCACCTGTGACGGCGGCGGCGCGCACTCACCGCTGCGCCGCCTAAGCCGCTCAGGTGTCTCGCAGACTCCACTCGCTCGGGCTGCATCACTCGGTGGTTGCCTAACTCCGGCGACTTCAATGGCCATAAACCATCAGAGGCAACTGCGGCGACTAAGAAAAAGTCTTAACTTCAGCGGATCGAGGGGATAGATGGAGGAGAAGCAACATTAGCCGTTGATCCTTACCGTGTGGTATCGGATATCTGAAGCAACCGTAAGTAAGCGGGTCAAGTCGAACGGTAGATTCTCCCCATCCATTAGAAGGGATAGAAACGGATGCTACTAGTCAGTCAGACAGTCAGTCAGCGTGTGTTTTAGAGACGAGAAGTAGGAGAGGGGGCAGCTGCTTATGCAGCATCACTAACAACAATAAGTTTTGCCGAAGAAAGAGAGAGGAGAGTTTGCTGCAGACTTGGAGAGAGAGAGAGAGAGAGCTAACCATCCATCTGGTTACGATCATTAAGTGGAGCACCAGGTGAGATACTATTGTTTCTGCGTGCGTTGTGTTTGTGCATCACCATATCCGTCTGGCCCTTTGTTTAGTAGAGTGCGGCAATAGCAACAACTTTCACGGGGTAAACTCGCCGGCTGCTTTCGCCGATATCTACACCTCCACTTGCTACCATCTCTCGGCCAATGTGAGGCTGATAGTAGGCAGATAAACGAGAGTGAACTGATAGTCTGCTTTGGTGGTGAGGAGTTGTTCTGTTCCAAGTTGCGCTTACAAAGGAACGAGAGCGACAGACGGATAGAGAGTGAGAGTCAATTGAATTTGTGGACAGTTAGGTGGCGGAAGTTTTTCTTGAGTGGTTCTTCAATGTTTTGCGTTGCAGCCAAACATCATGAAGAGGAGAAGGAAACGATAGGAAAGTTTTCAAGAATTTGCAATAGACTTGGGAATGGGAAATATTCAGATGCATTAATTGTAAACATGAAGACAACAAAGTCGTTATCATTATTGACACTACCATTAGCCTCATTAACCGAGCAACAGAGAAGACGAGTGATATCCAAATTCAGAATCATGATCAAAATCAATGAGCTAGAGAAAAAGTCAATCATGTTCCTATTGGCCGCACTAACTCAGGTGTTTCTATTGCTACTCAACATCCAGCTAGGTAGCTGTCAGAAGATTTCCCAACAAAACTTCAACTTTCCCTATCAGCAACAAAGGAGAGCTTCTATCCCTTCAAGTCAGCTGCAACAACAACAACAACAACAGCATCAGCAACGGCAACCGCACCATTTGGTCAGGTCGAACCTAGACCGACAACAACGTCCATTTCAACACCACCAGCAACAGGAAGCCTATGGACAGTATCAAGTGCCGGCCGATCGGCGTGCCTCGCAAAGTAGCCAAACTGATCACAAGAACCAACAGCAGCAGCAACATGATCACTCGGCCGACAATAATCAGGGCAAACTACTGGTTTGCTATTACACAACACGACAAACAGCGCCCTACTGGCCAAAAGGCGCGCGACAATTCGTCGTCTCGCCAGAGACACTGAACTCGCTAAGTGAGATGAACGGTTTTAGTGCCACAACCAAAATTCCTTACGACACAACAATCGGCATCAATGACAACTACCAACTGCAGCAAAATAGCTTAGCGCGATCAATGAGCGCGAGTCCGATGACGCAACATCAACAACAACAACAACAAGTGGACAACTCGTTATTGAACCATATCGAGCTGAACAGAAAGAGCCAGCCGCAGGTGCTCAAGATGCACACCGATCTCCAAAGGCAGCAGCAGCAGCAACAACAACAACAACAGCTCTTATTTGGCCCCTCGTCTGCCATGTCGTCCCAAAATTTGTCTTTCAACAACCTGTTTGTTCCAACAGGATCAACAAGTGGACCACAACAGCAGCAGCAGCAACGAAAGCTTAGCGGCCAAATAAACAGCAGCCATAATCTCATTTCGAATTCCAACTTGAACCGCAACAAGAACAAGCAACACCAAGACGCGCTAATTCTGCAAGCACTAGCCACCGAGCAACTCAACTCCATTGTGGCCACCTCGACGCCAGCGCTGGTGGTCTCATCGGATCCAAGCGATTCCTTTGCCGGGGGTCCAACGGGTAGACAGAGTGTCGCCTACAGTATAATTGGCGCCGACGTCCAGGAGGAGATGATCAAGCAGCAGCCGCAGCAGCAATTGTCAATTGGCAACGGAGGAAGCGGAAACAATGGAAAGTCAGCGGCCATTAGCTCGAACAATGGCGTCATCTCGCTAGTTACCGACCATCCGGTCGGCTCGACCAACTCGCCCATCGGTAAGCCACAACAACAAGTGGTTTTCTCAACTCCGTCGCTAATTTTGGGCAGATCAACGTTCGCTGGCGGCTCGAGCGCAATGCCAACAACGATGAGCAGCATTAGTGTTGCAAACAACGAGCTACAACTTGACACAAAGTCCCAGTTATTCATTCCGCATTCCATTGGCAACTTGCAACAGCAGCAGCAGCAACAAGCACATAACAATTACAACAACTACAATCGCCGAGAGGCAGCTGCAAGTGCCTCGAATTTACCGCTACACCAGCAACAGAAGCAACAAGTGGCATCTGTATCGCCGTTGGCCCAGCAACAGCAACAGCAGCAGCAGCAGCCACTTCAAGTGGGAGTTCAAAAGGGAAAGAGTTTACAGGTAGTCGGTGGCAGCGGCGAGCAACAAGTGTCTCCGTCTACCGCGAATGGCCTCATGATGAGCAGCGGCGGCGGCGTCATCGGTCAGCAATCCAAGGGCTTGGTGATGCCTCAACTTTCGCTTATTGGCCAAGACTCTCACCTGTCGCAGCAACAGCAGCGGCAGGCGCACGACTTCCAGCCGCAATATTCCCAAAACCACCACCACCAGCTACTGGTGACACAACAACAACAACAACAACAACAGCAACATCAATCTTTGCCACAAGTGTCTCCCACGATCACAACTCTCACTCCCGAAGTTGCGGCCACTCACTCGCAATCCCTAGCCTCTGGAGGCGCATCCTATCCAACCATCGGTAACCTGTTGACAACAACGCCGTCGCGCGCCTACCAACAGCAACAACAGTTACATAACGCCAACTACCAAGCATACCCATCAAGTTCAGCGAACGCTGCCCTCGCCGCCGCTAGTGTTGCTGTTGTGGATCTGCCGAGTGCCGCAAACCCGGCACTGCCACCGCCATCACCACCTGTTGGCCGAGCGGCCACCGTGGTGCCAGGTGCAACAGCAGGCAGTCTTCTAGTTCAACAGCAACAACAAGGCGACAAATCAAACCAGGAGCGCGCCTATCATGAGCATCAGACTGCTACTCAATCGTCCCAACAACAACAACAGCAAGCTCAGGTGCAACGAGATGCCGGATCGACGTCACCATCGACCATGCAGACTTACGATGTTGCCGGCGCCGCTACTCAGTCGGCTCAGCTGGCTAGCTTGCCAGCTGGCTCGACAGCACCCTCTCTCCCTGGTTCAACGACCCAACTTCTCGCCGACCACCATACGGGAAGCGGATCAGCGGCCGCCGCTCAGCAGGCAGCCTCAACCCTCTCCTCTGCTCTAGTCTCCTCGCCCCTGTCCACAATGTTTGACGTTTTTGGGGCTGCCTCTCAGTATCTGATGCGATTCAAGCCAACCGCTTTGATATCTCCCTCTGCGTTCGTCTCATTGAATAACATGCATCAGGGAGCTACACAAGACCAACTGAGACATCCGTCGTCTCAATTGACGGCGCAACCAGCGGGTGCACCAGCAAGTGTCAACAGCAGCTCCTTCATTCCTCTCCCATTTACCTCAAGCTTCTTCTCTAGTATCCACAAAAATTCCGCCGGTTCACTCTCGGAGGACAAGAGCTCGGGCTCGAGCTCCAGTCCATCAACAAGTGGTCGCGGGTTTTTAGCTAGACTCGCGGGCAGCGTCGGTGGCGGCCAGTCTTTTCAACGTCGCGAAGAAGGTGAGTAAATAGTTTTTTGGATAAGATCTATTGAGTGCATACGTTTTTCATGGCTAATCTAATTCAAATTACAATATCAAAATACATAGTTTGTGGTCGCACCATACAGACGCCAGAGAGGAGAATCATCGGCGGCGAAGGAGCCCGTTACGGTGAGTTCCCGTATCAAGTGCACATCAAGATTGCGAAGCATCAGTGCGGCGGCGCACTTGTTGATCGCCAATCGATTGTAACTGCCGCGCATTGCGTTTACCAGTAAGTAATCCCAAGATCAGTCTCTTTATCTGCATCTCGATCTTCTTTGAAGCGTTAGCTGTTTCATGTTCTGATAATAGAAATATTCGGCTAGATTACTAATCAATTCAATTTATTTTTCCTATTTAGCTTCATCACGCGAGCTCCCGTTAGTAAGCTCCAGATAGTGATCGGTGCCTACGACATCGAGGACGAGCAATACCAGGAGCTACCGCCGCAATACTTCAAAGTGAACAAGGTTAAACTGCATCCAAATTTTAGATTCTCCGCCTCGCATCCAGACAGATATGATATTGCCATACTTAAGCTAGACAAGCCTGTCAAGTACACGGATAATGTATTGCCCGTTTGTTTGCCGAGCAAGGATCTGAAATTTGAGAGTTCCATTGGAACGGTAACGGGATTCGGTAAAACGGATCCATCGTTGAGCAATAGATATGGCACCAGGTTACTACAGAAAGTAGACGTGCCCATCATAGAGAACCAAGAGTGTGAGAGGTGGCATAGGACTCGCGGTATTGATCTTAAGATCTTTCCCGAGATGATGTGCGCCGGTTATGAGGATGGACTGAAGGACGCTTGTGTCGGTGACTCAGGTGGCCCATTGGTTGTCAAGACACCAACCGGTCCCGACGGATCGTTCAGATGGACGCTAGCCGGCATCACGTCGGCCGGCTTTGGTTGTGCGCAAAGTAGGCAACCAGGTAAGTTTTGTGTTCCACCTTTCATCTTCATTTTGGAAAATTCAGCTGGCCAAAGTCATCAACCATGACTTTGAACTAGCAACAATGACGAAGATAAATCATACGACTGTTCACCACCTGTTATTGACCTAAATCTCCTTCTTCACTCATTTCCATTCAAACAACGAAAACGCAATTGCAAAATTACGTTTATTGTGTGCGATTTCGCACCTACCTGTTGCCTCCCGCAACCACCGAATCACCTTCCTCCCTGTAAGCAGGTATTTATCATCGAGTGTCCCACACGGTGGATTGGATTCTGGAAAACTTGGACTGAGCTTGTTTGCTGGAGATTATCGTCTGTTTGCCCAGTATGAGCTACAATGTGGTCATCAATCTCAAGTCAATCATATCACACAGGCGGGCGGGCAGGCAGGCAATGAAGCAAACAGGTGGAAAGCGCACAGCAACAAATGAACGAAACGAATCTTACTCGTATCTGTGATCTCAAAACTCCATTCTATTAACTTGATGGGTCGCAGCAACACCGAGACCAAGGTATTATTGGTTAGAATTAGGCAATGCAATTTTACCATTCCTCCCTTCTGTTACAAAAAGGACAAGGTTTTTGTAGAAAATTTTTAGTCGCCATTGCAAATGATTTTGGGCGATCTGTCAATATGATTGTTGATCTCAATATTCCCCTTCTTTTATGAATTTCACATCATCAAGTTTGTATAGTCAATCCGACAACATCTGTCATCAATGACAAACTAGCTGAGCAATATTATCACAATAACAATTGCCACAATACTGGAGCAATAATAAAACTGTTATGATTAGTGCTGCAATTTAGATTAGATTTTACCAAACACAAAGATCGCAACTTTTGGCCACCAGCCATTCGGTTCTCAATGATCGTTTGCCTTGACAGGTCAACGACTCTCTCAGTTCCAGCTTGCTGCATGTGTTGGCCTCTAGCGATTACATTCGGCACTAGAAGGGTTGAAATGGCTAATACTGACAGAAAGATTTGTATCGAAGCTGGCTGGCTGGCTGGCAAGCGTAGAGATACCTTTGAGATGCACCAACCTGCTGGATTCGCACACTTTGTTTACAAAATGTTTTAATCTTACACGGGCTTGCGAAAAGTTCACCCGTTTGACATAGCCGGTCGTACAGGGAACAATGGCGTTAAAAATGGCGAGCTACATGAATTTTCATACACCTTCGTACGCGCTGAACGCTGCGCGATCGAGTGGGCGCACACGGTAAACATGGCACGAAAAATCAGTGGCGACCGCCGCCAGTGCGGCCATTGGCATTGGCTAAAGGTTTAGAGAGCGAGCAGTGAGAGAATAGCAGAAGAGGCAGTGCCACCAAGAATATTACACACAGACATCATATTGTCTGTCTGTCTATGTGTGTGTGTGTGTGTTTTGTGTTACCATACGCAGTTTTAGCAGCGCATTTGCAAAAACAAGAAGAAATTTATTATTGTTACACTTTACTCTATTGCCAATCACTTCTCGATCCAATCAACTCTATCAGCTAATATATTGAATCCCATCGAGCCAAAGCAACTGGCTGTCTTGACGCCCACTTGATCCTATGAAGAAGAGTAGGCTGGCCACATTGACGGCCGCAAATTGGAAGCAAATGATGGCATCGGCGGTGGCTTCAGCATCGTCCACGGCCTCGTCGAAACGCCGGCATTCCGATCGACAACAAGAGGATCAAACAGAAATTATTATTGACTCACATCGTGATAGAGCAATCGAGCTTAGAAAATGTGTGTTGACTCCTCAACAAGCGGCCATATTAGAAAAGAAGATACCTTATAATAGCAATGGCAAGGTTCATATCGCGCCCAGAGGTGATGATCCAGATTTAGAAGCCAGAGTCGGGAAAGAGTTCGACGACGACAATAATGATGATTGTGTCGAAGATGAAGAGATTAGAAGCTGTGATCACCACGACCAAGATGAAGATGACGACGATGATGATGATGATGATGATGAAAATGATGACGGAGAGGAAGATGATGACGACGACGAAGACGAAGACGACGACGAAGAGGAGGAAGATGAAGAAGATGATGACGATTATTGTTCAGACGAAGGATCCACCAACTCAACCTCTAGCACAAGGAATATTAGAAACAATCAGCAGCAACAACAATTACCCGATACAAATACCAGAGTTTGCGATTGCTGCTATTGCGAGGTCTTTGGTCACGGTGTTACGCCAGTTGCCCCATCATCTAGATACAATGAGATGAGGGAAAGGTTAAGGCTTCGTCTAAATAAGAGGCGAGCTGAAAAATGTGAGAGAAACCAATCGTCACCACAAGTAGGTGGTGCCGATTCTAAGTTGGAAGATAGGAATGGAAACCCAAATGCCTCTACTGCTGCCACCTCTGCCACCACCACCTCTCTCACAGACACCTCACTATCGACAGACAAGGGTGGAGGTACAACTATGAACACGAGTAGTGGAGGCGCAAACAACAACAATGATGGCAAATCATCAATCACCTCTTCGGAAGGTCAGCCATCAATTGATGAGCTTCTCAACTTTATCAATGGTACCAATAGTCATTCATCTAAGAAGGACCAGGATAGATCTTCGCGGAATAAGAGTAAAGATAAGAATAAGAGTAACAGTAATCAGCAGCAGAAGAATAATAATAATAATAATAATAATAACAAACAGAAGCAGCAGAAGGCGAAAGAAGACAAAGACAGCCATGACCACCAACATCAATCGACAACAGGTGATCAGACCATAACAACAAGTGGTGGTAGCAGCAAGAAGACTCATAGTCGTAATAGCAACCATATGACACCGGTGACTACCAGTAATAATAACAACAACAGCCAACATCATCATCAAAAGCCGCGAAATAGTTCAAGTCAATCCTCAGAACATGATGAGAATCGTCAGCCTAATCAGAATACAAACGGCAATAGTAACGCCAACACTAAGCAGAAGCGGAACGATCGCGACAAGTCATCGGTATCATCTAATCATAAGAATTCTATTCCAGTCGCTACGACCAGTAGCAACATCAGCAGCAAACAGCAACAACAAACAATCTCATCACAATCAGACCAACAAGTGAATGCCTCGAGAGAATCTAACACAATCAATGCAAGACCTGGATCAAATCCAACATTACAAGCCAACAACAATAACACTACAAATAGCAAGAAAGGCAACCAGACTAATGGTAACCACAATCAGAACCACCAAAAAGCCTCTACATCATCAAATACCTTAACCAGCTGCCAACAAAAACAGCATGGCGCCGCTGATGAATCGACGGATACAAATGGCAAAGTCCAGTGGTCTTCGGGTGACCAAATTGATGACAACTTCAAGATCCAGCAGCGACCCAACACCATTGTGGCACCTGAAGATGTGTTCATGCCGCGTGATATTGATCTAAACGACGGTGAGCTCGACGAGATCGAACGCGAGCTCGAGGCCTTCAAGAGATTTTGTTTCGATTCAGTTCCACTGGTTAAGAAGGAGCGAGTTAGAGTTCAACTCAAGGATACGCAATTTTTACAAGAAATGGCCAAGCGCTTAACAAATGGTTCAATGAGAAGTGGCAATATTGGAGGTGGTAGTGCTGGTGGCAGCATGCTTAATACGATTTACCACCACCATCATCAAAAGGCATCTAGAGTATGAGACCTCGTCTTTGACTTTTGAAGCATTCTCTCTGTGATTGTGACCAATTTTCTGATCTGTTCGACGTTGCCAAACTAGCGGTAGTGCCATCAAGTTTCATCGCAGTTGCCATTAGAAAACTAGCCAATCAATTTCGTTGTATTTATTTTGTAGTTCGTGCTCATTGAACGAGTATAGGAAAGAAACTTGATGGCAGTTGTAGTCGCTGGATAGTCGAGAGAGGAAAATCAAATGACCAAGATTGCAAACCTGAGGATAGAATAACCGACTCAATTCCAACCTCAGATGTTACACAAAAGAGGATACCTAGCAACCAATTGACGCAAGAACGAACAGAAATTTAGCTGAAATCAACGGACCTTTAGAGTGAGCTTCGTATTTTTGCTTGTTTGTAGGCAGATCAACTCGAGCACTTAGACACTAATGCTGTAACATTAAAGTATCTATTATCTATGTAATATTCAGACTTTTTTCGTGTGCACTTCCATTTGGAATCTAGGAGCAAAATTTTCTGGCTCTCGGTCTAGATTTTGCCCCAAACTAAACCATGTTCAATGGTCGTCATTTCCGCCTGTCTGCTCTGATACTTGGTGCCGTTCCTTCACCCACTTGACTCAACTTGAATTTTATGGACTCATTTCTTTCAGCTGGTTAATTTGTGGCCTTCCGTTACGCTGACACCAAGATTCTTATGAGATTAACGGGTCTCGGCACACTTGTCGCAATCCTCTTTTATGTCACCTCCGGCTCAAATCGAGCGAGCGCAACTTGGCCCGATCTACTACAGGAAGTGAGGGGCGCAAATATAAAAATAACACACCAAAGGCAAGATTGTGTACCATTCAATAAAGAAAACATGGCGGAACTAAAGTCACTGGGGGGGGGGGGAGTGGCGGTGGCCATAAATAAGAAATCGGAGAGCCAAATTTGGGTTTCGGTGTCGCCTGTCGCTTGCCGTTTTTTGGCTACTCTTGTTTCGACTTGATCGGTTGTTGCGACTCATCGGGTGGCCATGGCGACTGGCCGACTGACTTGTAGTCACTTGCTATGGCGCACCAGAGCAGAATACCGAAACTAAAAGCAACGACAAAAACAGCGAGTACAAGAACGAAGCCGCGGCCGTCAGTCATCAATTGGTTTGCTCCCTCGGTGTTGTCTTGTTGGCTGCCAATCGACTCTAGCCAGGAATCAAGTCAACCACTACCACCTGGCGATTGCTCATTTGCGGCGCCGCTGGTAATGTGCGTGAACGAATAGCAACAGTAGAAGCGGCAAGAGTAACGAGAAGAACAAGTCGAGATCAATCAATTCGTCGGATGGCCATCGTCGTGTTGTTTGTGGCAATTTCAAGTCAGCGGCAGTAGCACGTGCAACTCTTCTTCTCGTCTCGTTTGTAACAAGACGAGAAAAACCTTGTACTTGATTGAAAGATTCTTGCTGTTGAGTCTAGCTGACGCTTTTGTTGGTGGGCGCAAATTAACGCGACGCGCCACGAAGTCGCTAGGTGCCAATCGTTTGGGCGAGCGAGCGAGCGAGCAAGCGGGCAGCCAAACAAACTCATTTGAATTGTTGCTGTAACTCCTCCTTGAGTTTGGTGCAAGCTTTCAAAGGCCAGAAAGTTGTGCTTTTGCTACTCTGTCCATCCATTCGGTTAGCCAACCAGCCAACCAGAATGAGTGCTCATTCTTGTGTCCAAGTGACGTCACAGTTACGTTTGTGGATCGTGATGCGCGCGTCTTTTGCCTCTCGGCTGTCCATTGAGCGTTCTGTAAATTTACATGCACATTTGGCAAACTTCTCCTCCGCTCGCCGAGACTCTTCCTGTCCCTATCTCTTCAGCTCGAATTCGAGTTTCGCAGATATCCTAAATTTTTCCACCCTCTAAAGGTGCGCAGAGAAAGAAAGAGAAGGGAGACCCTTGTAGGTGAATTGGCTCATGCTTTTGCTCGAGGTGATGCTGCTGGCCGTGCAAACAGCAATTATCCGCCAACATGAATCCTCTTTGGCAAATAGACGATGCCTGGCTCGGCTTGAGTTACCTGAAAATAGAGGAAAGCCATTGGGGGTTATTCCTGGTTGAGTTTTCATGGCGCGCCAGTGCCAATTAAGTTGCACACTCCGCCAGTTCCAACTCCAGCGGCGTGAAAAGCAGCAACTGGACTGCGGAGATTTTCAATCGATTCTAAATGTAGTCGCTATTATTTCGCTCCTGGTGCTCCTTTCGCAATCGCAATTTGCGTTGCACAGTCTAAACTCTCAAACCAAAACCACTAGCAGCCAGCCAGCCCGTCGGCCAGTGAACCAAAGCGAGAGGTACTAACATGGAGACAGAGAGATAGACAACAGAGAGAAGATTCGATACGTAAGAGATAGATGGTTAACTAAGTTTCCGCTTGTCCGTTTGGTTTCCCCCCAGGTGAAGGGCCGTCGGTGAGTTTGTCGGATTTGTGGTAAAATTTCTAAAACTTACCTGTGATTACATGGCGCGCAAATTGTCATGTGCACAACATTCAGCGTGAAATAGAGGAGGATTGTGGTTATATGAGAAGCAAGGAGCGAAAGTGGTGCTCGTTTGGCGCCAAGCGGCCAAACGAGCATCGCCATCACGTCGTCGACGGGACACAATAAGCGGCCACACCCTTTGGGCACCCCGCCAAGAGCATAGTCACACCACCAACTTACAAACCGACTGGCTAGCTGAGCGCCAACAGTGCCCATTTAGATCAGACCTCGAGCTTGATGTAATGAAATTAGCAGCTCTCACCCGCCATTTTGCTCGGAAATGGAGAGAGGGAGGGAGGGAGGGAGAGAGAAAGAGAGAGAGAATGGTGAATGGAGTTAACTTTGATGTAAGTATGCAGACGTCGACGAGGATTTCGAATGCAAATCGTGGTTAAGCCGAAAACTTTGCTCCCTTCATCTCTGTTGTTTCTATGTGTGGTATTTTTAGTTAACTAAGACTGGCTGGCAGCCTGTCGCTCGCGGTCAGTCCATTCCATTCCAACGAGTCGTCAGCGCAACTCGCCGGCGCCACCTAATCGGCATTCCGCCTAACTAGTCTATGGTTTCTTTTCTACCGCGCCATTGTGTGTCGGCTCTGCTCGTTTCGGGTATCGAGGCGCGCAAGCTTCAGTCGGTCGGTCAGTCGGCTGGACGGCAGGCGAAAAGTAGACAAACTGAACACCAATCGCCAAACTGAGCGTCGCGTTTTATGACGACCTGAATCCCAACGGATCGTTTATCGCTCGTTTGCCGTTTGCTTGGATTGTGTGGCCGAGCAAAACATGGCAAAAACCACCCCGACTATAGCAGCAGCAGCAGTGGCAACTGGCACGGGGCTAGCAAGCGGTCGAATATTTTTATTCATCCAAGTGAAGGTTGCGCTATGGTCAGTGGCTCGCCTTTGGATCAACGGCAGCAAAACGGAGGGGCACCTAGCGACTCCCGATGGGCCGCTAGGTGCTCGCTCGAGTCGTGCAGAAACGCGCGCGACGCGTCAACGGCAAGCGGAAAATTCAACGTCAATGGCCGATGGAGATTTTAACGCTGAATTGGAATTTTTCGACTCGCAGTCCTTTCCCCCTCCTCCTCCTCCTTCTCAGCTTCGTCGTGGTCGTGGTCGTCTGACTTTAGAGTGGACGTCGATTCGCTTGTTTGGTCCGAAGTCGGCCAGTGAGTCGGCTAGTCAGTCGGCGGCTGTCAGTGAGCCGGCGAGCGATAAGTTAGCCGAGCGATAAGCCATCAGACTGATTGAAATGCACGCGATTGCCGTCGAGCTCTACGGTAACTTGGACCCGTCCAGTCCGTCGCTCGATGAGGCGCCGCAAGTTTTCATGTGCCGAAAAAAGCAACTTGTTTCTGGCCTCCTAATGCCGCCGATCGGGAGTAAATTTTCACCACATTCATAAATAGCAAGCAGAAGTGACAACGAACGAAACAAGCGCAACAACGGAACGCAGCGAGTTGCGGCTGCCGGTCGCTAGGGAGTTTGCATTAGCCCTTTTGGCTGCCGTTGCCTAGCGTTAGAGTTGCGGATAACGGCAAGCTAGTTGGGCGGCTGCCTCTCCTACTTGACCGTTGTGCAGCTCGTCGATGGTGTGTACGATATAAATGGCGAACTCAATCCACCGTCTCGTTCTATCCTAGAACTCGGCGCCGGCATTCGCGCCAATTGGATGATTGATTTGATATTTGTTGTCGTCGTCGTCGTCGTCGCGTCATCAGTTGTTGTGTTGCCATTGGTGGTTTTGGTGGCGGCATGTATGCGACTGGTTAGCTGTGAGTAGAATGCTTTCCCGAACATGTTGCCGGAGCTCAACGGACCAACGGATGAATATCGAGACTAAACCAGACTAGAAGACTCAGTCTCAAGCCACTTTGTGGTTGTGGGCGAAGTCGATATGATATTCCCAAATGAGTTTTTCAAGCCATTTGTCTCTTTGGAACTTGTTTCCTTTCGGGAGACCAATTTGGCCTCCCACTTACAGCAAATGACAACAATGATCGCTCCTCATCTCCTCGCGACTTCCGGCGAACTGAAGCACCACACAAGAGCCATTCGAAGATTGCCTAGCGGGGAAGCGATTACATGTAGTTCTATGCGCCCGTCGTCACCGTAACAAGCCGAAATGGTGGCTGTCGTCGCTCGTCTGCCGCCAAAATGTCTGTCCGGCACGCAAGTCGATGCTTGACGCCAGCCACCAGCAAGCTGAAGCCTTTTGACCTGCGGACCCTCGCCTCCAACTCAAGGTCAGCAGGTAGGGGATCGTGAGCGACGCCAAGTGTTTCGTATCTTCTGTTGGCTGTTAATGAACATTTAGGTAGCGGCTGTGGTCTGAATGCAAGCAGGTAGTTGGGCCACTTCAACTGAACGAGTCGGCGGGGTTGGTTTGGCTGAAAAAGTTAGGGTAGGAGGAGAGAACACGACAATTACGCCAATCAAGCTTCTCTGCAGTTTTGCTGCTCTTTTGCCCCCAACTTGACTGCTGACATGCGGCCACGACTCCGACTGAAGCGGCCATCGTGAATCGATTGTCGGCGTCAATTGGCCAGCTCGCTGGCCAAATGTCGGTCGCTATATACGCTAGTCGTTTTGGTGGCCTCAGTGGTGGTGGTCGTCATACTCGCGTAACTAGGCGCGCGTATTTAGGACACATGCGAGTTCGGCTCCACTAAACGCGCTGCACGAGCATGTTCCTCTCCTCTGTTTTGGTTAGCCAGACAGAGAGTAGCATTGCAGTTTTACTCGGACCGCCGCTCGGCACATGCGCAGGTTAGTGGAGGCACAAGGGTAAAAGAAGGAGCAGCGAGATAAAGATCGGCAACCACGTCACCAGTGTAGCGACTATCGGGCCAAATGGGGACACACAGTATTACCGACTGCGTGTGCCAGCCGCTTCTTTGCCATAGTTGTTGCCGCAACTGCCATTACCACTACTGGCGCCGTAACGAGAGCGTGAAGCTCATTCAGTTTGTTTGGTTCTACCCAACTACTACCAGGTGAGCTAAACAAGAGAGAGAGAGAGAGAGAGACCCAGCAAGCGGAGGGGACAGACTTGAGCGCGCGCGCAAAATTTCCAAATAGACTGAAGCAGGTAAAAGCAAGCAGTCGACTTGAACGGTGCTAGCGACGACGCCAATAGTGGCAGGGGCCAGAGTTGCGTGCGAGTTTTGCCGGCCAAACTGAGCGAGCGGAAGTTGGACATCGCATCTCTCTCTCCCTCTTTCCCTACACAGTCTGTTGCTGTTGGGGTGGCTCAAGTTCGTTAGTTGGCAATGTGATTAGCAAGCTCAGTGGCTGGCGGCTAGAGAATGAGGTGAATAACTAAAAGGCGAGCAAGCGAGCGAGTGATCATGTCGATCAGGAAGGTTAAGTATCAGCTGACCGGAAGTGGCGAAGATCATGGGACCAACAGTAACAGCAACACCAACAGCAACAGTAATGACGAGCGACAGACTCAACTGAGCGGCGGAATGGAGAGCGAACCACTCAAGACGCCAACCACCTGCAACTCAACGCCAAGTTTAAAGTTGGAACAGCAACTGCCATCGTTAGACAACAAAAATGGCAACAGCGGCAGCGGCACTAGCAAAGAACAACCAAGCAAACTTCAGTCGGAAACTTCACAGACGCCACAAGCAAGCAAGACGAAGGAGGTGGACATTGAGGAGCTCAAGAAGGAGGTCGACATCGATGATCACATGATAAGCATTGAGGATTTGTGCGCTCGATATGAGACCGACGTCAAGGTTGGCCTGAGGGGCGAACAGGTGGCCGAATCGCTGGAAAAGTATGGACCAAATACGCTAACTCCGCCGAAGCAAGAGAGCGAGTGGAAAAAGTTTATGGCCCAACTTTTCGGTGGCTTCTCCCTGTTGCTCTGGATTGGCGCCATCCTTTGCTTCATCGCCTACGGAATCCAATTGTCCACCATTGAGAACGTCCTACCTGACAACCTGTACCTCGGACTGGTGTTGGCAATTGTTGTGTTTGTAACCGGTTGCTTCGCCTATTTGCAAGAACGAAAGTCATCCAAAATCATGGACTCCTTTAAGCGAATGGTGCCACAATATGCACGCGTAATTAGAGACGGAATCAAGGATACCATTCCGGCCGACGAGGTTGTGGTTGGCGACTTGGTTGAAGTTGGCGCCGGCGATCGAGTGCCCGCCGACATTCGTGTCGTCTTTGCCCACCAATTTAAAGTTGACAACTCATCGCTAACGGGCGAATCTGAGCCCCAATCGCGAGGCACTGAGCATGTCAACGAGAATCCATTAGAAGCATTCAATTTGGCCTTCTTCTCGACAAACTGCATCGAGGGCACGGCTCTAGGAATCGTGTTCAGCACTGGCGACCGCACGGTTATGGGCCGAATTGCCGGCTTGGCAGCGGGCCTCGACGTGCGTAAGTATCTTTCTTTTTTACCAGCTTACCTTTGTTCATCGAATATAATATACTGATCATCCTCAAAAAAATCAACTATTCAAATCGAACAGGTGAGGCCCCGATAGCCAAGGAGATTGCGCATTTCATTCACGTGATCACCGCTGTAGCCTGCGGTCTTGGTGTCTCCTTCTTCATCCTGAGTCTTGTTATGGGATACTTTTGGTTGGATGCAGTCATCTTTTTGATTGGTATCATTGTGGCCAACGTACCTGAAGGTCTCATTGCCACTGTGACTGTTTGTCTAACATTGACGGCCAAGCGAATGGCCGCCAAGAATTGTCTAGTTAAAAATCTGGAGGCAGTTGAGACTCTGGGCTCCACGTCGACAATTTGCTCGGACAAAACGGGAACCTTAACACAGAATCGAATGACAGTAGCTCACATGTGGTACGACAATCAAATCTACGAAGCGGACACCACTGAGGATCAGTCGGCCGCCGATAGGCTACATAATCTCAAGCAGCATAGGTCTAGTTTGGAGGGCAACGAGCGCCAACAAACGGCGCTTGCCTCAATGTTGGCCAGTGGAACGGTGGGCAATCTGAAGATGGGTGGCCAGTTGGTGGATTTGAGTTTACAAATTGAGAATCGCGGAAGTTTAAGGGGTGCTAATTTGCGGGATAGTGCTAGTTTTACGTGGCAAACAATGGCTCGCGTTTGTTGTCTTTGCTCGCGGGCTGAATTTAAACCCGGCCAGGAGCATTTGCCGGTTTTGAAGAGAGACACCATCGGGGATGCCAGCGAGTCGGCCATCCTCAAGTGCATGGAACTGTCGATTGGAGGCTCGGTGAATGCCTATCGGCACAAGTATCCAAAGGTGTGCGAGATTCCGTTTAACTCCACTAGCAAGTACCATTTGACCATCCACGAAAACACGCCCTATCTAACAGGCTGCCAGAAGGTTGGTTTGACGAAGGCGGAACAAATGCGCGACCAATGGAACTACCTGTTGTGCATGAAGGGCGCGCCGGAGCGGATTTTGGAACGGTGCTCGCACATTCTCCTCAATGGCGAGTCCGTGCCCATCGACGAGCGAATGCGAGATCAATTCAACGTGGCCTACCTCGAGCTTGGCGGTTTGGGCGAGCGAGTTATTGGATTTTGTGACTTGGAATTGCCAGCTGATAGGTATTCAGTAAACTACAAGTTCAATGGCGACTCCGAGAGCGAGTTGAATTTTCCCCTGAACAACTTGCGCTTCGTTGGCTTGATCTCAATGATTGATCCTCCGCGAGCAGCGGTGCCCGACGCCGTGGCCAAGTGCCGCTCGGCAGGTATCAAGGTGATCATGGTTACAGGTGATCATCCAATTACAGCAAAGGCAATCGCAAAGTCAGTTGGCATTATAAGCGAGGGCAACGAAACCATTGAGGACATTGCCCAACGACTAAACAAGCCCATTGAAGAGGTGGACCCGTCGCTAGCTAAGGCGGCCGTGGTTCACGGGCAAGAGTTGAGAGATATGACTGAGGAACAATTGGATCGCATCCTCTACTACCATCCAGAGATTGTGTTTGCTCGTACCTCGCCACAGCAAAAGTTGATTATTGTCGAGGGATGCCAGCGGGCGGGCGCGGTGGTTGCGGTTACAGGTGACGGAGTTAACGATTCGCCTGCCTTAAAGAAGGCAGACATTGGCATTGCTATGGGCATCGCCGGATCGGATGTCAGCAAGCAAGCGGCCGATTTGATTCTACTTGACGACAACTTTGCCTCCATTGTGATCGGAGTCGAGGAGGGCCGGCTTATTTTTGACAACCTGAAAAAGTCCATCGCCTACACGTTGACCTCAAACATACCTGAAATTTCTCCCTTTTTAGCTTACATGGTCCTCGGCATCCCCTTGGGTTTGGGCACCGTAACTATTTTATGGATCGACCTAGGCACTGACATGGTGCCGGCGATTTCTCTAGCCTACGAGAGACCCGAAAACGATATAATGAAGCGAAAACCTAGAGACAGCAAGGACGACAAACTAGTGAACCAACGACTGTTGTCTCTTAGCTATGGACAGGTGGGTGTTATTCAAGCCTCAGCTGGCTTCTTTACCTATTCTATTATTATGGTTGAAAATGGATTTTGGTTGTCGGATTTAGTTGGTATTAGACAAATTTGGGAATCTAAAGCGATCAACGATTATACAGATTCCTATGGGCAGGAATGGACTTATAGGGAACGAAAGAAATTGGAGTTTACCTGCCAAACTGCCTTCTTCATCACGATTGTGGTAGTTCAATGGAGCGAATTGATTGCCTGCAAGACGAGAACTAATAGTATTATTCATCAGGGAATGTCGAATCATGTCATGAACTTCGCGCTAGTCTTCGAAACAGTTCTAGCCGCTTTCCTAAGCTACTTCCCCGGAATGGATGTGGCTCTAAATATGTATCCCATTAAGGCTTGCTGGTGGATTCCGCCGCTTCCATTTGCTGTGGTAATCATGATCTACGACGAAGGGCGACGTTATTTTATCCGCAAGTATCCAGGTGGTTGGGTGGAGGAGGAAACGTATTTCTAGCGAAGGTATTGGTTGCCAATATCTCTCAATCAAATCATTTTAGCTCATTGAGACTCGGTATCAAGTCTACCTCAAATATTTGAACGAAAATCATATTGGCAGACCAATTACCTAAGCGAAACGAAAACATTTAAACTCCTCAAATCAAATGAATCCATTACATCAGATGGAAACACGGGCGACCTGTTGATCTTATCGCGCTCGTTGATACCACAATCTATCATCTTATGACCCAACCAAAACCTCTCACAAAGATCGAGCAAATCAGTACCATAGACACAATCAAATAGGCCAAAAAACAAATTCATTTGCTAATTCTTCTTCTTCTTATTCTATATCTATTTCTACAGAACGCATAGAATCGCGAAATCGCAATCATCATTGTCTCACTTTACAAATTTAAATAAAGTTGATTATTGAACTCGGAGCGCATTTTAATAATCACTATTCCTTGTAAAGACTGTTTATTGTTATCACTCTACCTTTTTCGATTACTGCATGACCGAATTCAAGCTTGGTTCTGTCGGAGAGCAGCAACAATGTCTGCATGCTCTGAGTCGTCCTCAAACAATATTAAGGCAAAATCTATGGAGTCAGATTGACGGTTTGTTTTGAGGCAAATCAACGAGGCTAGGTGAAAAGCAAAGATGCTCAGTTCTTTGCCGTAGATTTGCGCCGCCTCGTTTATGAATCCAAGCTTGTCGCCGAATTTTGTTTGGAATAGAACCCGCTCGGCCTCAGTGTATTTGGAAAAGTTGTAACAACACTTTGCATAGACCAAACAATCTCTAGGCTTGATCGAGGTGGGCGAGGAACTTCCATCCGTTTTCAACTCAACTGTTGTAGGTGGAGGGAGGGCGCTGGTGGCGAGAGTGTAAGCGGTCTTGCCAATCTCGTCCGAGATGGCACTGTAAGACTGTGGGCTGCGCTTACGCCACATAGGCCCATGACCTAGAACCATATCAATCATGTAAATCAATTGCAACGCCTCCTCCATATTGACACTCCGTGGCTTTGTCCGCAAGAGTTCGAAGGTTTCACAAATTCTAATACTATGTGTTGATAGAAACTCAATGGCAGTGGACATGTAATCGTTGGAGAGGGTTAACATCATTGATATGTTCAGTCTAGTCACATGCCAGTAGATTGGTAACCATCTATGGTCTGAATTGATATTGTCAAGGTAAATCTTGGTTGCATCGCTCATAACCGAAGAAATTGTATTAGTGGTGGTTGTCGGGGCTCCATTGCTACTGTTAGCGTCCACTGGCTGACTAAATGTTGTCTGTGAGCTCATATTATTCTTTCCATCTGTCTTATCTGTCAGTGTGGCCTTACCGACCGAGAGGTTGGCATCAGCCTTGGGTGTGATAAAATGGGACGCAGCGGCAAGATGTGATAAATGCGCATAGGGTCGTTCGTAAGCTGAAACTGCAATCATATTGACTTGACTCAGAAACGCGGCTTTGTTCAAATAATCAGCCGTCTCCTTGATTGTTGACAAACACAATAGTAGCTCGACCAGCGAAAGACAAATTTCTGGGCCAGCTCTCTTGTTCATCAGTAATATTAAAAATTGTATCATAGAGTCGGTCTTGAGATTCGTTTGAATGTATGAGATCCATAAGTTGACGTTCTTCCTTGAAACATCGATGATGAACCTCAAGGTCATTATGCTGGCTTGACACAATCGAGACTCGATTCCAGGCTTGTAGCTGTAGTCGAGAACTTGGTTGCCCTGGTCTATCAGATACTTTTCCATAACTCTGAGGCTTGTTTGCATTAGCTGTAGTGCGGGCACCATCAAGTCAAAAGCTTTTCTTGAGTCAATCAGGTAGTCGCGATGCCGCACAAGGTACAAGTTGAGTGTTGATTGGAATGTTAATAGAAACGAGAATGGTAGGTTGTCTTTACACGAATCTGTGAGGTATAATAGTTCGTGGATTGATTGGAATGTGCTATCTCCACCCGCCGACTTTGGCATCCATCTAGTCCAGACTAAAAGTAGTGTCTCACCTATGGCCGCTATACGCTCCTTGTCAAGTTGCTCGCCCAATCTAAGCTCGGTCTTCATACAGCACATGATATCGTCAATAACTTGTTCTCGAACCATTTCCTTGATGTCAGATGCATTATATTTAGAGTATGAAGTCAGAAAGTCTCTCCATGCTGTAAACACTCTATTGTAATCGTCACTCTGGCCTAGATTACTACCAATGTGTTCATACTTTCTCCTAACAAACGTCGAATATTTGCCGATAAAGTTCTTGGACGAAATTTCATCGAGACCTGCCTTGAGTTGTGGTGAAATCTTACGGTCTGAGGATGTGGTTGAGTTGAGAGAGAAAATCTCTCTGGCGAGTATCATCATGGCATATGAATTGAGTCTATCCTTTGAAGCTTGAGTCTTATCATTGCTACCAATTGTTTCACCTCTGTCGTTTGTATCACATTCTAGAAACTTTATCAACGGGTCGATGACAGATTCCCAGAAATCTGGTGCATTGTTAAATTGATCTATGGCAGAGTGATTTTTTTGCCAAAAGGTTAAGATGAATTTCATAAGGTAAGAATGTAGTTGCTTTTGAGTTTCATCTTTTCCTTCTCTGCAATCTTTTAGTAAGTTGACGACAACCCTAAGACTGCTGTCATCCTTAGTTTTGTCATTAGGGCTCTTTTCTTGGTCGTGTCTGTAATTAAGGAATAACTCTATCAGACCCGGCTGATACTTGACGCATGTCGACAGCAAGTCTAAGATTGAAATTTCTAGATCTACATTCGCCTCCTTATTTCCTAGATTGTTAAGAAAAAACTCGCATACCCGATCTGCCTCAGATCCGAGACAAGCCATAAGTGACATAGAGAACTTCTTTGCGATGTTCTTTATAAGATCCACGGCTTGACAAGCTGTCTTACAATCTTGGTCTTGGTAAATATAACTGAACAGTTGTTGCAGCAAACCTGGTCGAATGCTAGTGTCGAATAAAGCTTTCTCAATATTAGTCATCGGGGCAGAGGAACTGGAGGCTCCATGTTGATATTGGCTAAGAGTCGGGGTATGATTTGCTGGTTGTTGACCACTGGCTGTATCACAAAATTCCTTGGTAAACTTGCTGTGAATTAAAAGTTTGTTGAATATAAATAACGACTGACGAATACAGTTGACAACTGGAGTAACGCTGAGACTCCTCTCATCCTTGAGATTGAATTTGTCGATCTTTTTCTTGATTGACTTCTTACCTTCAACAATCACATCCAATAGTTGTTTGTGAGCTTGATTCTGGCTGAGGTTAATAATGCAAACAATTTGCAAATCACTATAATCCCTTCTGGATGATGAGTTATCTTTTGTCGATGAAACAATTTGATGAAATATCTCGGTGCATAGGCATAAGATGCGCTCCATATCTTCAATATTCCTGTAAGTCCATATTTGATAACTTGTGTAGATTTCGTTACAAATATATGTGAGTGCAGCTAGCATGGCATTTGAGTTGTCTGAATACTTTTGATCTTGAATAATGGTCAATACAAATTCTAGAAATGCAATGCACAACTTATAGTCGCCTCGTATGCATTCCTCGGACACAATTATGTCGCCAACTTTGGAAGCATTTGTGTTCCTGCCCAAGGAAACATCCAAAAGATTCTTGGTATGACCAATAGTGTAAGGAAGCAATTGGTATTGATTTAATATGTCAACGACAACCTTAGCATCAAGGCTACCAGATTTTACCTCTTTGCACAGATTAGTTAGGGTACTGGCCATCGTCTCTCTTGGCGGACGACTCTGTAGTAGGCAACTGTCCATCTTGAAGGCGACTGACATCGAGTCATCGAATGTCAGGCTATTATAAATAGAGCTATTCATTTTGGTGTGTTATAGGGGATGGGATAATGTGGTTCTATTTGGTTGTAATAATGCTGGGAAAAGTGATAATATTGATGAAGAGAGTTGAGTTGTTGCGGGAAATTACAATGGAATATCAACAGTGCGGGCGAAAACGTGTTCGACAACACGTCTTTGGCGGCAGCACATGTTGTTGCTTTTGATTTGCGACTATCTCTTGTGTGCTTCAGATTTTTGGATGAATCTTGTGCTGTGTCTCAAAATTAAAATTACAGACTCGGCCCCACTCATCAGACCTCTGGCCAAATCCATATGGATTTGGAGACCTCTCGAAATCTTACTAGAGTTCCATTGATGGTGCTTAGAATCTCCGATATGGATCACAAATGAATTTTTAAACTTTGGAATCAATTGAAATGTTTTGTTTTGACAGAAGTCAAGCCCATAGAATAGTCGACCCATTGCTCCGCAGGTGGCGCCTCTGCGACCCATAGAGGCGATGTAGCCATTGTGAGGGAATGACACAGTTATAAACGTGAGGCAACAGCAACGGCGACGGGTGAAAAATGCACACAAAAACGACGAGACTTGAATCATCCCCTTGGATTCTCAGTGTATTCGTTTGTCCGTCTCGTTCCTATTGCACCATCTCCACAAATATATATTTTTAAATCTATTTACATCTTGCGTCACAAACACTGACTTTAATTTATTTTACACCAATTATTTCACAAAGTCAGACAAGATTTGCAACTAGACTACTCATTTAATAAGCCTGGAACATAACTAGCCGAAATTTATGAGAGAAGCCAGCAATCTTATCTTGTCATTGACATTTGTTATTATTACTATCGTTTCATAACTAGGGAATACTATTTTGTTGATGTATGTACAGAAAAAGAAAAAGGCAAGCAAACGAACGAACGAATAAGGCCACCACTAGAGGTTAGGAAGTATGTCGACCGCAACTACTGATTGGGCAATACCACAACAGGCCAAGCTCAAGTATACTCAACTATTTAATTTGCATGATCGAGCTCGGAGCGGCTTCTTATCTGGCCTACAATGCAGAGATATCCTACTACAATCTGGTCTGCCACGAAACATTCTAGCCGAAATATGGAATCTATCAGACATAGATGGCGACGGGCAATTAACGAGAGAGGAGTTTATTTTGGCTATGCATCTGACGAATCAGGTCAGATCTGGTCAAAAGCTTCCCTCAGAGCTACCACCCGATCTGGTTCCACCATCATATAGACGAACAAGATCAGTTAGTGGAACATCGGTCAATTCTGGCACCTCAGCTGGTGGTTCATCGACACTCAGTGGCAATATCCAAGATGTGAACTCAATTATACAACAACAGCAACATCAACAACTACAAAAGTCCTTCGGACCGGCAGACTCCTCGGCCGCCTCCTCATTCGCCGCTGGTTCGGTGCTAAATTCAAACAGTTTTGAGGACAAACGAAGAGAAAATTACGAAAAAGGTCGTGCCGAATTAGAGAAGCGACGGCTTAAGGTTATAGAACAACAATCAGCAATACTTAAAGAGCAATTAGCTGGATGTAAGAAGCAGGTGGCGGATGCAAAGGCTAAAATAGACTCGATGCGCTCTGAGCGCGATACTAAAATGGGTCTCATCACCTCGCTAGAGGCTCAGCTACAGACTGTTCGAGATAGGAGAGCCTACTTGGCGCATGAAGAACAGAATTTAATCGCAATAGCCAAAGATCTCAATCTCGTTCAAAACTCAAATTCGACAAATCAAGCCGAGTTGGATCAGCTAGCCACGCAGGCCAAGCAAGAAAATATAAATCAGATGAAGCAGAAACTCAAGGAATTTGAAAAAGAAAACTGTGAGAAGAAAAATGAACTCGAGGAGGTCAAGAAACGAGTTGATGATTCTAAGGTTCAATTGAGGAGCTTGATTGACAATGTTGGCAAAAGTTATGAGACCTACAAGGATAAAGTAGCCAGCGCCAAGATTGTTCGAGAGCAAATAATAGAGGAAAACAAGTCTAAAACTATAGACTTGGACTCAGTTTGGGACTCGGCACCTGCATTCGGTGATATCGGGAACCAGTCGCGACTTAGCAACAACAATAACACCACCAGCGCAACAACTCCGAGGCCGGAATCTACGACCCAACTAAAATCCACCGAAGATCCCTGGGCTTCACATGGCTCTGCAAATGACCAATCATTCTCTTTCGCTAGTCCAGCAAATGACGACGCTTTTGGTGGCGCCTTCTCAGCAACCACTGGACAGAAGTCAAATGAACAACCATCCTCCTCAGTGTTTGGAGATGGTTTCGGTGAAGCAACACCGGGAATCACCTCGACAGTGGCGACGAACTCAAGCATAACTGTAGACCAGCAACTTGGTCGCACCAAGAAGTTCCGAGCTCTATACGCATTCGAGGCGAGAAACCACGACGAGCTAACCATAAACCCTGGTGACATTATAATAGGCTCTGATGTGGTTTGTGAGCCAGGTTGGCTATCCGGCGAGTGTAATGGCCGCAGTGGTCTTTTTCCAGAGGCATATGTCGAGCCACTTCCAAACGACTTTGCGGACGTTCTACCATTATCTAACGCCGCAAAGTCGATCATCACCTCGTCAAGCAACATCGAAACAACAACGCCAAAACAGACTTTCTCGAATGAGGTGAGCTCGTCTATTGTATCCAATATGCCACGGTACAAGTGTATTTATGCTTTCGAAGCAAGAAACACGGACGAGCTGACGATCAACCCGGGTGATATTATTAACGGAGTCGAGGGAATACATGAACCAGGCTGGCTAATGGGCGAGCTCGATGGAACCAAGGGATTATTTCCCGAGGCTTACGTTGAACAAATACCTGCCGCAACGGTCAAACCCCCGACACAACCATCGCAGTCAGAATCCGCCGGGGTAAGTTAACCTTCCGCCTTTCCTTAGTGTCCAGACAAACTCTAGCTACTTTCTCGTCAAACTCTTTACTCATCTATCTACTTTCAAACTCTGTCTAACTGAACATAACTCCACTGCCACTAACCAGTCTCAGAAGCTCCAGCGCATGGGGTCCATGGGAAGTCTACGCTCTAAGGTGCTTATCCAACTCTTTCTCTAGCTTTTTTCATCTAACTCATGACGCCTAACGACTAACACATGACTCGATTTCTCCTTTCTCAAACTAACAAAACAAACCATCTATCTATACTCTTATGATCTAACGCGATGCAGAAATCTCGAGCCAAGAGAGCCGAAGTGGCAACTGTTATTGCCAATTACCGAGCGTTAGGACAAGAACAACTGAATCTTGAAAAGGGCCAGTTGGTTTTGATCAGGCGTAAGATGGACTCCGGTTGGTGGGAGGGTGAGATACAAGTAAAAGGTAAAAAGAAACAGTTCGGTTGGTTCCCGTCGAGCTACGTGAAATTACTATCGAGCACAAATGCTGGATCATCGTCGAATACAGGTGGTGGCGCGACAGTCTCTGCAATGCAATAGAGGGAGTAAGAGTGGTAATATAAAGAGAGAGAGAGAGAGATGATTCGGCCATGGGAGCGACATCATAGTCATTCCAAATAAGATGGTATGGTTGTTATAATTGTTTTGCAATCTATTTGCATAGCAGTTATTCAAACTAAGTCAATATAGAGAGAAAACGAATGTCGGCCAAGAGGGGGTGCAAAGATTCGGGTCACATTAACTTACTGGAGTTTAATGATAGCAAGTTAAGAATAGAAGAGCTAGGAAAATGCAGCGAGGGGCTCGGCTGAGTCTTGAGCTAGAAAGTCCTAGACTTGAAGTAAACAAACACACAACTTTAGTAGATATAAAGATATATTTGGTTGATGACAGGAGACAAATTCATTAAAGGATAACATAAAATCAATTTTTCCAATTACAGTAACACAATACTAATGCACATTTAAACGATAGAACCCATTTGTTGCTTGATTCTTTCTACGAAGCTCACCTGACAAACACAAACCCTCACGCGCCCAATGTCCCCGTTATATAGCCACCTGTTGAACACTTGCATGCACACAAATCACCTAACCTATTTTAAGTTTCCATCCCAATCAACCTTTTTGTTTATTACCATTATTATCATAACCATCACTAAGTAGATGACGATGACACACCAAAGCCCCGGTCCAAGGGTCATACTGAATTGAGGCACCTCATTAGTGAGCTGATAATTAGTGAATACGATTTTATATGCGACCTACAACTATGCCAAACAGCCTACATAGTGCCATTAACAACAGCTAGCTCCTACGATTTATCCAGCCTATTTCCAGGCTGGACACAGATAATTGAAAAGCACAAGAATTCCCTAGATAATTTATTCCAAATGCATGAAACAAATTTTAACTTCATCTTTCTAACTTTCCAATCTTTAATAAGTTCACTAGTTGATCTTTATATTGAATTCTGCTCACATCAAAATGAAAACACTCGCAAGTTGGAGGCCAAGATAGCGAGTGATTTGAGATTTAAACAGTTGGTGAATGAGGCCGAACGTCAACTAAAAAGATCGCTAGAATTACAACTTAATCAACAGGTCAACTCTAGGCTACAAAGAAATCTCAATCTGCCATTAGCAAGCTTTATGTTGAAACCTATGCAGCGAATCACCAAGTACAGTTTACTATTTGAACGCATCCACACAGTGATAATGAAAAACGGACTTGCCGAGCTGGACTCGCATGCTCAAGTTCTCAAGTTGGAGTCTCTGTCTCTATGCCAGCGAGTTAATGAAGCTTGTAGATCTAGGGACGACTACGAGGATAACAAGCAAAAGTTGCGTTGGGCCCAAAGCCACATCATTCAACATGTTGGCCAGCCCAAGGCAAGTAGTAACAATGATTTTCTAAGTTATAGCGACACAAACTCACTGGCGTCGTTTTCCCTAGCTCCCGGCGACATATCTAGCCGGCTTTCAGTCTCGCCGCTTACTGTCCAATCATCTTCAGTTATCGCCAGTCAATATAGTTCCCCTCCAGGTGAGTTTATCAACTTTGACTCAAATACTGACTGTCTAGGGCCGAGGAAGATACTGAAGGCTGGTAGTTTGATCAAGATGAACTCGGGTCGAGAACTAGTTGGCTTCCTCTTCTCCGACTTTCTCCTTTTAACTCAAGTTAAGTCGGGTGGTCTGGGGGAACGAGTAGATGATGTTTTTAAATCTGATAGAGCCAAGCAAGCTTATTATAAACCATACAAAAACCCTATTCCCTTAGAGGACATAGCTCTGTTGCAGAGTACAAATGAGATTGCAATCAATCAGCAGGTGGCCAATGAAAGCTCCTGGATCCAACCCATTTCGCCGGACTTCATCATACCCATCTCGTTTCGAGATACCTCGACAGGGAACTTCTACAATTTTCTGGCCACCGGGAGTAAGGAGCGCGACAAGTGGTTCAAGGAACTGGATATCAGGTGCAGGGAAGCCAGGGAAGCTCGAGCTAATGCGCTCATCCGAAGATCCCTGCGACCGCTGAGAAGACCAAGCAGCCATGAGTGCTACGGCCGCTTGTTCATATCAATATTAGAGCTCAAGTTAGCCAGGTCAGGCTATATGATGATGAATTCATCATCAACCAACTCCACGCCTGAGATGAACCGAAGATACTCAACCCATCCAAACTCTCCAATGACTACCATGAATTTCTGTGTTCAAATCCAACTCAAACGCATGAAACAATCTTGTCAAATGGATTTGCTCAATTTAAACGACACCCTAACAAGTAGCATGAAACGAGAAACAATTCCACTGAGCGATGCATTCAAAACAGAACCCATTCCCAGTTTCCTGTTAGGCTCCCCCAAGTATCTCGACTATTGTGGCTATCGAGTTGAGGTCAATGAGGTAGACGGTCGAGATTTGATCAAGTTCAACGAGGAAACTTGCACCCAGTTTATGATTGAGGACAAGCAAAGGAACACAGATTTCAATATCAACCTGCTCGATATCAGCCTGCTCGACGATTCCAAATTTAGAGAGTCGCAGCTGCTTGCAAGACGTAGGGTTAATCTGGATCAGATGCTCGAACCCATAAATACAAGTTTTCTCGAGGCAAAGATGGCGGCAACAAACCTTAACAACAATGATACTCATTCCACTTTACATAGGAAGCAATCACTCAGATTAGAACCCAACAGACCAGTTGAGTATGCTTTCAAGCTTAAGACAACAAGTGGCGGCCGCAGGCGGCCCGTTTCCGGTTGCGATATTCCAATAGACTCGCAACAGCAGCTGCAACCTGATACAAGTGTTAAGTTACGTCTGCACCTGCAATTGTTCAACGCTAATTTAGCACCCATAACGGCAACTTCGAGCCCAATCTTGGTATTGTAATAGTTTTGCCGATCATAAGAATATACTTCGTTATTCCAATCCTCATTTTATTGTTTACAAAGAAAATAACTGTAAGCTATATATAACTATACAATTATATTGGATCAAATCTACTAAAACACTATAACAATCTGGAGAGCGAGAACAAACGTGTAATCAACCCACATACAAGAATATCGACTACAAACACCGTCACCTTGGATCTCTTAGATCAATCGAATTGCAAATTCTATTAGCTTGTACCTCCCTTTCCAACTGCTACTACATCACACACTGCCTACAGACCAGATTCGTACAGATCGTTTTCATTCAGATCAGATACTTGGAAACTCGCAAACCATAGTGCTAGCGACTTGCTCACTAGCATTGTAGTTTGCCATTATTCTGTTTTTTGGGCTCATCTGGTATCAAGCAAGTATCATGCGGCACAGGTGCGTCACTCGGCAACAGCAGGACCTTTGAGCGGGTAGACTAGACGGTGACAGTTCTAGAAATAATCGCCACATTCGAAACAGTGTCCCGAGGGCCAAATGGACAGTCCCCGTATGCTTATTTTTAGCAGCAACTTGTTGACAATTCTACCGATACTGACGTATCTGTAGCTTGTGTTTCGATTCAGCATACTGGAGTTTATACACCGATAGTGATCAAAATCTCTCGGGTCACCTCCCATTCATCTCTTGGATTAGAACCTATCAACAATTTTCGCCAACTAACCAATTAACCCAAAATCAACATGTTGAAGCAAACCATCGTGATCTTCGCGCTTGCCGCGATCACTTGCGTTGTAGTGTCGGGGCTTCAAGATCCCAACAAGGTTAAGGACAAGGACGGAGGTGGTCATGGTTGGTTTGGTCGCGTGTTTGGTAAGCACAAACTTTCAAAGGACGAGGAGCACAAACCTGTGGAGGTCAAGAAGCACTTTTATGACGGCGAAACTTGCCCCGATGTCATGAACGGACTTGATTGTCGCCAGTGTTGCGAGGCTAACGGAAAAACCGCCGAGTTTTCACGGATAGAGACTGAAAAATTCTTCAGCGCGCACGAGTCTTGGGGGGGCAATGAGATATTCCTATGTTTCTGCACCAAGGGCCACCCTAAGTAAGCTAATCTGTTCGCATAGTTGGATCCGAGTCGCTTCACAAGATTGTTATCGTTACTCACAATTCAAGGTCACCCCTTAGCCCGGCCCCAACACGACCTGCAGGTGGATCGAATTGAGACTCCAGATGCGCATCTAAACTAGGACAGGTTTTTCGAGCATACGCTAGCGCCGGACTCACTGTTAGAATCCAATTGTAGGAATGAGTCTAATGCCAACCCGAAGGCTGGAAGGTAGAATTATATATCAGAAGATAAACTTCCTAATTGAAATCCTCGTTTATTTGCTTACATCGAAAATAACTGCAACTCAGAAGGCATTTCTGGTCTTATCAAAGTTAAAAAGTCCAAGTCTTCGTAGGTCTCCTCTTGAACTGCTATGGTATCACTGAATCTCCTATACAGGGAATATTTCTGCTCTACCATTGAGTTTATTGGCCATAGCAGTTCATTGACAGTCTTTGAAAATTCAAACATATCCTCGAGAATTTTCTTGAGGGTTGTAGATTTAGATCGAGCCGAGATCAAGTCTTCATACTTGAACGATATTGCAAGTAACTCAGAGCTTTCAGTTTGATTGGACTCCAGTTTGGAGATAAACTTTTTGAGATCCATAATAAGTGCCAGGTCTTCATGCCGACTGCCCGGCTTCAAAGTAATCCTCTTCTTCTTGAACGCTTGCTTGTTGCTCTTGTTCGAGGCCCTGGTTTTGAGAGAGGGTGCACCTGAACGTGCCTGGCCAGAGCCTTGGTTTTGACTTCCGGATCCAGAAGACCCTTGTGAGGACAATTCACTATCGGCAACAGACGACAAAGTATCGGCGCAGTAGTTTTCTACACGAGCTTGGTTGTACTTTTTATCTTGATAGGCCACCAGCAAGTCCTTGAGTCGATCGAAATGTTTTTGGGCTTTCTTCAGATCCCATGTAAATTGGCGCACAGTTTCATGATACAAATCGTTCAGTTTCCTCTTTATATCTATTCGAGTTTGAATCATCTTCTTATTGGACGAAAATGCTTCCATAATGAAGAAGTTACCCCCATCCATAAGCTTGTTGAAGTCGTCGTCAGGAATTATCGTCCCACCAAGATAAGCTAGGTATAAGACTATCTTCTTCTTGTCAATCAATTCTTTAAGAATGGCTGCCTTATGTTGCTGTTTCACCTCATCTTCTATTTTCGCACTCGCAAGCGTCGCTATGGACATGTCATAGGCGCCCGACAGGGAGAAGCATGTTAGGGATGATTTAAGTGTCTCTTTGCTCGGCTGTAGATCCAAAGATTTCGAATATGCTAGTCCGGCTTCTTTGAAATAACGTTTCTCAAGTAAGTAGCTACCGTAACTTAGCCAAACCTTGCTCATCAGCATTGATGGTGATTCGCACACATATAATGTCTCGAGTGCGTACGCGAATAAACGCTTCGATATTGTGAGATCCAAAAATTGAGATTGTAGTGCTTCACAATCATCGGGTGATGTTAGAATGATGGATAGTAGATTTCGTATAGCAGCTTCATAATCTTTTGCGTACAAGTCCATCGCTAGATGACGACGGTGAGTGTCCTTGATTTCATTGAAGTTGTCCAAAAGAACTAGATACTCCTTTGGATCTTTGTTGGAACCACTCGCCACCATCAAAGCTATATCTGTATTGTAGGATTTGATTGCTTGGTTAAATAACTCATCGACACTTACAAAATAGAGTATGAACTTCAAGGCGAGTTCTTTCGTTTTCTTATCCGAGTCATGGATGAGCCTCAGGGCCCCTTGTATATCCCTAGGCTCTTTTTTCAAGAAACACATTATTCTCTGGTGCGTATATTTACTATCCTCGGGGAGCTTGATATGAAGCAGAACCATATTTATCTTGTCGAGCTCAATTTTTCTCTCTAGTTCAAATCGCCTGGCTCTCGGTGGTAAATGATCAATGATCAAGTTATAACGGCTCTTGATCGTGTCCTCATTTGCGAGATCATATATGAAGTTGTTGAGTAGATTGGGGTCGTGTAGCGCGATGTTTGAGGCAAACTCAGTCAATGATTGGTATCTCAGCTCTGTTCCTGAAATCAAATCTCTCATAAGATAGTCGCAGATAAAGTTCATGTCAACCCTATGGTTTCTAGCCAAGCCCGCTGCTTCAGCATACTTTTTGGAATCTAACAAGGCTGTTAGCGCTGCTATGAGTAGTATTCTTGGGCGTAGAATTTCCAAGTTACCTCGAGGCATCTGCAAAACAACCTTAGATACGTTGTCGATAATAGCAACAAGCGTCCCTCCATATTCTATCTGTTGGGACCAAGACTTCATCTTAGCCCTATCTTTTTCATTTTGTAATGTTGTTAGGAGAATGAAGTGCATCTGATTGTCGGTGGTTGTGTAAACCAGGTAATCATCAATTAGTCTGAATGATGTACATATGTTTGAGGCTAACGTGGTTTCATTAACTCTCAATGTCAAATCGTTACTTAATGATACAAGAAGAAGTTTGTTAGAATTTGGAACACACTGTGAAGAGATGAAGCTAAGCCTGTTTTGGGCGGCGTTTGGTTCGAATTTGCAAATCATCTTAGCCATCTCTTGAGTAGGTTGGAGACAAATATCCAAACAAGAACAATCATTTAGTATGACTGGCAATCTCATAGCGCTAGAATCTTGAGGAATGGCCACGGAACTAACACGTTTACCCTTCAACGTTAATATTGTTTCGAGTCTTACATTGGGACCCTCAAATACAAACTTGAAAATATCACAATCTCCACCTGTAAGTTTAGTTCCAACATACTTTTGAGGACCGAGACAAACAAAATCTTGTAGTACGTCTAAAGCTGCGACTTCGATATTATAAGACTTGAAACCCCGCAACCCGGTAAGCAAATTTTCACATGATTTGATTTGAGTCGATAACTTGACCGGCGAGTCTGCATCACTTTCCGAGGCATCTAGATTCTTGCATATGAGAAAACCATCGAATGTTAAAATAGATATATTTGTGGGATCATTCGGATCGACAGCCAGCTTGTAAATAAGGCTATCGAGTTCCATGAGCAGAGTGCACATTGGAGGTGGTGGAGTGCATAAGTTCATTGGTGTTATTAGGAGCTTGTTGGCATCGATGACATAACACCAGCTTTTGAAGTTAGATACTTCAAAGTTGCAATCATATTCGCTGTAGTGTCCGTCGCTGGTAATTATTCTAAGTCTATTAGAGCAAATTGGGTCCCATCTGAGATCATGACTACAGTCCTTTGATAGATAGCAGGAGAACTTGAGATAGTGGTGAAAGTTTTGTGTTGTGTATAGTAGCAATATCGGCCGGTGCCCGACTTGCTGGTCAGCCGATATGTAGAATTGATTGACGATTATTGCTAGAACTTTGGAGTCATTAGACCAAGACATCTGATCGATATACGCGTTCCTTATCATCGTTGGAAGCGTAAGCCTCTCGTGGACCATACCATTTTTCTCGAACATGGCTATTTCATTGAGAACATTATCCCTTCTCTGGGCACAACAGACGTACTTTCCATCTGGCACCCAAGATAGAAGGCCTCTTTCGATAGTGACGAGTTGCTCACTCATGTATTGCAATTCGAGATTTCTATTCCATACTTTGAGGTAATGTTTCTGTGCGTCTGGGATGAATGTTAAGGTGGCTAGCAGTTGTCCATCGCCACGCCAATCGACAAGAGTTTGTAGCTCCTTCTCGGTCTTCAATTTGTTGAATATATCACTTGTCTCTATCTGCCCAATAACTTTCATCTCATCATCAGTCAGTTGAACCTGTTGAGCAGCTTGCTTCTCTTTGGACGGGCGACCGTCCAATCCAAAGAACTGGGTTTCTTTTGAGCCCCAGCCGACACCTACAGGTTTATGAGCACTGTGATCTTGGGTGAGTGCATTCTGTTGTGAGAAAATAGACATCTCGGAAGTGCTCATCATGATAATCTCATTGTTTTCGTCAGCCAAGGCTATCAAATCTTGATCAGGTGATATTCTAATTGAGGATATGGCACATTTATGTTGGTAAATATATCCACTTGGCGGACTATAAGGTGCGACAGCTATCCTGATGACATGTCCATCTTTCATGGCGACAAGGATACTTCCTGACTCAACAATATAGTCTACAAGTCTAATTTGATCTCTTGTAATTTGTCCCCGGTGTACATCTTGCAGTTCGAGGTTAGTTTGAATGACCTCCATTGAGGCTTGCGGGCACTTCGTATCCATTTTGGATACTTGAAAGTTTTCGTCGATGACGAATAAGGATCCATTGTCGACATCGACACAGTAGCCAATAATCTCTGTCGCGACATCGAAGTCGATGCTCTTGTTAACAAATAGATTCTTCATATTACTATAAGATCAAAGAGAGAGAGAGAGAGGTGATAATATGGACATGATATGGGTTAATTGTTTTGATGACAGAGTTACAGCCGATGAATTTGATTTGAAATCAAGGCAAGTGGAATCGTAGTCAACAAAACAAACCACGTGTTCGGCGCCAGCGAGGAGTCTGTGTTCTTCTATGGCCCACTTCTGGGCATGAGGAAAGACAGGGGGTTTTAGGAGTTGCGTGTTCGAGTGCAAATCGTACATCTCGTACATCAGAACGAGTGTACGATACGCAGCTAGGCCGAGATATATGTATAGCTATATATTATCTAATCTACCAACATACTATCTCAAACTAACGAGCGAAAACGAACGTGTAACTGATCCATCCGAGGCTCGGATTCTGAGCACTTCAACCACCGACATCCCACACTTATTCACACCTCAGGTGGTTTCTTTGATTAATCGAATTGCAAATGCTATAAGACTGTACCTCCCATTCTAACTGCTTCTGTATCACCCAATACTTTCAAATCTTTTTCTTTCAGATCGGATTCTTTCTTTCTTTCAAACTCGTAAAGAACTCGCAAATTATGTTACCAGCGACTTGCTCACTAGCAACATAGTCTGCCATAGATTCTTTTTTACGGCACCTTCTGACTCACACAATTATCACGAGCTACAGGTGCGGCCTTCAGCAATAGCAGGACATTCGAGCGGGTGGCTAGACGGTATCAGTTCTAAAAATAATCGCCAAATTTAAAACAGTGTCCTGGAGGCCAAAATACTGTACCCGCGGCTCAATTTTTAACAGCAACCTGTTGACTTATCTGTAGCTTGTACTTCGAATCAGTACACTAGAGTTTATACATCGATAGAGAGCAAATTATCTCGAGCCATTTCTTAGATTATAACCAGGCAAAAATTTTCACTAACTAGCCAAAAACAACCCAAAAGTCGACATGTCGAAGCAAACTATCTTGATCTTTGCGCTTGTCGCGGTAGCTTGTGTTGTTGTGTCGGGATTTCCAGTTCATCACGGTACCCAGAACCAGGACAACGGAAACGAAAAGTACAAACTGTATGACAGAATTTGCCCCATGGCCAGAAGCGAACTTGTATGTCGCAAGTGTTGCGAGGCCAATGGTAAGATCACTAGTTTCAACACCCCGCAGTGGCCTCATGTGATCGAACTCCCTGGGTACCCGAGAGAGCTGCGGTTCGACATATGTTATTGCCTGTAAGCTAATTTGGTTGCATGGTCAGGTTGGATTCTAGTCGCGTCATAGAATGGATTTCGTGACCTAGTTACGAAAAAGAGTAGAACTCGGAGAGGAGTCAGAGAGGAAGTCGAGTTGATAATTGATATCTAGCTGTTTGATTCCTTGTAAGAGGGAAAGAACAAGCAAGCTGTTGCTATCTCCCCGGAAAGGCCGTAGAGCAAGGTATACTATCGTGAACGAGTATATCTGTGTGACGATAATTGATTCAGATTAATATATATGATGGACCTAAGAAATAAAGATGTACCTTAAGAACTTGAGCGCCCGAATGGTGTCGTCTCACGAATAAAATGAAGAACCCCGACTCTTTTTCAAAACATTCAATTGAGTAATTTACATAAATATTGCACACAAACTCTTGGACCAATTGAAGATTGTCTCAATTTTCTTCTGTTTTAATGTCGAATTTTTCCACAAAATCCCACAGACACCTCTGTTTTGGCGTCAGTTCGATTCTTCGTTTCTCCGTTGTGAACCCCCTCTCTTTTTAACTCACACCAGCCTCAATCCTAGCCGTGGAAAAGAATGAACTTATGGGTGCCATATTGCGTTGAACAATAGCAGATGCAAAGGCAACTTAAAACTCGCATGAGCAGGATATTCGAAATCTTCAGTCTAGTTTATGGTTCAGAGATGCATCTTTATTCTTTCGTTTTGTTCAAAATCAACTATCACCACACAGTTACTAATTGACCTTTTCTTTCGCGCTAGTATTTTTTGCTTTGAGACCTTTCCGGCGAGATAGCAACAAGTTGCTGGTACCTTCACTCGTACTTGGAACCAATCAGCTATATATCAATTCTAAACTCAACTCCCTCTCTGACTCCTCTTCGAGTTCCACTCTTCTTCTATCTAAGTTACGGTACCGTTCCATGACATGACCAGGATCCATCCTGACTGTGCAACCAGATAAGTCTACAGAGTTTCTCGCTCGATGCAACCACATGTGTCGAACTTCTTTCTCCCCAAGCTTGCGAAGACCCCAATCGTTCGGCTCGCCTTCCTCAAGAGGAGCTGAGAGATGTTGAACTTAGCAACTTTCCCAATGGACTCACAAAACTGGCGACATTCGTTTTCGTTCCAGGCATGGCGACAATTGTTGTTGTACATTCCGTTTTCTTCGACCAAGTTAGCGCCACCGTCCTGACCAGGATGTCCCAATACGAGAACGCAAGCAATCGCTACAAGCGCAAAGATCAAGATAGTTTGCTTCGACATGTCGACTTTTGGGTTGTTTTTGGCTAGTTAGTGAAAATTTTTGCCTGGTTATAATCTAAGAAATGGCTCGAGATAATTTGCTCTCTATCGATGTATAAACTCTAGTGTACTGATTCGAAGTACAAGCTCAAGGTCAAGAGCGAACTCGAATGTCGCCAATGTTGCGAGGCCAATGGCTTGCCTTACCATTTCAACACCTTACTAACGAAAAGAAAAGTTAGTAAGAGAAGGGAATTTGGAGGTATCTTGTTATCCGAATGTTATTGCACCGAGGGATAAACTCTGTAAGCAAACTCGGCCAAATCGTCAAGTTGGATCCTAGTCCTGTCATAGAATGGATTTTGTGACCTGACTAGGAAAAATAGTAGAACTAGAAGAGGAGTCAGAGAGGGAGTTGAGTAGATAATTGATGTCTAGCTATTCGGTCCCCAGTACGAGGAAAGGAACTAGCAACTTGTTGCTATCTCTTGGGACAGACCTCAAGGCAAGCGATACCATCGTTTGATCGTGAAGGATTATATCTGTGTGACGATAATGAATTCAGATCAATATGAAAGGATTAAGATGTACCTTAAGAACTCAAGCACCCGAGTTTTGTGGTGGCTTACGAATCTAATGAGAAATCTCGACTCTTTTTCAAAGGCGTTCATCAATGTACAATTTACATAGAAATTGATTGCTCACTAACTCTTGAACCGATTGAAGGTCTAGACTCTGGACTCCAGAGGTTAATACACTTGCAACAAAAATGGATCTAAAATTCTTGGGAGGAAGATCGAGGAAACCTTCCGATAGTGTTGCTTTCTCATCAAGATTTCGCCATTAGACTGCGATGAAACCTTAACTATGGGGCTAGAATAACTCAAACGAATATACAAAGACTACCATTAGATTATATTTCACTCTATTTAGAGTTCGTGCACAATTTATTATTCTTTTGTGAGATTAGTTAATTTGTAAATTCTGTACATGAGATCCTTTTGCATAATGTATATAATGTGTATAAGTTGATCCTAGTCCAACATGATGACTATCATCGTCATCAGTAATTGTGGTAGCGGTAGTATTGGTTAGGAAAAAACAATGGACATTCTTATAAAGAAAATATCCCATGCATGATTATCACCCTGAATTGTCACTTTTGTTGTGCTTCTTCTTTTTCTCTATTTTATCTTCATAGGAATTGGAAGCATCTAATTTGGATAGATGGACTTTTGCTCACTGATTTCCAACCATCATGCTCCTTCCGGCCTCGGTGCTCGAGTAGTAGTAGTGGCCCATGTCGTTGTTGTTATCATTATTAGGACCTGAGCTTGTGGCTCCACTTGTTGAGTTGATCGAGGTGGTTGTGGTTTGAGCGCTATGGTCGCTACTGCTACCTGGCGAGCAATGGGCCGAGATTTCGTTGTTCACATTTAGTCGCCTAGCGGCAATAGATTGACCTCTCTGATTCATGGTCACTGAGCTGAATGGTTGCGAGGCCTGGCAGTTGGCGAGCTGGTTGCTCAACGTCCGGTTGTGGTTGTGGCCTTGGTTGAACATTGTACCAGTGGTCTGTTGTTGGTCCTGGCTAATCAGCTCATAGTTGTGCTCATTCTGTTTACTAATAATTCCATTCTGTGGCCTGGCCAGTGGCTCGTGATGGGTGGCAAACATCAGCGGTTGCACCAGACTATTGGCCTGAGCATTCCTATAGCTCGAGCGCATGGCATCCGTCGTTTGGAATCCACTTCCTGTGACACCAAAAGCCGGATGCTTGAACTGAGGCTGCTGATGCTGTGAGTTGGCCAAAAATGGTTGGCCCACCTGAGCTGCCATTTGCTGCTGAGCCTCCGGAATTGCATAGTCCGTTGAGGAGCTTGCCATTGAGGTTGAGTTGTAGGTTGCGTAAGTTTGATTGCTGCAGTTCATGTTTGAGTTGTTGTAGATTTGTTGTTGGGCCAGTGGATTTATTTGGTTCAAGCCAACAATGAGCTGAGTTGTGACTCCCTTCGTTAGATTTGATCCGTTTGAATCCTTCAGCGAGACGAGCAGTTGATTTTGGGGGCAATTTCCTCCGTCACTTCCGCTACTCGATCGGCTACTCGAACTCTTGGCGCCTCCAGCGGCGAGAGTGGCCAATCTTCTCATTGTACTGGCCACTTGTCTCTCATTTGCACTCGTTGCTAGCCGACCACTTGTCGCAAACAACGAGTTGTACTGATGGTCAACAATCGATTGCTGGTGATGTTGGTTAATCATTTGGCTTTGTGGCGATTGACCGGAAGTTGCAAAGACACTGTGAAGTAGGCCTCCCGCGGAGCCGGCCGAGGAGCCGCCCATTGACTTTGCGCTAGCCGTTGGGTTGCATAGGTGGCGCGGAAGTCCCAACTTTGGGTGGTGCCTCAGACGATAGCTTGAGACACCGAACAATATGGCTAATATAATTAGAATTGCAACCAAGCCAAACGAGATCATCGTTGGCAGTCCAATTGTTTGCTGTTTACCATTGAAGTTTGTTGCCATCCGCTCGTTTGGTTGCTGGAACGAGTCAAAACTTGAGGCGTCAATTGAGTTGGCGTTTAAAATTGGGTTGATTGGCGATTGCGGCGAGCCCAACATGATACTTGGCGGCTGTTGTTGTTGTTGCTGCTGCTGCTGCTGTCCATTTACTAAAGCAGGTACATTCAATATCGGGTTTGTGCTTGGCAAGTCGGCAGGATTATTATTAATATTATTGTTGTAAATATTAGATGTCTGCGGTGGCCAATTCCAAATGGGCGCGGGTGGTTGGGGCTGAGCTAAGGTTGGTATCACAGGTGTGCTGCTGCTGGCTCCAATCGACGACATATCTGGCTGGTCGTTGTTTGTATTGTCCGATTGAATCGTTAAAATTGGCTGGCTTGTCGACGAGCCGCCATTGGTGCTCATGTTTAGATTTGACATTGAGTCAAAGTAGGCATTTGTTGCAATGCGCCTCAGCTGATGCTCCCTAAGGATGGCGACGTACTCGTCGTAAGTCTTTGCGGGCGCTAGTGAGCTTAATAGTGCTGGAGTATCACGGTCGCTTAGAGTGGCTAGCGACATCATTTCCACCGGATGACTAAGGAACTCGGCCTCGCTGATCAGTACCCATTTTGAGGCAAACTTGAGGGAAAATCGCAGCTTATTTGCAAGTCTGTGCTTCAGGTGCACGGTAACTGGTCGGGCCGTTTCCAATCTCTTGTCCGGCTCATACTCAATACTTTGCAACTCCGACGACCACAACGTTTGGCCGTTGGTATTTTGTTGCAAATCTGAAAGACCGAAAGTGTTCGCCTGCTCCAATGACAGTTCACGTGCAGTAAGCCGGCGTCCATGTCTCAGAAGCGACTCTCGTCTCCTCTGCTCGATTAGAGCATCCTTTAACGCGGCACCCGAGAGGGCAACGTCAATGCCATACTGCACATCGACTCCCTGGAAAACCTCCACTCCACTGGAGAATAAATTGTTTGAATGGAATAGGGCCCCGGTAAAGTTCCTCAAAGTTTTAAAGGTAAACTCAATGACCACATCGCCGTTCATTGACTTCCAACCAACCCACTCAAAGCCACTATTGTGGCTAAAGTTATCCAATCCCTTAACCCCGTCCACAAGTTGACCCAAACCGCCGCTCAGGTGATGCGGCTGGTGACTTAGAGTCTTGAGTCCGTCGTAGGTGTAATCGTTTAGGTGGCCCCAGCGTTGGTCTAAAACTCCGTCGTTCATACTGTAGGCAATTGGTGCTCCCTCTGCATATTGGTGGTTTAGTTTGGTTTGGTTTCAATGTACAAGTTGATGTAAAGTTGTTTGGTTGGTTGGTGAGAAATTTTATTAGGTTAGTACATGTGTGTGTATGTGAGAGAGAGTTAGATTGCTTCACCACAACTACCACTTTTATTGTAAGTAGGATAATTAAATTAGATTTACGGTTGTTTATGCGCTAGAGTTAGTCGCTTGCGGAGGCTGATTTTAATGCGGAAGTCGCTAGGCACACGAGCAAACAAGACCACGAGTTGCCTTAGTGGAAATTTGAACTAGAACTAGAATCGGAAGCAAAAGTAAGAGTCTAGTCTCATTGATTCAAATCAAGTGTTGATTAGGCAACACACGCAATCGGAACACTGGCGCCAACTTCCGGCTAGCGGCACGCGTTTCAAGTGAGCAGCAGCTCGCTTTCAGAGACAACACATCACAACCAACTCGTTGGCTCATATTTCACGCTCGTCGACTGCGAGCTCCAAAGCAAGTGAGCAAGCAAATTGTCGGCTCCGCTTCATTCAATCAACACAACGCGCCGAGAGTGCGACCGGAAGTTCCAACACTTTGCTCGCTCGCGGCTAATCCAATTTGGTTGCGTCCGCATTTGCGGTGGCGCCGACGACCAAATCGAACCGAGCTTTAGCAGTAGTGGTAGTGGTAGAAGTAGCAGCAGCAGCAATTCGGTGATGAGTCTCAAGTGGCGCCCATGCAACTAGCACAAGTTGCTCGAGTTTCAAGCCAACCAGCGAAAGCCCGAACCGAGGTGGGCCGGCTCCGATTCCATCGCGAGCCGGCCAATCAAACCACTCGGTTTCCATTCAGTTAACCGCTTGGTGCCAACAACGATGACGTGGTCGACGATAACGAAGAAGTAGAAACTTGCAATCCATTTACATAATCTCAAGTCCGAGTGGCAGTTAGTTGGTAGGGTAAACATACGGATGGAAGACAGATAGACAGTTGGACACTGAGTGTGACAGATGCACACTCGTTGGCCACTTCAATCTCAAACTTCACCTCAATCTCCTTCCCATTGAATTGGCAGCCTCTTCTCCATTGCTTATGGTGTCGCTGGTGCCTATGGCACTGATGGTACCGATGGGAGCAAAAGCGACAAGAAGGCCGCAGTCGTCGCCGTGAGTCTCCTTGAAATAACATATGAGGCGAGTGGCTCAAATCTTGGCGGCCACTTGACGAGCTCTTCCACCTCGACCAAGGCACCACTAGCACCACTAGCACCCCTAGCACCAGGCAACTCAATTGGCAAGTACGTGATTTGGGCCCCGAGCAATCGAATGATTTGAGACGCTTCCCACTGGCCACTTTGATTGGTTGGCCACAAGCTGGTCGTCAACCTCTGAGCTGCAACGTCTGGTGACGCTAAGTAAACACGCAACGGCCATTTGGATTTGGTGGTGGCTCACTCAGGACCACACTCGATGGTCGACAGAGAGGCGGCTTGAGTTTCAGGTGCCTGTTTTGATTGCAATTAGCCCTCGCCTCGTTCAAATCTCTTGTCTTGTCTCGGTTTCCAGTGGTAACTTTCGCTGACTGAAAGGAAAAACAGAGAAACAGAGACAGACTGGCCACTTGTTTTGATTGCGCAACAAACGGGCACTGAACCCAGCTAACCGATGATATCTAACGATGATATATTTATATAGTAAACTTACCGTCATATTGGCAACCGTGGAGCTCAAATCTGAGACAAATGGTACGCAACTGCGAGCTGTAGGGGATAATTCTAATCACATTTGCGCCAACAATTGGGGGCATTAGCTCGTTCCTTACGGCGGCGTTGCTATTCTCGTTGGCCCTCAAGAGCTGCGTTGTTTTTTGGGAGACATGTTGTTTGTGGTGCGTTGCGTTTCGTTTCGTTCGAGGGATTTCCGGTTTGCGGTGGTGATCGTGATGGGTGTTGCGGTTATTGTTGTTGGGTTACGCGGGGAAAGTTTGAAGGGAATAATTTGGGTTAGTTTCCATGTTACAAATAGATATCATAGCAGATTCTTAACTTACAAGACAAGAGGAAGCAGATGACGCAAGCGTAAGGTGAGAGAGAGAGAGAGAGAGAGAGAGAGAGAGAGAGAGTCTCGCGCCTTGAGCTCGTGGAGTGAAAAATGGATCATTTATTTATTTGCTCATCCTTCAGTGAGCAACAAAACATCAAAGAATTGAAATGGGAAATTTGTCGGTTGAAATGATGGCAAATCTCTTGCTTAGCGATCAAGTTGGCGGAGTAAAGTTGCCAGTAACAAGAAGGAAATTTACGCGCTGTTTGCTCACTTTCATCTCGCGTCAAGTTTCGCAACACTATTCCGGCGATCGCGATAATCTGGCAGCTGAAAGGAAGAGCCGGAAAATCTCAAATCTTCAGGTTTAAGTGAAGTTAAGCCTCAAAGTTTTACGCTTGCCCTAGACCAAATTGAATGATCGCAAACGAGCAACGAATTGCGCAATTTGTTGACACTGATTTTATATTGCACATAGGCAAACTAAAAAACAAAGTGTCCCTTTCAAGCGGCCACCTGTCGCGCCGTCGAATCTTCTTCACTTTAAGTGAGCGGCTCTTATTTCGAGGCCAGAAATGCCCCAAGTTTAGAGGCGGACGAGAAAGTCGGCCGTTAATTTTATTGCGACTTTGCATGTGATAATTAGTGCTCACAAATCGACGCCCATTAGCCAAGATTTGCGGCAACTTTTTCAACTTTTCTCAAGTCAGCTCCTCGTGCTAACTAAATTGGAGACCACAAAGCGCAACTTTTTTCCAGTTGCTACTTTCTCCCCCATCACAAAGCTCGTAAAATTTTCTGCCCAAAGTTCCGCGGCAAAAGTAAGTCACCTGCGAGAGTTTGACTTTGAAACTTGGAACAAAAAGCGAGCAGCTTTCTACTCATCGTCGTGGTCGTCAAAAGTTCCGTCATTCGCGTCTGCCACTGAGACTGGAAAACTGTAAAGTCTTCTCGTTGAATTTTAGTCGGTGGCAAATGGAATAGTAAAAAAGAGAGAGGGAAGCCACATTGAGGCGAGGGGCACAATAAAATGATAATAATAGTGAGGATGCTCTCGCTTCTGTATATGGGAAAATTGATAGCAACTTGGCCCCGAGAAAAGGAGGCAAAAAGTTTACATGTTTACGAGTCTGGAGATTCATTTACGACCACCGCGCCGTTTGCTACTAAATGCACCAACCAAAAACTAAACGCAAATCTCCGTTAGATGAGGCTGCTTTAGTTTTTGCTTGCCGTGTCCGCGAAAATGTTACGCGAGCAAAATATCAAAAGCAAAGTGAATCTCTCGATAGATAGAGAAAGGGAAATAACTTGACTGGCTTCCTCTTGTGCAAACTTTACGAGTCTAACGCGTACAAATTGCAACTAATATGATGATGCCATAAGAAACATCTGGCTCCACAAAGTGAAACTTTCGCCTTCCCTCCAGCAAAATGATCAAACCAAATGAAACGTCTGGCGACCGCAAATCGCGTTGCCGATCGTCTCTTTCGCTCAAATGGTCGCATCCAGTTCCATTGCATTTGCTAGCACCATTACAAATGTAGGAGTCACTGCATTATCAATGGTGGTGATAGTGGTGATGGCAGCCAATCAAGCAAAGAGAGAGAGAGAGAGAGAGAGTCCACTAGAAACTCACCCTTTGCCTCGCAAAATACACTCTCGCGTATTTTGTGCTGCGCTTCTCTATGGCGCCTCGAGTGCAACGAAACGGAAACATATTATCACTGAGAAAGAGAGAGATTATGGAATTTGCGGTGGGCGCGAGTTTTTTCCCTTCTCTCGTTTACCAGAAACTTGATTTACATAATCAGATTTGCCATCAATCTGCTCCACTTTTTGCTCAAACTTCCAAGTTGAAGGCCCCAAAAGTTCAGCTCGATGCTCCACTTCCACTGAGCGAGAGAGTGAATTAAATCAATCACGTTGCTGAGGGTCTCGTCCGCCGGAAGTCGCCAGCTCGATATCGGGCCGGCGGAAACCGCAAGTGGCGATGACGCAACACGCGCTGCCATTCGCCTCGCAGAGTGAAGGCAGGGTGCTAATCCCAGCCAAAGGAGAGCCGCAAACAAATTACTTCTCAATCATTTCCCTTGAGATTTGGGCTACTTTCCCTCTGCCTCTCGCTACTTTGATATTAAATGAGGCCAACTTTTTTCATAAAGTTTTTCAAGAAAATACTTTCGCGCGCCGATAAAATAAACAACAACTCCAAATTCAGCGACAAGAAGTTTCTCCCTGAATCGGGATGTAATAGAAATTTTTGACAGTTTGGACTGAGTCATCCTAGTGGATATTTTGTTTGGTTTAAAAGTAATTTGTATAGCGAGATGAAATGAAATGCAACGAAAAGGAAGAGGAGAAAACTTTTCTATTCTACTTACGCTTGAACCCTTGAGATCCTTCCATTTGTGCCACGTCAAGCCGCCGTTACGTGAATACTCAACTTGGTAACTCGGAACAAACTCCTTGCCGCCAAACCTGCCCTGAGTTTCAATGGCAGTTACCACGTAGGACTTGTTGAATTTTGCTTGGATCCACTCCTTGCCGAAAGTTTGCCCGCTAATAGCCTTCATCGGACACCAGGCGCCACCGCCGAGGTCCAGGTTGAGTCTGCGTATATATTTCGTTTCGTTTTGTTTAACCAAGTTAATTTTGGTCATTGAATTGATCGAAGGAGAAGTTAGAAGGTTAGTTTGTTGCTTAGACACTTGTATTTGGACTAATTCATTTCCGAGTCGATTGTTTTTAATTTCAGCGCTCGAGGCAAAAAGATGAATTGATTTCGAGTTAAATGGTCGAGAGGAAAATGTTGTCCAGTTTACTGCACTGAACTAAAGCGGAAAAGTCGTGTGGGCGAGCGAGCGAGCAAAAATCTTGACAGGAAATTAACTTTTCTGCTACCTGCAAGCCAACTCAACCACCCGAAGATCTCGGGGCACCGATAAGTTTGTGGCCTGGCGAGCTAATTTGATTAATTGGCTGCGGTTTTGGTCTTGGTTCTCTCGCAGGTAAACTAAAGAGCAAGAGTTTTGTTTTTGAAGCTGAATCAATCGTCACGACGGAGCAAGCGAGTCCCTCGTCGCCGAATTAGCATCGGCAACTACGAGAAACTACGAGCGCTCACCTGTTGGCTGCTCTCGCTGGCTATCGAGCAAGCAAAGTCTTAGCTTTAGTCTAGAGTCCATTCCACATTTTCCTCAGAATTTTGGATCGCGAAATGAGAATCTAAAGCATCAGCGTGAATTTAAGCCCCAAGCAGCAAAATTGGTGGTGACTCATGCCCATGAAACCAATTAGAGTTGCTAGTGAGTGAGAGAGTGGAGGCGCAGTTTACTTAGCGGCCGGTTGCCACGACAATTGAGCCGAAAGCTCAAATGTTTACCTGAGAGTTTGCATGTTCTTTTCAGTGTATTGCAATTTAGGCATTCAGCACAACGAAACGAAACGCAAGGCAGCCATTGAAGTGGACCAGAGTTACGCAATAGAAGCGGCGCAACCAGATAGTTGCCAATTAATGCACTCACGAGCATACAGTTCGAACTTTCAAGTTGCAAGTTCGAACTTAACTGCAAATAAACGAGCTGCGACCGGTGGTCGTGCTCGCAGCAACCAAATGTTTTAGTTTAAGCCACAAACTCCCCTCCTTTGCTGCTGCAACAACAACAACAACAAAAACAACAACCCCCACCTCCAACTGCTCAATCGCAACCAGCGCGTGTTTACGTAACGCAATCCAGTGGATTAGTACCTTGTGGTTGAGCTTTTGGTGCTTCGAAATTGCGGCCATTGTTGCTGGCTAAGCGACAGAAGGACAGTGAGGGCGAAAGAGAGACAACAACGACATCAACAGCAGCATCAACACCGAAGAGCTCGCTCTCCGAGAATTGCACAAAGTGGCCGGCGGTGCAATAACCACCAGCCCTGGCGCAAACTCGTGCAAGCCGCTCATTTCCGGTTTGAGTATGCGTGTTGACGGCGGTCCGGTTTGCGTTAGATGACTCACGCCGCATGACATCGTATGCTGGCCAACCAAACTAAATGCATCGACTGGCCGCTATAGCTGAGACGACCACCAATTGCTTTGCACGTAAGTGGATAATTCGCGTGCAAATTTCTCTCTCTCTCTCTCTCTGCTCGTTTACTTTTACCCGATTCACTTTTGCCAGCTGAGCAACTGAGCAACCGAACAATCGAGCTGCAACAGACAAAACTGCAAACTTGAATCAAATCCAAAAACTCCCGGGGCTTCGGAGAGCAAAGTTGGCACAAAATTATTGCGCAATAGCCCTGCTCACAAATTATTAGTTGACTACCCGAATGGCCGACTACTGCTCGATAGAAATGAAATTTGTGTCTCATTGTGTATCCACTTCCTCTTCTCCAACCTCCGCGTTTGCCGCTACTGCCAGCTCGTCATTTTCATCGCCCCTTGGAGTCGCCAAGTTTCCGCTGCCGCCGTTGCAGTTCTCGTAACGTCACGCCCCCTCAAGCTAAAGGCAACTTCAGGTAAACACATTGGTTAAGCGGAAGTGGGAATCTGCGCTCTGTTTGCCTTTTAGCGTCACTCGCGGTGACGCAACCAACAGTTTGCGCCAATAACACGGCAAATATAACGGAAACGTTGATGCGGCTTGAGTCGTCTATCACTCGTTGTTCTCCCTCACTCTCTCCCCCAACAAATAAGCAACTCTGGCGCATTTACACGCAATTTGATGGCGCCGCAAGATCCAAATTGATTTATGGGACGCGAGTTGGTGGCGATCCGATCTAATGTCTTGCGTGTAGTTGTTAGTTTGGTCGTTGTGCTGCTCTTATATTGAACAGGGGTCCAGCTAGAACTCGACAGGTTGGCTCAGGCGTCGCTGCCGTTTGAGTCAGTTGAAAGAGTGGATCAGGAGGAAGCCAATTGATGGGGGGTTCCATAGGAGAGCAAAGTGAGTGGACACTAATGAGCCAACCAGTGGACTTGTCTGATATTCGATTTGCTCCACTTTTCATTTGCCTTTCGTTTGTTTGTGTTGTTATCTCCGAGGCTCGCGATGTTGGCGCTTCATGTTTGCGCAAAGTAAAAGTGTGCATGTGACTTATGGTACATTTCAACCACCAAACACACATTCAACTCCAACTACAACTACAACTACAGCAACTCCAACCAAAATAGCAGCTCGTTAGTGGCAACGTTCTCGGCGCGAGTTCTCCAATAAACTACCAGCCAAGTGACCAACAAAGTGACCAACAAAACGTTTGCCTTATCAGAGATTCAAAATCTCTGCTAGCTACTCTCTGGTCGTCGTCATAGTCGTCGGCGCAGTCGTCGCCGTGGTCCGCCCTTGCGACGAGCTAGATTGTTAGATTAACCGACCAACTAAACCGATCGACCAACTAAACTTTCAGTCATATCTAATCGCAGGCGCGCATTTCATCGCATCTCCATAAGCGAGTACAAATTCCACTTAGCGCAAAGAGGGAGTCCAAGTGCTAGAATGCTAACAACAAACTGGTCAACTATTTCAGCCACCAAAAGTGACGAGCCGATGGACTGTGAATCTGTGGGAATCTCGAAGGGCCAAGTGGCCAGTCGGTCGGCAGCAAGTGAGCTTATATCTGCACATGAAATCTAATGAGATGAGACGAGCGAGAGATTCAATTAGCGCACAAGTCGAATGGTCACTTGGCCATATATTTGCAGCGTTGAGTTTAGTCCATAGCAACTCACTGCTCAGATGGAATCATATTAGTATGCTGCAAGTTTCTCTCTCTCTCTCTCTCTCTCTCTGTCTGTCTGTCTCCCTTGTCCTCTCAGCGAAAGTCTACATAAGAAGAAATCATTTCAATTCAGTTCCAATTTGACGAGACGAAAACTAGAGAGGGACAAAAAGAGCCACTCACCTGGCGGCGAGCGTCACGTAGTCTCTTCGGCTGTCCGAGGGAAAGTCAGAGTGACGGACATAAGTCACAACACGTAGCCGTCTTTTTAGCTGAGCCTTTTTTACCTGAACTTTTGTGTTGCCCTCACTCATTTGCTCGCTTGCTCTGCGCTCAGTTTCATTTAATTCCACCAACGACTAACCGATCGAATCGACGAGGAATCGGAGTTGCTCTTTAAATCGCTAATGGATTTGCTCCCGCAAACCTGGTGCTTCAATTCAGTTGCCAAGTTGTCTAGTGGACTCTATTCTGATTATTGCAAAGCTTTTAAGTGGAAAGAGAGAAGAGGAAAATTTCCCAACTAACTTGAAAATGGAATGGAGTAAGTTTAGTGCAACCGAACTGAGGTGAGCGATGCAAGTGACGCAACAGGAGCCGGGATCGACAGGTGTGATAAGCGCCCGCTTGCGCAATCAGGTGGCGCCTCACTAGGTCAGTGCATCTGAGTTGAGCGTGTGAGAGAGGGAGATTAGTCTTTTGACTCTCTTGTCGAGAGGCAACTTTCTCCGTCCCTCTCTCTCTCTCTTTCTGGCCGAAATCCAAATTTAAGCTAAAAAGCCATCTAAGCGATCATCTTGCCTCAGAGTGTAAAATAGTTACACGTTCTCTTTTATTGCGCTCGTTTGGTTGTTGCGTAAACAAGCGCAAGACAGAAGCCGAACCAAAGTGACCAACAAATGAGTCCGTAAGTCTCTTTATCGCTGCCGCCGATCTGATGGTTGGCGGTGGCTCAGAAAAGAGCAACTAAAATGATGATAACAATAGACGCCACCACTTGTAGAGTTTTCCCAACCAAAAACATCGACAGGTAGCAGCTGTGGCAGTCGACAAGAAGACAGATAGTCGGTTGGTTTTAATGGAAAAGTTGTGTGGTTAAAGTTGTGCGAATCTCTTAAGTGAGCGGCCCGCGTTTGAGGATTCGAAAATTTAGTCGTCACACAATTAGATTTGAGCATCAGAAAGACGGACAGAGAGAGAAGTGCAAAAATGATCTCGATATGATTTATGGAATTTGCAACTTCAAAAAACTGATTGTTCTCCTCGCAGCTCAAGTGCATCGAGTTGGCGGAGTTTCAATTATTGCAATTGAAGTGAGAATGCGGAATACAAGAGCGAGAGAGAGGGAGAGAGACACTTGAAACATTTGTAGCCACATTAGTGGATACAAATTTGAATTCATGCAAGTCGCTCGACTATTTCCTCCTTCTCTACTTGACTCTACTTCTCTTGTAATCCCACGAAGGCCAATCCAGGCGAGAAATTCAAGTGGCCAGAAATACTAGTGGCGGCTGGTCCCAGCGTCGAGCTTGCCGCTCAACGTTGGCGGCCTCAACTTTAGTCTTGGCAAAATGGCCAGACACCAAAGACATGCGAAGTCGAGGCGTGAAAATTTTCAATGAGCCTCGACGGAGGCCAAGAATTAGAGTTAGCTAAGCAAAAGTTAAAAGTCTCTTGTGAAAGTTGCGAGGCGGGGAAAAATAGATTATGTTTCGCGTAACGGCTGCTAGTTGCGCAACTGCTGCCCAATTGAAGTGTCGCCCGTCGGTCGAGTTCACTTGTGTCTCCAGATACTAATGACAATCAAGTCGTCGCGAGTCCATGTGTCACTCTCGCTTCCACTAACCTCAATTAAGTGGCTCAACGTGCACTTGTGCTTGTGGTCGTGGTCGTTTGCTTGCAAGTTGAAAGTTGCAATGAGCAACGAGGAGCGATAATAGAGTTGCAGCCATATTCCCGTTTCCCTTAAGCTCGAGTCCAGAGTCTCAAGCCTAGAGTCCAAATTCTAAAGAAGACGTAGGATGGGACCGAGTTTGTGTTTGCTCTGCGGCGCCAAGTCTTCCACTCTGACACACTGGGGCCCAAAAGAAGCGAGCAAACGACGAGACCCAATTGATCGATCGGTTGCATGGCGATGCTCGTCCCGTGCGAGTGACGCATCCGGCTGCTGAAGTTTGGTTGGCGATGACGCAAGCAAAAGATCAATCTGCTTGCTTAAGGGAGCCACAAAAGAACAGCGGACGACAACAACAGAGAGAAAGACTAACTAAACCGAAACGCAAACACGAGCCGCCAAAAGAGCAACAAAACTCTCGCCTACCACACAATGGGATCACCTGACACACAACAATGGCAAGCAAGCGAGCAGCGGCAGTTGCTCTCTTGTTGCTCGAGCCGTAGAACTTTGGGGCCAGGCGAATGTTGCTCGGTGTCCATCACTGTCGCTGTTGCACTCGCTGCTGCAGTGGAAGCGGCGGCGGCGGCGACAGGTAAAGAGGCCAGTTGGTTTATTTCGATTTGTTGTGGCCAAAGTGAAATGATACTTGGGAATAAAATCGATCGTTTCGTTTGATTCCAAGTCCTCGCCAGATTCAAAGTTTAAGTTTCCAAGTGAGCAACGTCCCCCTCTCTTTTTGAGAAAAAAGAGCGTGGGCTTCAAGTGGTCGGTTGGCTGGTAGGAGGATCATGAGTTTAGTTTTGCAACCACTAGCTAGCATCAGCGCGGCAGCTGATCGATTTCAGGATTCACCTAAACTGAACTGAACTGGACAGAACTGGACAGAACTGAAAAGAACAGGAGAGAACCGAACGCTGCAAATTTCAACCTCGAGCGGCCAACGTTTTGTGGTGGCTTCTATTTTCCTTCCTTCCCTCCAAAGCGACAGGGAAATTTATGTGCATCCTCTTCTCTCGCTCGTCGTGGTCAATTTGTGGAAAATCTCAATTAACGATTAGCATCGGGAGGCAACAAGAACATAAAGTATCAACACCAACAAACTTACGTCGTCTGGTCCACGTTTAGTTTGTTGCACGATTTGGCCATCAGCGAGGCGCGACTTGTGCGGCGTTAAGTGCGCGAAAATCGCATCACGAAGGCCAATCATGTTGTTGTTCTTTTTGTTGCTCTTGGTGGTGGTTCGATGTTTTGATTGGCTGCTGTTAAACCACAAGCTGCACCGCAACCACAGGAGAAGAGGCGAGTGATTTGAGTAAATCGAAGCGGATTATCCAAATACGAGAGGCAGCAATGAATTTTTACCTGCAACCACGACGACGACGCGCGCTTGACTCCCAATTTCCGGCTCACAACTCCGGCAAGTGGCTGATGCAAAGTCTCTCTCTTAACCGCTCTCGCTGCCAGTCGTGTCTCCTCTTCGGGTAGCGCAGCAACCTGAGCCACTCCACAGCCAACTAGCTGGCTAGCTAGCGGTCGACTTTCCTCAAAACGCCGAAACCAAACTAAACGAAACTCGAGCTTAATGTTCTGTCTCTGTCTCTCTCTCTCCTGCTCGGTGGTCGGCGCGCCAACTTTACCGAGAGTCGAGTTGCGTTCGCCGAGGTAGCGGTAGCGCAGAAGGAAACTTTCCTGTGGCCCAAAAAGATAATAAAATTGAAATTGAATAAACGGACGACAGGAGAGCGACGACGCTGCTCATTTTAGTTGTTTGTGGCTGCGACGGTGGCATAATAATTCAGCAGTCAGCTGAAAAGAGCAATAGAGGGAGGGAAAAAGTTTATTGTTTCCACTCGGCAAACTTTCGCTCACTTGACTGCCGAAATTGCGGCCACCAGCAAGCAGAGAAGCGGAAGTTAATTAGTTAGCCACTCGAATAGCAAGCCAATCTGACCGGCTGGCTAGCTAATTGTCGAGCTCCTCGAGTTACCTGAGGCAGGTAACTCCGGTTAGTGAGTGAGTGAGTGAAAAGTTTGTTAGACCAGGAGCTCGCCAGTCACGTAGCTTTGCAGGTTGTTCAGCACAATTCAGTTCAGTTAGCCACTGGATTATACTCAACTTCCCCACGGGCAAAAAGCACGTCAAGAACCCAACGCACCAAAAGCCATTAGGTCTCTGGTGGCTGAGTCCAAAATGGAAAAGTCTCAACTAAACCTCCTTTACCTGTAAACTGAATTTCGGATCAACAATTGATCATGTTGCGAGGAAATTCATACACGTTGAGGTGGTTGTTGGCTTGCGTTACGCAACACCAACCAACAATAACAATGAGCAGCCAGCCAGCCAGCCAGCCAGCCGGACAAAGCGAAAGCTCAAACACTAAGCCCAGAATTCAATTCATCCTCTTCGCCCTCGACCATCTAAACGGAGCAAAAAGTGAGGACCATTTTTCATGTTCCTCCTCGCTGTTTTGCCTTGCTCCTTTGCGACCACAGAGCACAATGCAATCTAAAGTGTTGCGCGAGTTGAGGCTCGCGAGGTTCGAGCTAATGATCCCATCGGATCAGCTGGCGAGTTTAGTTCGGTTCGGTTCGGTTTAGTTTGGTTTGATTGGCAGCAGCAGCAGCAGTAGTAGCATCAACCAGCAAACTTCACAATATAAAGCAGCGACGCATATTGTGGTTTTATCGTGGAGTCTTATGCCGCATGGTGGCTCATGGGTTGAGTTTGCAACAACAACGAAGGCCACACATGATAAAATGAAATGCATTTGCTGCCGACTCCCGGGAGGTTAGCGAGGAGAGGATAAGCATTTGGTATCATTATCGCGCTATTAGATGTTAGATGATAATCGTGTACCTCGATTTACGGGCACCAAATGCGGATCGAGTCGCGCGCAAATCATGTTAATGCTTATTAATTGTTTCCTCGCTCGCCTGTCTATTGTACTATCCGCCACAAAACACACTACCACGAATGTACACATTTCAAGTGTTGAGCAGCCGCCGCCGCCGCCACCACAGTGAGTGTCTATTGAATGACGATGATCAACGTGAAACAGAAAATTAAACTTACCTGGCCAGGTGAGGGGCAACCTGCTCGTTGCTGTAGGAGCTCGCTGAGAGTGCCAAGTCGTCGATGGCTTGCGACTGCATCCCAATGGGCGCGTCCAATTTCATTCCCGAGGAACTGGAGCAAAACCTCGAGCGCATGGGATTTATCTTGGTGCTGGTGGGGTGCGTTTGTTCTGTTCATTGGATTGCATTATTATTATCATCATTAATTTCGGTAGTCGATAGTCGGTGTTTGTGGTATGAGGAGTGAGTGAGAGAGAGGAGAGGAGTTGGTTAGTTTCTTGTTCTCCGCTTCTATATTCTGTATTCTTTACTCTGTATTCTTTATTGTTATTCTTATTCCCCGATAGAGTGAGAGAGAGAGAGAGAGAGAGAGGAAGAGATAATTGGAATATCGGCCGAGGTGAAGTGACTGCAACTAAACGCGAAAACTGGTGCTCTACTAGCAGGTAGAGTTTGGTGCCAGCAGAGGAACTCAAATATTGACCCCTGAACTTGGAATGCGGAATTCCAATTCCTCTTCCTCTTCCGAGCCAAAGTTAACTTGACCACTCAAGACTGAGTCGTTGTTCTTTGCATCCGGTCACAGGTACAGGTAAAGGAGTTCAGCGTGCAGGCAAGCCAAGCAAGTGACTGGCTTTCAATACTAGAGATACTCATTGATTGGTGGCAATCAGAAGGGCGGTCCACTTGTTCGAGATCAACCACACCCACTGGCCGTCCAATTGACTGACTGGCTGGCTGACTGGCGCGGCGATCGCCAATTTGCATAGCCCACGAGTTGCTCCACTTTTCAAGCGTCACGAGCTGCAAACAGCACAGCACCTCGCGAGGTCCGCTTGTTGGTTTCAAAAGAGCAACAGCGACTTGCTGTCCATCTGACTGGCATCTGGTGCGACTCGAGTGGTCAGCTTGAAACGATAGCCAAACGAGTGAAAAGCAGAACCAAAAAGAGAGCTAGAACTAAAGCTCCAGTTCGAGTCGACAGACGAAAACCACGAACCAGATGAAAAATCAATCAATTTGGTTGCGCCTAAATTGGGTCCTCTGTTGTAGCAGTGGTTGAAGCTGTAGCTGTTGCTCACTTGCTTTCTGGTTATAATTTTGCAGTTGCGCCCGTCAACTGGACAGTCGCGCGCAAACTGGTCAAGTGGCCGCCACTTGGCCAGTGTTCAGCTCAACTTCGAGGATGGAAATTAGAAATCGTGAGCCAGATTGGAGCAAAGTGAAACAAACGATTCGCGTGCTGAACAACTAAATGTAAATGGTTTCTCTCGTTGTACCGCAAAAGGAAGGTCAAGCTCGTGGTTTTGCGCGCTGGTGTCAAAAACACCACCACCACCAGCAATAACCACAAAACTAGAGCGATAACAACAGCCAACACCAAATTGAGTGAGAGAGAACCAAAGTCTCAGTTGCCGACAAATTTGCTTCCATTCGGTCGGCTGGCTTTGCTCCAATTCGAACTCGAATTGGAGCAACGTGGTAGAAAAGTGCAGAGATAATCGCGCTTGTTGCTCGTGCTCGAGTTTTTAGCCGGTTTTTTCTGGGATAATTTTCTCGTCCATTAGAGAGAGAGAGTTGTCTTGGTATCGCTATTCCTCATATGCCTCTTTTTACTCTCTTTCTCTCACACATTCTGAACTCCCATGTCCCGAGAGCAAAAAGACAGAGAGAAGTAGAACATCTTAGTTTTGGACGTTCCCACACCCCACTCCCTTTTACAGCGGCTATAGCTACTGTTGCTGCTGCCACGAAGAGGAAATAACTTTTGCTCTCACTCCCAGACGTTGACATTGAAACTTTCACTCTTGCTGCGTCTCAAATCTAGACTTCCACTGAGCGGAAGTCGATTAGTGGATAGTCGATAGTTTGATATTCGAAGCGAGACAAAAATTGTCGACTAGAGGATCAAAAGTTTGCTCGCAATTTGCGCAACTGATCGGCGGCTCGTGTGTTTGCATTGCGCAAACAATTCCACCAAAAGTTGCGACTTTTGCCACCAACTGGTTGCACCACCGAACATCGGGATTATTAGAATTACGGCCAACTCTCACGCTGGGGGCGGCGCCGCGAGTAGCCGGAAGTAGCGGCGCAGTGGCCGTTGGTCGTTAGGTGGTTTACGTGAGTTAAGAACTCGGGCATTAGAGGCGTTCGCAACGGAAGCAATACAATGTAATGGAACCCGAATTCCACTTGGAGGCGACTGGTTCGCCACCAAACGGCCAACTCGGCTCACCAGATTTATAGTGCGAGCCTTTTGAAGACAAATACGGAGAGAGAGTTTAAAAAGTAATAAGAAAAGTCGCAGGAGATCGCAAAGTGAGCAACAGCAGAGGAAGCCAACTAAAGGAGATAATTATTTGATCCATTAAACTATTAATTCGAGGCCATGAGCAACCGACCAGTCGCTTTCAGGCAAGCAGACACTTGTTTGCTGATGTTGTTGTTGTTGTCGCTTGCTTTTTTGTACTGGCTTCAACACGCTCGACTATGGAACTATCAATGAGCAAATCAAAACGGAGAGGATAAACTCTTCCCTCGAGTCGCCTGTCCATTGCGCTTCATTTGCTCCTCGAACCAAATCTCCGAGCCGAGAGTCAAAGAGCGACTTTCGATCCGACGGAAGCGATCGAGCGGAGGGTGCGAGTTTGCTGTCATTATCTTTATTGCCATTGTTTTCCGCGCGATCAGCTAGATGAGCCTCACCTTTACCTTTAACTTTCTCTCCTTCTTTCCGTCGACTAGCTGAGTTTCATCTGTTAGAAATGATCGCACTTCCATGTCGACTAATGTAGTCGCTAATGGGCTATAGAGACTAAGCTTCTCGCTTGTGAGCTTCCGTTTCAAGTTTGCGAATTAGATGATAATATCGGCGGCGAGAAAACAACATCCCCCTTTTGTACGAGCCTCTCTCCTCCTCCTCTTAGCGAGCGGAGTTCAGGTATAAAAATACTTGTTCACTTTGGTATCGTCGTCATCCTCGTCGTTGGCGGCGACTCGTGCGCAAAACTAATGAAGCGTCGCCTTTGGCTTGTGGCCCAGTTTTCTCTCAAGTTTCTCTTGCTTTCCGGTGAGCCAAAATGACCTAACCAGGAGCTGGGTCCAAAAAAAGAAAGGTGAAATCGAGAAGAGAGCGAGATTCTATTGGCAAGCGGCGATCATTAGAGTGGCCGGCGAGCAGTCGACAGGTGCGATGCGTGTGTTCCATTCGTTTGTACTCTCTACCAGCAAAAGTTGTATTGGTTTCTGTTGGTTCACTTGACGACTCATACACTCACCTGAGTTTATGTGTAGGATCCAGAGTGAGCAGCTAAATTACGGCCTAGACTAAAGTGACTTTGCTGAAGAACACGACGCCGGCGAGAGAGAAAGAAGATTCCTTTTCGCTTTGCAAAGTTGAATGTTGCGTTGACTGGTCCGCTTCGGTCAAGTGACTTGGCCAATAGAGCAAACGATAGGAACAATTGTAATGGCATTACACACAACATGTCGACTGATGGCCGGAGCAGCAAAGAGTCGCACCGACTAGCAATCGATCCACTTGGCCCATCGCCTTCCGGCTAGCATCTGCCCATTCACTTCCTCTGCCTCCTCGTTTCTCCATAGACTCATAGTTCAAAGTGGAATGTGTCGCCATCGATTCCATTGGACCATCGTGGAGTTTTCCAATGCTATCCAAGTTTCAACTTCCCACTCCCTTTCCTGTTTCTGTGGCTAGTGAGGCGTAGAAATAGTGAGGCGAGCAGTCGATTGCGATTGATGGCGACACACGATCACTTGAGTCGAGCTTCTTCTCCGCTGGCCAGCTACTAAAATTGCGTAACGCCAAATTGAGACTCACAGTAGTGAGCCTCGTCGTGGTCGTCGATGTTGTTGGTGTAGCGCGAGAAGCACGAGGAAGTTGTACTCTTCATTTGAGCACAACTTTTGTTGCTCACTTGTCGCCGAGTTGCTCGCCTCGGCGGCCAAAGTTAACCTCGCTTTTGGCCAACCCTCGAGATTTTTGCCGCAAGAGTCTTCGGCTTTAAAGCGTGAGAACCCACCGTTTCAGTTTTGCATAAAGAGCGGCGCCACTCCTCATCTCACTGAAGACGGGCAATGCATCACATCGCCCATCTTCCTCCTACAACTCAAAGATCCTCTAAAACCTCCTCTACCCAAAGTAGCCAAAGTTTTGCAAGGAGACGAGACGCGTGCGCTATGATTCCATTAGGAAAAGTTTGCAAAATCATCGATGAAATGATTAATCGTCACTCGGTGCGCGCGAAATGAGACCGTTCTCTGGCAAGCTAGTAGTTAGTTCAGCTAGCTAGTCCATTAGTTTAGTGGGACAGCAAAAGTGCGACCGACGGGCGAGTTGAGTTTATTTTAAATTTTCAATCTTCCATCACAAGTTTAAGCTTGAGTTTAAACTCCAATTCAATTAACCTCAAGTTGCATGTACTTTTGAGCCTAGTTTGGTTGGTTTTAAAAACTAGCTGGCCGACGAGAGCGAGAATCTCGCTCGGCCACACCGACGTTGGATTGTTGAACGGAAAACATTTTGAGTTGGTAATCTTCAAACTGGGCTAAGCAAGCAAGCAAGCATCGCCTGACAATGAATTACAATTGCGGTGGTTGGAAATGATGCGACCTCAAGCGCGGCAACTTGTCGTCGAACTCTCTCCTCTGGATGCACTTACCTTCAGGTCGAACTTCGAAGGAAGTGGCCACTTGTTCATTCATCCATTTCCTTTGCTCTCTCTCTCTCTTTCTGTTGGGTTTGTTGCCTCCAGTGCCACAAACTCTCGCCTCTCTTTTTGCAGGAGTAGACCTTGCAATGATGGAGCAACGTGCGCCATTTGCAGTGACACAGTCGGCGAGCTAATGGCTGGCCTCATCATCAGGTTGCTTTCTGTTGCTTGCTTGCATTCGAAGTTCGAATTCAGAATGCAAGCACGAGAGTCGGTTTGACTGAGTGTGAGTGGCCAAGCGTGGCCAAGTGAGCAATGGCTCCGATGGCAGTGGCGCTTGCGTTGCTCACTCCAGTCCAACGACGACGATCATAGTGAGCAATGCTGTTGGAGAGGCCAGTGAATCACACGGAGAGCGCCGGTGGTTGCTGGTTTGTCGTCGTCGTTGTTGTTGGTGACACACAAATGCAAGGAGCTTGACATTGGCGCGCCAGTCCGTCGAGTTGAATGAGAACTCAACGTGCTCTCGCTCGCCTTTTGCCTTTAGAAACTCATTGTAAGCGACGACGACGTCCCCCATTCGGTTGGCGATCAATTGCCGCCTGCCCCAGTCGTCGAGATTTCCGCTGAGTTGGCTGACCGACGGAATAGACTCGCCGAGTCCATTTGTCCCTGTTGTTGTTGTTGTGTTGACGCGGCGACAAAGAGGCGCACCATAAATCGAGAGACAAGCTCGCGCAAAAGAACAGCGAGCCGACATTACATAACACCAACGACATGACCAAAAAGGACAACTAAAACAGCGGACACAACCACTTGTTTGTCTTTCTCGCTCGCTCGCTCGCTCGTTTCATTCAGTTTAGTTAAGTTTGTTGCCTCATTCTCTCTGCAAACTTTCAACCTCCGACCTCCAACTTCCAACTCCGAGGTTCTCAGCGCTCGAGTTGGCTGCCTCTCGAGGGCATGAGAATAAACTTTCCATTAGTTGGAACTTCAAATGGCACAGTGACACTCTGTGGCCCCGTATTGCGACACTCGGCGCTTGCCCTTTCGGTGGCCACTAGTCGGCTACAATTAACAGTAATGATCATCGCGGAGAAACGATGGCCAAACTGGACGACGAGGAAACTCGTAACCTCGCGTCGTCCGTCCATCAGCTGGTTTGCCTTCCGTTCCGTCGGTCGGTTGGTTTGTTGGTCGCATGTCGCCGTTTAGACTGGCCAAATCTTCAGCACAGTTCGGCGGCAAGTCAAGTGTAAAGAAGCTGGCCGCTTCTTGTTGTTCGTCTCAAATGAGCGACCGATGCACACAGATAGAACGCGCGTTGCTCTTTTGAGTCCGCCGAGCGTTGCTCACTTCGATTCTCACCATTGAAATTGAGATTTATAAGATCGGATTTGAACCGAATGAAGAAAGCGAGAGAGGGAGAGAGGAGATAGAAGACAACTGCTCCTCCAAGGCGGCAAACCAAAAGGAACAGTCAAAATAGAAACTGAGGCCACGAGAGACACTCAATTGGATTGAACCATTCGAAGTTTGCTGGCCTCACAGGCTGAAAATTGGATCGCGTGGCAAGTGGAACCTGCGGCGCGGTCATCGGCGCCACTGCCACTTGGTTTCGGTTTCAGCGGTCGCGTTTCGTTCGCGTGGCGGAAGAGAGAAAGAGAAGTAAATTTAAGTAACGCGATTGTCTTTGTATACTTCTGCTTTTGCCGTTGCGTAAACAGAAGCACGCAACTCGAGTTCACCTTCTTTGCCTTCTTCTGTCTTTTGGGATGGTTTTTTGCAATTCCGTCTATTTCTCCCAAAAAGACGGGACTCTTTTAGGGTGAAGCGAATTCATTCGCCTCGCCGACACCAAAGCTTCAGAAGCTTCAGAGACAAGGGCTCGCATTCAGATCAGATTTTTTCTTCTCTTTGTGGTAAGAGCGCATTCCAAACCATAAGCAGAGCAACTTTTATTATACGAGCAAAGAAAGGAGCAAGTGCGATATGCTACTTAAAATTGGCTAGATTCGCCTTGCGGGCAAGTTAATTGAGTTTGGCGTCTCCATTGGACTTCTCCCCATTGAGCACTGTTTTGTGCGAGCAGCCCTTAGGGCGCCGGAAGTCTAGACCGGCCGAGTTGTGGCGCTTGCCTCTCAGCTCAGAGTTCCATTTTGGCTCAATGGAAAACAAAATTTGCATTTTGTAGCCGCTGAATTGGAATCAAATCTGCTGGTTACTTGAATTATCACGCCGCTTGATCGCTGGAACGTTGCATCCATTAGGTCGCCTCGTTAGCCTCTGGTCTTTTTTGCTCCCTCTTTCAATCTCGCCGCGTTTTTCTGCATCGAACGCCACTTTTGTTGTGCCGCTCGAGTTCGAGGCAGAGAAGGAGAGGAGCCTTTGGGTTTGCTGCCGCTTGGGGCGCCCCCACTTAGTCCGACTCGCGGCAGCGGTGCAACGGCAATCGCAACGGTGACACCGACGGCGAAAGCTAAGCTTGCTTCCGTTTGCACGCCACCAACTTCCGGTTGGCGAGCACGAAACTCGGAGCGGAAATGAAAATTTTCCACCATCCGGGCCGATGGGCGGTAGTTGTTGTCGGGCAAGCTAGTTGGCGCTAAAGATGCGGTCGGTGGCCGTGGCGGCGATGCGTCGCCCTGGGGCAACAACAAACTCTCGCGCCCCATGCCTAGCGAGTCGTTTCCCAAAAACTCGCTGGCCCTTTTTAGATTCCCTCGCTCACTTTGGCCTTCGGTCGCTGGGCTGGTTGCCCATGTGCCACCGATGCCGACGCCGACGCCACCGACAAAAATTGGAGCAAATTTTCATAACTTGCAATTAAGTTTGAAAGGCCGACAGACCGACAAGCGAGCGCCAGTCAAATAGGCAAACGTCAGAGTTGCGTAACATGAAACGAGTCGAGTCGAGTTGAGACGGCGAGAGGGAAGCAACTAGACGAAAGGAGCGGCGAGTGTCACCTTCGGCTGTGGCCCTCGTATTTATATTGCTTGCTTTTGATCTACTAACCAGCCAAAGAGTGAGTCTTTTCTCATTTTTGTCCCCAAAAAGCTAGCGAGTTCACTCACTTTTGCTATTTTTCAATCTCTCGCTCGCCTTTTTTGCCGCGCGAGTTGCGCGACCCGTTTCAGGTCGCTAGGTGCTCGCCATTGACTCGTCTAATGGTCAAGTGGCCGCAGTAGTAGCAACAACAACAGCAACAACAACAACAACAACAACGACAATAACCAGAAAGCTACAAACATAATTTACTCGCCAGAGCCATTCATTGCGTCAGGCACACAATGTGATTGCCTCCAACTTTCAGGTTGCCAGCGAGAAGGGCAGAGCCAGTGGGAGTCAATTTCGGGCTGGGATTTAGCGCCACCTCCAAGTTGAACTAGCGGCCGACTTTCCCCTTGCTCGAGTTATGTTGTGTTCCTGAAGAAAGTCCCTCTCTCTCTAGCGCATTCTAAAACCAATCAACTCCAGTGACAGTCAAACTCCGAGTCGTTTGGTGGCGGCGCAAAGTTGAGTTATGTTCCGCGAGCCGGTGGGTGCGCCTGTCAAAACAAAACACGGACGGCGACACTCGAGTTGCTGATCCTTTTCGCGTCGCCGTTGCAAAGAGCGAGAGGAACTCACACGAAGTTGGTCCAGTTTTGCCAACGAGTAGCGTGCGCGATTATCGCTTCCATCGGCAGGAAGAGAGAGAAAGAGAGAGAGCAACCAAATCTCTTTTTCGTCAAACTGCGCGACTCGTCGATGGGCGCGAGCAGATTATGTAACTGGCTTGTCAGTGGTCGTCGCCTTGGTTGTTGTTGTTGCTGTCTATGGAACTGAGCAACGGCGCATCGGCGATCCCAATGGCGAGATAAACTCTCAAACTCATCTCATCTCATCTCATCGAGTATCGGGATACCGAGAGTCGAGTGCAGCCACCATTGCCGGCGCCACTTCCTCTGCCACGAGCCGCCCACTCGACGGCCGGTCAGACACGCGCTTCGGGTTCACGCTAAGCCGCCACGTGCAGCAACTCCATCGCAAGCGCCATCCGTCCACCTGGCGACTTATCGGTCGGTGTTGCCCCCTTTTCTCTCTCACTCTATTTCCATTTCTAACAACCATAACAAACTCGATCGGCGATTTGCATGCAAAAACGGTTAGTCGCTCTCGTGGGCAAGCGGCAAGCTCAAAATGGTGCAGTGGCCAATTAATGGGCCCATTGAAAATAATCCCAGCGAGCGGCAAAGTGGCGCCTGGCAAATTGAAAGGCAACTTCCGGTGTTTTTGCTCGGTGTGGCCGAAATATATATATATACATATATATATATATCACTAAAGGAGAACCAATTAAATCCTCTGCGAGCTGTCGTTGTTGTTGTTGTTCTTTGCGCTCATCTCGCCACCCAAAGTTAGTGAGTGAAATTGATCTAGTTGATCAATTTCACCTCGCAGCTGAATTGCGACCACCGAGCGCCAAGCGGAAGTGGCAAGGTGAAGTTCGGTGCACAACAGACCTTATCGTTTGGCTGCGCAACCAAACGCTCGTATATATATATACAAGCATACATCACGCGCCCAGTGATTGATTGCGCCTCGGCAATTTACATGCGCCTCGCCGGTTAGTGTCCGCACGGTTCCCTCGTTGCACATCGCGGCGATCAAATTAATCGCCGGCCGCCGCTTGTCTCTGGCTCAAAGAAATCAATGCAAAGTCTTGGAGGGCGACTTGGTCATATAGACTGCAGACTCTAAATCGGTCGTTGTCGTCTGTTTGCAAGGCAAAGTGAGGAAGGCGACAACTGGAAAGCAGAGCTACTAAATCAGCGTTTGGCTCGCAATCGGAAATGAGAAGACAAAACCCTCGTTGCTAACGACGAGCAGTTGGCTGACTAGCTAGAGACTTTATCGCCTCTGTTTCTCGTCGTCGGTCTTGGCATTTAGTCTCACTCTCTCCCTTCCTCTTCGTTGTTCTCGAGTCTGAATGCAGCAGCAGCCGTCGCCGCCGCTTCTGTGGTTTCCTTTGTGGCCGCATAAATTGACTGACCGTCGGTTTCGGTTGAAGGAAAGCGAGAAGCAAGAGGGAGAGAAAGTTCTTAGCTCATTGGCTTCCAAGTGAGATCCCAGCACGACGACAACTGCGACTGCGAGGCGCAATTATGCAAATTGGCCGCGTCCCCGCGTCCACGAGCAGCGAGCTGCGAGACAATTTGACGTTGCGGCCGATCCATCGGCAAGGGAAACGACGGCGGCGGCGGCAGCTAAGCCGCTTAATAAGCTTCCCAGTCGGACGGGCGCCTAGTGGTCGTAGGAATCTTTATAAAGAAGCAACAACAGAACCGAAGCTCTCGGTTCTCATGAGTTTGCAGCGGCAACCGGGAGAGCGACTCAAAAATGACGACACGAGATTATGATGCCAGCACTTTGAGTTCGAATGGCTCAATTAAGTAGCCCTCTCGAGTCACTCGCTTTCTAATTTAGATCCCTTACTCTCGTTGGCAAAACCTAAAGCTCAGATTTGTCGCCGGGCAAGCCACCAACTGCAGGACTAACCTTCCGCCTGGTCCTGCCGACTAACCAACAATCTGCTGGGCCCGGTCTCGTTGCCTTCGTGTTGTGAGGCTAACTGGCAAGTGAGCAACCAACTGGATTACGCCAGCAGTCCAGCGACTTGCCTCAACTCGTGGCCTTAGTCTTTGTCTCGCTGTGTCCCCAAGCGACCGACCGACTGAGACTTCAGGGCACATAAAAGTGCAATGACGCAAACCAAATGAAAATTAATATGCCCGCTCACAAGGAGACACCTGACATGGGTTACTCCAGGATCCAGTAAAAAGCACATGAAATCGCATCTACACGTCGAGACGACAACAAAACTGTAGGTCTCTAAGGCTTCTTTTGGATATTTGACGAGTTATTGAGGCTTTAAGCTTTCTACGCTCCATAGAGGAAGCACAGGGCCGAAAAATACTCAAAAAACCCTAGAAACCCAAGAAAAACGCCATAGAGTGAGGTGCGCGATTGGAATTTTGATCTTATTTATCTCGTAACTGGGGTAAAAGAAACAAGAAACGATTTCACATGTATAACTCAGCTCGGTGAGCTGAATCGATTGATGTATGACTTGCTCAGATTCAAGATGAACATAGTCATGTGTTTCCTTGTCAGCTATTGTCGTCGTCGTAGTTGTAGTTGCTGCTGTTGTCGTTTTCACGTTTAGTTCCGTTTCTACCTCTAGACTGCCGATAACGAAGAAAGCCATAGACACTTACCTGCTGCATTGTGTTGTTGGCTGTTACTTGATGGTTCTTGGCTTATATTTTGGTTGCTTGTCTCTGGTAGATCGCTAAAAACTGTTGGCCTCACCACTGCGGCGCTTGTTGTGGCGAAAAGTACGCTCAATGTTAAGACAATTGAACAGACCATCTTGATACTTGTATTTTGCTTTGCCGTATGTTCAGGCCTTCTGTTTCCGTTGTGAGCTTGTTAATGTAGTTGCTCCATCGAGTGACTTTTTCCGTTTGAGCCGCTTCCAAATTGGATGCGCTGAGCGCCGCGCGTCGAGCAAAAGAGCAACAACCGAAAGAATGCCAAAGGCGCATGCGCGGGTTAGGAATGCAAAAGACCATCGACAAGGAGAGCAAATTCGACGAGCGCCTCAAATTGAGGCTCCCGTTTTCTTTTCCTCTCTCTCTCTCTGTGTTTCTGCTTCTGTCGTTAAGTTGGTCGGCGGCTAAAATGTGATGCAAATTTATGAGTTTGCACCAAGTTTCGGTGCAAATTCTCACCAACGTCGTTGCTCTTTTTGATAAGAACAGAAGAAGATAGAATCTCTTGGTGGTGAAAAGATTTACAAAGGAAAACATCTTTCATTTAAGATTTAAGTAAGAAGAGTGAGAGGAGGGAAGAAACTATCTGAACTGAACTGAACTGAATTGAATCGAACCGAACCGAATGATTGTTGACTAAGAGGGCACGCAGAATCAGATGTGCGCTCACCTCAGCTACATCTTACCTGGCGACAAAGTTTATTGTTGAAATATCAACAGTTGGCTAATTTCACTTAACAGATCGGTAGTTGCTCATTTGATACCCATTGTGTGTGCGCGCCATGCCAACTGATAAAAGCGAGCTCACCTCAAATGGGGCAACATCAGGGGCAATAACAATGAACCCCCGGCCGGCGTGTTGACAATCCCGTGGGCCGCGACAACGTTACTTTGCCCGGTATTTGCAAGTCCCATTAGTTTTTCGGTAGCGGTAGCAGCTACCGCTACCGAAAAATCGTCCGGCCGGCCAGCCAGCAGCTGATGTGTGCTAGGTTGTGCGGAAATTCGATAGGTAATCTCGCTGGCACACAAATGTAAATCACGAGCAGCCAGCCGACAACAATGGACCCAACTAGGTAAATTTGTCAGGCTTATTGAGTTGCTGGCATCGCCAATGGCGAGTTAAAGCTGACAAATTCTAAGGCCCGAGTTTCCCTGCTGCTCGCGCCTCTGAGTTTCCCTTCTGCTCGCGCCTCTGAGTTTTAATGCCACCAGTTGCATTGGAACTGGTAGCGCTAAAACTCGGTAGGAAGGAGAGCGAAAGAGAGAGAGAGAGGGCGAGAAAGAGAGAGAGAGAGAGAAAGAAATAAGTAGGTAGGCATATCGATAGATTGATGGATAGATAGAGAGAAAGAGCAACGAATGAGCAACGAAGATCTACAAGAGCATCGGTGGAAGCGGCCGAAAATGTGAGAATTTAACATGTGCAAAAAGAGTGGGTACTTTAAAATACACTTTATACTGATATATATATATATACAAATATCTATGTATTTTATTCGCATATGTAAGAAGAAAGATATGGGGAGGATCAAAGGCAAGCATCCGCTTGGAATGGAGTGAGCGGCCAGTCGTGTTGCTCTCGTGAAACTGTAGACGGGATAGGGAATACGGAATACGGAATACGGAGTAGAACTAGGAGGACACACACAAACTCTCTGTACGTTTACCTCCTGGCGACACACCACACCGGACCGCATCGCCAGGTAAGGGCACAGAGCCAACCACCTGAGGAGCATGATCGCGGCCCGATTCGCTTGCACCAAGAGGGAAACTTTTGTCATTATCACATTGAACTAATGCTGCGCTGGCAAAGCTGGACAGTGGCCACGATATCTCTGATAAATATTGGCCAACTTAAACGGGCTAGTCCACTGGCCAAGCCGACTAGCTACAAGGTGGCGATGAGAGACGTTTAGTGGGATCGCGCGCATATCAATCAATTGGTGGTGGGCGAGCGTTGGCATAAATGAAACGAGGCTCGACGTTGATCAGGAGCGCCAATCGAGGAATCCAATGGGATACCTTTTATAAGTTTGAAGAGTAAGCATTTGACACAGAGGAAGAGGCAGGCAGGTAGGCAGGCAGAGGAGGAGCAGGCGACAACAAGCAGGCTAATGTGAAGAAAAATGATATTTCCCCTTGCGGCTAAATGTTCACGCTTCTCTCGAGTTGGTCAGTTTTCATTTATTCAACCGGTGGCTTCAAGTCTAGTGTCCGCCGTGAACTAAAGACCGAAGCGAACGCCACCATTCAGTTCTCTAGAGTTCAATTCACCTTTAGTTAGTTCTGTTGGTTCAGTTAAAAGCGTGAAACAGACTCTCTCTCTCTCCTGATCGAGCCATCTGTTAAACACTACTAATATTGAAACCAGGTGAAGAGACTCTTCAACACCACAACGGCCTCGCTGATGGTCTTTTGCATGGTTGTTTAGTGGTGGTGGTGGTGGTTGAGGTAGCAGTAATGGTAGTGTGACTTTTTTAATTTTCCTTGAAAAAAGGAAGAGAGAGGATTGCGGTTGAAGGTTAAAGGATTGGCGTACCGTAACCGGCGACTTCCTGTGGATGCGGCAAAGTTGGCCTTCAATTGGCAGCTGGCGAGCGACAAATCAGCTGACTAGTTGGTGAGCTCGTGGGAGGGTACACTTGTTGACTTTTGATTCACAAATCGATCTAATGAACATACAGGCGCTAGTTTTTCGACTAGGATCCAGCCTGACCATGCAACCGGATTAGCTTACAGATATTGTCTCTCGGTGCAATAACATCCTGCTAACGGGTATCCGAAAATTTTCGCGAAGACTGTCTGCTTCTTTAAGGTGCTGAACTTGGCGGGCTTGCCATTGGTGGCCTCGCAACACTTGCTACATTCGGATTCGCTCCCGGCCATGGGGCAAAATATGCCGTTTAACTCATACTTTCCTTTCCCTTTGTCCAGACCTGGAAATCCCGATACAACAACACAAGCAACCGCGACAAGCGCAAAGATCACGATAGTTTGCTTCAACATGCCGAATTTTTGCTTGGTTGGTTAGCGAAAGTTGTTGCCTGGTTCTGATCTAAAAGATGGATTGGAAATGGCTCGAGATAATTTGCTCAATATCGATGTATAAACTCTAGTGTACTGATTCGAAGTACAAGCTGCAGATTCCTCAGTATCAGTAGAACCGTCAACAGGTTGCACTGCTGAAATTTGAGCCACGAGTAAAGTATTTGGCCATCGGGACGCAGTTCTAACTGTGGCGATTATTTTTAGAACTGATACAGTCTAGCCACCCGCTCGAATGTCCTTCTATTGCAAAGGTCTGCACCTATACCCCATGATAATTGTGTGAGTCAGAAGGTGCCGAAAAACAGAATCCATGGCAGACTATGGTGCTAGTGGGCAAGCCGCTGGTAACATAATTTACGAGTTTGAAAGCAGCCGATCTGAAAGAAAAAGATCTGGCAGTGTTAGTTATACGTTTGTTTCCGCACATCAGTTTGTGATAGTATTTTGGTGGATTGAGTTATATATATAACTATATGATTTTTGATTCTCCTTAAAAGTGAAAAAGAGAGAGGACTACGGTCGAAGGTTAAAGGATTGGCGTACCGTAACCGGCGACTTCCGGTGGATGCGGCAAAGTTGGCCTTCGACTGGCAGCTGGCGAGCGACAAGTCAGCTGACAAGGTGGTGAGCTTGTGGGAGGATAAAACTAGAGAGAAACTCTGGTTTTGAGTTTGGAGGTGACGCCAAATGTAAACACACAAGCGAGAAATTAAACACGAAAGAAACTTGACGCTCGCTGGATGACAGGCTGACGACAACTTCTTTTCTCAACAACTAACAACTTGTTGCTCTCATTTCCGCCAACAAACTGTGTTGCCGTCAACAGGTTGCTGGTTGTTGGCTGTTTGTTGTTGCCAGTGGACCACCATTGTTATGTAACTCGTGTGCAACCACTGCAGCAAACTTCGTGACCGAGTTCAGTTGCATTCGAAACTGACAACAAACTCAACCTTGGCGACTGGTCACTCCGTTTGCTCACTGTTTGACTTGACCTGTGGACGCAAAGTTTGCGTCATGTAATTAGAATGAGAACCAAAACCGCCCTCGTCGGCCAGAAAGCAAGCCGCGAGTTTGTCTGCTCTACGCTCCTCGGCCTGAGGTAAGCGGCGTCCCTCGCGTGATTTATGGGCGAAGTATTGAAATGAGCTTGCGTAGTATCCCAACTGGACATCAACTGCCGCCGCCGTAAACTATTAAAACTTAACTCGTTCCCAGCAAACAAACTGTTGACTCGACTGTTTTGCGGCCATGGCGCCGCAAGTTGCATCAGCAAAAATAGAGACAATCATTGTTGTTAGTGTCACTTGTACTCGATGGTCTAGTGCAGGAAAACGCATTGTCCGGCAAATTATCGGCGGACTGGCGACTTCACCTGGCCAGCTTCTTGGTTATCAACTCGCTCGCTTTGCTCCTCTCGCAGCTTCTCCTTCTTTCTCACAAGTTTAAACTCAAGTCATACTCTTCCTCTCGTTATGACTTGTTATTGCAGTCGTTGTTGTAATCACAACAACAGCAGCAGCAATAACAAGCTGCTCTTCTCGTCTCTCTATCTGTCTTGTACTCCTAGTCCATCTCGCACAAATGAGCAACAAGCCAATCGATTCCTGTTGCCTCCACTCAAACAAAGGAGGCAAAAATCGCAGCGGGCGACTCCAACTCGTTAGTTCAGCTGCACCTCTAGTTGTTAGCGTCGCGGCAAAGGTGAAATTGGTCATATTGGTTTCGCTGCGGTGGAGTCGCCGCAACAACAAGTCGTCGCGCTAGTCGGCCAGTCTACTTGATTTATTTCCCTCCCTTCCGATCGACGCACCGGCCACTATTGACTTACCTGACCGGCGAGTCTCGCCGCTTTTAATATTGCACTACTCAAGCGCGAAACATGGAAAGTGTCCGGTAGCTAATAGTTGGTCGGTTGGTTGTCCTATTACTCGCCGAGCCACTGGCCAGTGGCCACTTGACACACGAGGACCGCGACCATCGCGCTTACAGCTGTAGAGCTGTAGAGTTGTAGCTAGTAGCGAAGCAACTAGTAACAGTAAAGTGGATAAGCAATTCGATCGGTCGCCAGATAAAGAGGCAAATTTATTGCCTTGTCAATTGTCTCCACTGGCCGCAAGCTGACTCGTCTATTTGCCTCCTAAAATGCGAAAGTGGCGAGAGAGAGAGAGAGAGAGAGAGAGTTTGTCGCCATCTTAATCGTGGTCGTCGATGCCGATGCCGATGTTGTTGTCGCTAACGTTTAGTTTGGCACTAGTTTAGTTACCTGTCTTTAAAACAGGAGCTCTCGCCGCGATGCTCAACTCGGCTACTTAGCCGAATATTTCTCGCATTAGTCGGCTGGCCACATCAAAACACCAACTGGCAGTTTAAACAGAGAACGAGCCGCCGCCGGCCAGAAGCGGGCGATAAATTACCTGTTGCTGCCGCCAGTTGATTTGGTGGCCGTCGAAGTTGAGATGAGTGCCGCGGATTCTTGGTTTCAGTTTTGGTTTTAGTTAACTCTCCGTCGCGCCGTTAGACGAGACCAAAGATCGGAGACTAGAAGCGTGGAAAATGGCCAATCGATTTCCTTTTGGACTATCTCTACCTCCACCGCTACTGCGATATTTGCGACCAAGACACACAAACTCTTTTATTTAGGCTCGTCCTTGAATTAATCAATCAGCCACAAGCAAAAGAGTTGCCTTTCGCTCGTCTGTGATTGTAGTTGATTCAAAGGTGTGGGCTGCAAATGAGCTGCCAATTTAAAACCAATGGGACGATCGCATGCTGGCTCTAGTCTGAGCAAAAGTGGCTGGCCGCTAGAGTTGCCGCTAAAAGAGAGGAACGAGAAACAAAGTGGCTAGTCTCGAGATGGAAATCCAAGCGAGATTTAAGTAGCAAAGATCATGAGTTTGGCTGATTTTATCCAACGGCTTTGCTGTAGAATTTGCGCCAGGTATTTTCTCGCCGAGGAAAAGCAATATACTCAGTGAGAGTTACCGATTATTCAAGATGATCGATCGCCAGTGTCAAGTTGTGTTTTGTTTATCCACTCAACTCCGGCTCTAACCATAATCATGACCATAACTTGATGAGATGAGATACAAACTACAACGACGACGACGACATTCGTAGTGGTTGTGCTAACTAACGGCGATTGTTCTCGATGCTGCTCATTTCACCTGGCCGAGAGGAATGAGAAAGCGAGATCGGCTCGCATGCTCCCGGCGCCCAGATGATCGATTGCGGCTAGCGTGTCGTCGCATCTCGTTGTCATTTCGCTTTGTTTCTCTATTTACTTGAGGGAGTCATCGTTGCTGATTCCACGGCGAAATATCGAGTGCTTTGTTTTATTTATCTCCTCTCTCTCAGTGATTGGACTGTTTGCTTGCGAGTCAGTAAGTCAGTGGGTCGATTTAGGAAACTAGCGAAAGTGAAGCAGAGTTCCGTTAGTCAGCTGACTGCTGAGAGGAAAAAACTACAGGTGAAAAGAGCAGCTGAAGCCGCAAGAGTATCTCGTCGCGCGCACGTCGCCAATAGACTGAAGCGCAACTGGAGACTGACGCCAGTTGATCAACAACCGGCGGCGCGGCCACTTGTTGATCGTGTATCTCTCTCTCTCTCT
>WNKI01000005.1:1882175-1924139 GCA_015350385.1 Aculops lycopersici
TACGTACGTACGTACGTACGTACGTACGTACGTACGTACGTACGTACGTACGTACGTACGTACGTCGTACTCGTCGTACGTACGTCGTCTCGTCTCTCTCTCTCTCTCTCTCTCTCTCTCTCTCTCTCTCTCTCTCTCTCTCTCTCTCTCTCTCTCTCTCTCTCTCTCTCTCTCTCTCTCAATGATCAATGCACAGCTAGCCGATGCTCCGGAAATTGACCCTCGTTCTCGGATAATTGACAAGCAGCTTGCCCCATAAACTTGTTGAATTCAGTGGTTTTACTTTACTCTATATATATATATTTTTATATACGAAACGTAGAGAACCTGAAACAGTGGAAAACAAAACGCTCATGAATCTACGGATCGCCAAGATAATGAAACCGAAATCCGATAAAGAAAAGAATTCAATCTATTCGAAATTCAATTCAAACTAAACGCTTGAGGCACCAAGTTTAGTTTAGTATTGGATACATTATTTCGACGTACAAACGGCAAACTAATTAATGTCAATTTGAGACATCCAAGTTCCTTGCTCGAGGCAACGAGGCCACCGAGTTTCATTGTCTCTCATCTCCATTCTCCAGATAGATGCTCTTTCTTCCTACTTTCTTTGCCTCTTTTCTCGCCTCCTGTTTTGCTCCCGAATTTAAATGTTAACTTCTAATCTAACTACAAGCAGAGGAGCAGTCGACAATCACACGACAACAAACTGACGACAAGACAAGTCAAGGGAATTTGACTTTGGTTTTAGTATCACTTGCTTGGCTTTAGTGTGGTGCGAACTTGGCGTGTCAATGTCGTCGCTTCTATTTTGACTACCACAAGCGATACAAAAAGCAACTGGCAAGTGAAGCGAGCCGATGGATCTCTTTTTTACTACAACAGAACACTTGCTCTTGAAACAAAGTCGCTCCACTTGGTTGCTGCTCGAGTTTTGCGCTCAAGAGTGGCGATGAAATTCTAGAGGAGCTTTTGTGGTTTCATGTCGACTCTCGCTGATGAGAACCAGACAACTTCCGGCTCGAGCAAGCAAATGGATTCAATTAATAGTCCATCTTAAAACTCGACTCCCTTATAAACGCTCGAGTGCAAAGGAGGCGCTAAAGTTGCGCCTCCTTTGGATGCTCGTCAGTTTGTTGGATACAAACTGTCTTTCAATTGATGTGAAACGAATGAAGGGTCCGCGGATTAGCGAGTTACGCTCGTTTGCGTGTTGAGAGGATCCGAAATTTTACCATTGGTTCGGAGTCTCAAACGGCAGGCCGACTGACTGGTAGCTAAATGAGAAGAAGTGATAGACATCAAGTTGAAGTGAAGCTTCCGGATGCAACTCATTCACGTTGGGCGCCTGATCGGCGGCTATCCGTTTGTTTGTGGCTCCAAGTCTCTCTTGTCTCACAGGTGAGCTTGCCAAGCATTCTTCGTACTGAAATTAAAATGTATCAAGCTGCTAACACCTCGACAACTTCGCACACGCAAAACAGGTGCCTACTTTGGAAATACGAAAGAAATTTGGCCAAACGACACGCAAACGTCTTACTTGTTGCAGGAGTTGTGATGGAATAAAACTAAAACGAACTGAATTGAGATGAAAACCCCAGGTAGCCAATTGAACGCAACACACCTGACAACAGCACTCACCGACTCAATCAACAAGTGGCTCGCTAATGTAACAACCCAATCTATCGGACTCCACTTCGCTGGCTTCGTCTCCAATAGGTTTGTTGCTCCCGATTAATTGGAGCCAGTGGCTCATCTCTTATCCGAGTTTTGGATTCATTTCTCCAGGCGCGAGATTGACTTGTCCGAGCTAAACCTTAATCCAGATCTAAAACTTTCATTCCACCTGAAGCAGCAGCACCACCGACGACACAACAGTAGCGGCGGCCAAACGGCTTGCCGCTAGAGCAATCGGCTCGAACTCTCGCAATTCAAATCAATTCCTCGGCTAGCGAGAGATAGCATTAACAGCCACCACCTTGTATTGGTCGGCAGGAAGAGAGAAATGTATCGAGTTGTGGTGGGCGAAATTATGATTATGATTATGATTATCATCATCGTAATCATCGGCAACAAGTGCGCGCGCGAGCGATAAGGCAACTCCCAGGAATTCGGCCACCGCCGAATGTAAGTGCACTTACATTTTAGTGCCAGCAGGCTGTGTGCCGCAAATTTATCATCATTTGCTTCAGATAAGCAATAGCAACAGAATCATCGACAAGTGAGCAGGTAGAATTTTGTTTAATTGTGCTTGCCACAACAACCAGCAACGAGGCACTTGTTGCCGCTTCTGTTTCCTTAATCCTGTTGCCTCTTCGGCCGCGACGCCGGCAGCGCAAGCGGCAGCAGCAGCAGCAGCACGGCAATGATTCTTCGGTCGCCACTTCTCCCGAGGCAAGGCCACGAAAGCGACAGGCTACTTAATGTTGTCGGCAGTGTAGCCGACAACATTCACGGCCACTAGCTGCGGCCGCTACTTGGGCTCAGGTGCGATTTAACAAGTGGCCAGCGACTCAACAACGAAATAGGAGAAAAAAACCGAGTAAGTCGACGACACCAAAGAGGAGATAAAGTGGAACAATCGATCATCGGATTGGCGCCGCCACAGCATCAGCATACGTCCTGACCAGTGACGAGCTTAAGGCTCGTCAACTAAAACTACAACTTCCATTGCTACGCAACCTTTGCCTTTGCCCCCGCCATCACCAACTTGACCACACTAACAACGACAACAAGTGAGCGCCCAACTGCCAGGTAAACTCTCTCACCTGTTGAGCGCGCCGCCAAGAGTCTAAAGGAACCACGAGCAGATGTAGCAGTCTGTTTGCTCTTCCCCCCCCCCCCGCTCACCATTCCCTCCGTCTCTATCTACCGCCACCATCTATCTATCCATCAAAAATACAGTCGCATCCTCGGGGCGAAACTTGTTGCCATCTCCCTCAAAGTCGTCGAGTTTCCTCCTTCCCATGGCCACGAAACGGACTAAGAGCTTAACTTGACCATCCGAGCTACTGAGAGTGAAAACATCAACTTGTGGCCATCGTTGTGGCCACACGATGAACCACCAGTTGCTTCGCCTGGCTCACCAGCTCAAAGTGCGACGAGCACTTTAGCTGGTTGGCCGTGAATTTGCCATCGACGTACTAGCCACAACGAGCGGCCTAAGCTGATTGGAATCAAACTGATGGAACTCGATTGTGGTAATGCAACGGCGACAGCAGAAGCAGAGGCAGCAGCAACAACAATTGTAATGTCGGCTCGCTGTTTTCGTTGTTTCCTATCTACGTGTTGCGTCACATTGGCAGCCGCAGCTCCCACCTGTTGACTTTCGTTCGCTCTTTCCCTCACTTCATAAGACTGGAAGAAGAGTGGTGCTCCAAAGTCGCCGCATTTACCTGGAACTGCCCACTCGCTTGCTCGCCAGTTGGTCGGGCTAACCGGTCACTCGGCAACATCGAAATGTTAAACTCGTAGAGTAGGAACTTAAATCAACTGCAACGACCGTAATGAGCGGTGAGCTTGCTGCGGTTGGCATTTGAAACTAAAAGTTCCATTCAGTTTATGTGGATGGCAAGGAACGAGAACGTTGAGAACGCGCGCGAGGTCATGACTCACATCTCTAGTTGCATCACTTGTTGTTGTTACTGTTGCTGTTGCTGCTGTTGCTGTTGTTGCTGCCAAAAGTCCACTCCCTCGGCAAGCTAGTGGTTAGTCAGAAGGAGTCAATTTTTATGTTGCCTCCTATTTTCGGCTGAGCAAACAAAATTGAATGATCATTTCCATTATAATGAGCGCGCTGGACTTCATGTCCGCGTCAGATGAACGCAGCAGCTTACGCAACAACAGCAACAGGTCGCTGCTACTCCTAAAGCTAAAACTACAACTGCTGCTGCTGTTGCTCTTTGATTTAACAACAATGTCAGCGCTATAATGAGCCTCGCGCTGTTTAAGTCGATAAGGTGGACTCTGTTTGCCACTAAATGAATGATCCTGCCAAAGTCTAAAATTACCAAAAACAAAAGTACATTCACTTAGGGTAGAGAACAAGATCAAGATCATGACGGAAACTAAGAGACGATAGAACGCCATGACGTGGGCGAGATTAAATCATGTTGTTGTGTAATAACTCAATCTCGGTTGCAAGTTTTTAGATTATGAGTGTTGGTGGTGCTGATGCGTTTGGCTTTGCATCATTATTATTATCGTTACAAAGAAAGAGAAACTTTTGTTTGCTTTTCGCCCAACTTGATGCTCGATGTTCGTCTATTCAAGCTCTATCAGTCCGGCAAGCTAGCAAATATCACCACTTGCGGTAGTTAAATTTGAATCTTAAGTTTGGCTATTGTTATTGGAAGTTCTCTGTTTTCTCAGTTTTATCCAAGTGTGTTAACCTTGTTGTTGTTGTTGTTGTTGTTGCCACTGCCCTTGCCTCCAGATCATATTTGCTAGTTTTTAACGGTCGTGGCCTCAGTTGTTGGAGTTCAAAAGTTAAGTTTCTTGGCAGCTCTGACCCTAGAAAATTGTGAGCTCTATCATTGACGAGACGGAACAACTTTCACTTCTTCACATTTCCACTCGCTCCCAGGGGCTGGCAGACTCTTTATAAAGTTCAATCAATGGAAAGTGGTAGGTAATGTAGGAGCAGTATTTGATTTGAGTATGGAAAATGACTACTCCACTAAGGATTATCGCAGTTACAAATGTAATGATTAATGGGTTTTGACCGTCTCTATCTGTTTGTCTTTATAATTTCTGCCTATCCATCTCACAGTGGACTTGTTGCCGTTGTTGCTTGCAGTATGCCTTGAAGTCGCTCGACAAAACAGGGGGCGGAAATGCGAGCATCGTAATCGTACTCCCAGCCGTCGGTACACAAACGGCAAATGGCTGACATGGGATAAGTGCTAGCCCATTCTGGCTGGAATTGAGGCCGATACTTCATAGTATTAACAACTCGTCTCATGGTATTGATGTCGGGATTTTTTCCAATCTCAGGGTTATCATCAAAGGGTAGCCTATATGGTTTAGGTCCCTTGTTAACGGTTGCTGACTCTGGCTCTGTAGCACTAGTATCGCTGTTTTGGTCGCCACCTGTTTGGTGATGGTGCTGGTGAAACTGGTGCTGGTAATGATGATTGGCACTGTGGTGATTCTCAAATTTTGCTCCAGTGTGCAATGGCAGCGAATGGCAACGTGATGCTATCTCCCAGACAACCAAAGATAATGCGTAAACATCAATTTTCTTGAATGAGGCGTTTGTAAATAAAACTGAGCACTCCAAGACCTCGGGCGCCATGTAACGTGGCGTTCCGACTTGTAAATATTTCTTTCTATGATCAAGTTTGGATCCAGATGAATTGTTTAGGATTAGTGCTACGCCAAAATCTGTTATGCAAGGGGTTAGATCCTCTTTCAATAGGACATTCTTTGATTTAAAATCTCTATGAGCAATATCTATATCATGTAAGTGAGAAAGACCCTGCGATACTCCGAGGGCGATTCTTAGGAACTCTGGCCATGTAACTGTATTCTCGTTCAAAAAACTGTAGAGCGAACCTTTTGGTGCATACTCCACTATCAACCAATGACAATTACTCTCCACGGACTGGCTCCATCCCAAATAATTGAGAATATTGGGATGCTTTACCATGAACGATCTGTAGATTTGTAACTCATTATGCCAAGATTGTTCCTCACTTGCTTGTATTATTTTAACTGCTATATCACTATCGTGTCCTTCTAACTCAGCTCGATGAACCGTTCCAAATCGTCCCGAACCAACAACCTCCAACAACTTAATACTATTGAGATCAATACGTTCACTACTTGCATCATTTTGATTTGTCTGATGATAGCTTGATTGCCTTTGTAGAGGGTCATCCTGTAGATTGTCATTAATAAATGGTGTTACTGAGTTTCGTGGAATATTCTGGTTGTCATTGTTGTTAAAGTTGACGGTAGTTTGTTGATGGTGATGTAGGTGCTGACGATTGTTGTGATCATTAATCATAGTGTTATTATTTGTATGGAGGTTGTTGTTTGTATTATAGAATGGTTTTGGTAAAAACTCATCTAGTTCATTCAAACCATTGCTAGTTGTATTCTGTCCATTTACTATCGATGTCAGGATGCTCTTACTGTCAAATTTAGTGGTGTGAGGTCTATCATGATTGTTGTTATTTTTAGCTTTTCTCTTCGATTTATACCATTTGATAAATATTATTATGAGTATGATTGCAATAATGCAAGAGCCGAAAACAAAGACTAGGGTTTGAGATGATGAATTCGATGGATGAAGTAGCCTATTGTCTTGTATCGGTGGAGCTGTTGGAGTTTGTATTGGTGATGGAGCAGCAACTCGAAGACTCTCCTTCTTATTGCAAAAATTCTCAGTACAACAGCAATATTGTCTTTCCTTTAGTCTCTTCGATTCGCAAATTTGGCCACATTCATCAAGTGAAGATGATAAGGGAGGGTGACAACCAGAGCTGAGTATCTTTGGCTCGGAGTCAATGCTATCTTGATTCCACACTGCAAAACAATGCTCCTCCTGATTGTCTGGCCCTGAAGACGGACATTTCATAGGCCGGGCACATTGCTCATAGGATTGTGATGGGCAGTCCGTGAGGTTACTTGGGAATTGGAATCGCATACATTCTCGGACCATCTTACATGTGTTTTAATATATAAACCTGTAACAATTTACACCATGTATAAAGTTCTATAATCTCTCATTTGTCGCTGCTGTTAGTGTTGATGTTGATGCAATCTGTAATAAGCTACCAAGGATTAATTTGGCAATCATTTTATACTAACAGAATAGATCGATAATTGTAGTAGAAATAATGATATTTTTACATCATCGGGTATGGGCAATAGATTGCTTAACTTGCTTGTGTTGTGTCTGTATTTTGAAGTTTTTTCTCACCATAGATGCGTGTGTAACGAGCGATTGCTCTTTTAAATCTCGCGCGCCTTAGCGACCAACCAACGTGGGTTTTGGGAAACGGTAGCAGAACCAGTCTTGTTTCTGATGCAATCGAATAAAGACCAATAATTGTCATCTATCTAAACGATCTCGCTAAGTAGAACCCATTTTATCATCACGGTAACATCTTAACGTTACATTTGGCGCCCAACTAGACAACTTAGTTACAGAGCATCGAAAAGTATAACATAACCTTAAATATCTCACCAGCCGAAGGTTTTACACTTCCGCCGTAACGACGTCGTTATGGAGAATGTGTCCGGCTACCAGTCGGCTAAGCAGACTGACCTCATCGATGGAATGGGAGAGGATTGTATACCCCAGACCGGGGAAAACGCGACAGCTGACTCGAAACAACTCAGCCAAGCCGAACAATACTCATTCACCAACCATCATTCGACGTCGAATCAGCAACACCGTATCGACCAGCTTGCTAACCAACTGGCCGACATGCAAAGGATGATGGCTCAACTGCTAGCCCTGAATGAGATGCAAAACAAGTTCACTACCAAAGACCCCGTGGGTCCAGCGGTCGTCCCCTCCGGATCACCAACACCATCCATTGTGAGCGAACTTATTCCGAGTACTTCATCTGAGACCTCGGAAGCAGCAAACGTCGCTCCAATATCCTCTACACGTATCGAAGCTCACGACGACGTCGCCGTGAGGCAAGCGATCCCCATCAACCAGATTAACCCAGAGACTTTCGACGGCGATAAGACGCGCGCTCGAGCCTGGATCAGCGAATACGAAAACCTAATGAGAATCAACGGCTATGACGGTCAACAGAAAGTGTCCCGAGCCCTCGCATATCTGACGGGCCCCGCACGTTCATGGTATAACGTGACCATGAATTTGAACAAAAGACTGGAGTGGCCAGGTTTCAAGCGCGAGTTTCTCAAGCATTTCTGTGGTGCAGATGGGAAGGCCCAGTTACGTAAGAAATTGGACGAATCAGTTCAACATTCAGACGAACATCCATCTACATTTGTGATGCGAATTCTAGACTTGTGCCTGCAGCTCAACTGCAACATGACCGAGCAGGAAAAGATCGATAGAATCTCAAACGGTCTCGACGTCGACATCGTTAACCAACTCCAACTAGTGAAGGATCCAGATGATTGGTCACTGGAATGGCTTATGAAATCACTGTCGAATTGGAAGTCCAAAAACGACAGGCAGAAGTCCGAGACGTCTCGTCGACTTCAACAACAACGGAAGCCCCCGCCACAGCTACAAGCTCCAAGTAGATCCCAGAAAGAGATCACTAAACCTAAGAATATAGAAGACTGGATGTGCTTCAATTGCGGCGACAAAGGCCACATCATCGAGGACTGCCCTAAAGCCAGAGACGAAGAGGCAATAAGGGCGAGGAAAAACGCATATCGTGAAGAAAAGGAGAAATCTAGGGATATCAAGGCAATATTCAGCCAAGACATCACGCCCCTAACACAAATGGCTAAACTACCGTGCGACCTGCTCCCAAAAGCAAAGGCTACCTTCGATGTAAACGGTACGAAACTTGAGGGTAGAATCGACTCAGGGGCAGACATGTCAGTCATTCCCAGCGACGTCGCTGACAACCTAGACCTGAAACTCCTACCTTGGAATCAGCCTCGACTGAAGGCTTGCAACAACAACACCCTTGAGGTGCTTGGTATGGCAGCTGTGGTAGTGACATACAACAACACGAGCCAGCCCCTCCTCGTCGCTGTACTTCCAAACTCTTGTTTAAAGGAAACCTTATGGGGAAATGACATACTACACCTAATCGGTATCAATCTCGACTACGGAGCAACCAAGAGGACCAACCAGCACAACGACGTCGTTGTCAATAGCCCACGCATTATAGCTTCAAGCTCTAAGGAACCTCAACATCCTGTCGATAAGGTCGCTTTTGGGGAACTGAACCAGAACGATAGAAAAGAGTTCGAGGCGCTACTCACCGACTTCGGCGATACATTCTCTAAACACAAGCTGGACCTCGGGAGGACGTCCACCGTGAAGCATCGGATTCATTTGACCGACGATAAGCCCGTGCACAAGCCATTTTTTCGCTTGAGCAAATGTCACAAAGTGGAAATGGAAAGACATATCGAGGCAGGACTCGAGTCTGGGGCTCTCAGACCCTCGACAAGCCAGTACGCATCTGCCGCCTTCTTTGTGCCAAAAGACGGAGGACAAGATCTTCGCATGGTCATTGATTACCGCCCGCTTAATCAGAAAACAATACCCGACCGCCAGCCCATGCCCCATCCAGAAGACGTCTTCTCAATGCTGGCTGGCATGGAGGTATTTGCTAAACTCGACATCACGGCAATGTTCAACCAGATTGAGGTCGATGAACGTGACATCCACAAGACCGCAATGATCACGCCTATGGGACTCTTTGAGTGCCCCTTGATGCCTTTTGGCCTGATAAACGCACCAGCCACAGCGGTAAGACTCATGCGAGAAGTGCTAAGAGGGATTGATGGTGTTACCTGTTACGTTTATTTCGACGACATAATTATCTTCGCAAGGGACGTCCCACAGCTGATTGGTAATTGCAGAGAAGTATTGAAGCGCCTGAGAAAGCACAACCTAAAACTCAAGCCAGCAAAATGTGTTTTTGGCGTTACACAAGTCAACTTCCTCGGCCATGTAATCAGCCCGAAAGGAGTCGAAATCGACCCTCGACGCATTCAGAGCGTGCAAGGCTTCCCGATACCAAAGGACACCTCGGACGTCCGAAGTTTTCACGGACTTTGCAGCTATAACAGGAAGTTCATCCGAGGCTTCGCAGACATCGCAAAACCCTTGACGCCATTGATGGGCAAACCATCTGATTTTCACTGGACGGCAGAAGCCCAGGTAGCTTTTGAAACACTGAGGGACGCCCTCACCAAAGCCCCTATTCTCGTCCACTTCGATTACGAAGCAGAACACGAACTTAGAACTGACGCAAGTTCCCACGCAATGGGAGCAGTGCTGGTCCAAAAACACGTTAAAGACAGCCATTCAGGCGTAGTACTTTATTGGAGTAAAACGTTGACGTCAACGCAAAGAAACTACTCCGCCACCGAGCGAGAACTCCTAGCAGCTTTCAGCGCGATTATGGCTCTCCAACACTACCTCCTCGGCAAGCACTTCACTTTGGTCACTGACCACCAAGCGCTTTCTCTCTTGAATAATCACAAAGATCCTCACAGGCGACTAGCCCGCTGGGTAGCCCAACTGCAGGGCTTCGATTTTGACGTCAGATATCGAAGCGGATCTAAGCACAAAGATGCGGACTGCATGTCCCGCCTGATCGCCATTCATGATAGCGACGATCTTAACAATTCTAGGACCATAAACCAGATAATTCGCGAGGACGTCCTCGAGGAAGAGCCAGACATAATCGACGAGGATACAATCGACATCGCCGCAGAACAACGTGCAGATGCTTTTTGCAAAAAGTACATTGATATTCTAGAATCAGACGCATCAGAAGCGGAAAAGCGTCGTCGAGCCAGAAGCTTCGCAATCCAAGACAATTGTCTGTACAAAATGACAGCTAGTGACATACTAGTTCTCGTTGTACCCGAGCGACGTCGCTCAGCAGTCTTGCGATCATGCCATGATGCACCCCTCGCTGGCCACCTCGGCGTATCTCGAACTTACTCACTCATCAAGTGCAGATATTTTTGGCCGAAAATGCGCCGTGACATAAAACGACATTGTGCCGCATGCGTACCCTGCCAACGCCGGAAGGTATCCAACACTAAGAAACAAGGGCTCACTCAGCCTCTTCCTATAGCCGAAGACGTCTTCGACACAATCGGTATCGACCTGATCGTCAAATTACCAGTTAGTAGCCAAGGTTACAACACCATACTTGTGTGCGTCGACCACCTATCCAAGTATGTAGTCACAGTACCACTCGTGGGCGAAAGCGCGACAACCATAATTCATGGTTTCTTCAATAACTTTGTGGCTAGATATGGCTGCCCTAGGCTAGTCGTTTCGGACCAGGGTAAAAACATAGAAGGTCTCGACTCAAGAGAATTTTACCGCCTGTTTGGTATCAAGAGGTGTCGGACGTCCGGCTATCACCCCCAAACCAATGGACAGACGGAAAGATTCAACAGAACTCTCGGGACGTCTCTCACAATGTATGTTGAAAGAACTCAACACGACTGGCCAGATTTTCTACAAGCCCTGACGTTCGCCTACAACATCACCCGACACTCAGTAACTGGAGTTGCGCCATTCGAGCTCGTTTTTGGTCGCAGACCCCGCTTACCGGTCGACAACATGATGAATCTGCTTAGTTTCATTGACCCGGCGAAGCCATCATCTGGCGCACGTTGTGCAGCAGAAATGATTGCAACCAAAAAGCTGATCGAAAAGAATCAACAGGCGAACAAGAGACGTCTCGATGCCCATCTTGAACCGACGTCGTTTCAAGAAGGCGACTTAGTGTTGCTAGAACGCCCAGAGCGCATCAAAGGGGCAGCCCACAAGTTGTCATACACCTTTATTGGCCCATACAGAATTCAGCGCAAACTCTCAGATTTAACATTTGAAATAGCACCTGTCGCACGACCAGAAAAGCGCAGCTGTGTGCATCCGCATCACCTGCGCAAATTCATCGCCCCATTAGAAGTCAATGAGGAAGATGACATCCTCGACCCAAAGTTCATCCCTAGACCAGCGGAGTATGAACATCTCGCTACTGTGCCAGACGCAGATACAGATACAGCGAGTGAAGCAGAAAGTGATTCGGAAATCGAATCACCCGAATTTGAACCGCTAACACCTCGTAGATAACCCGATCGCGTCTCACTATAATGCAATGAGCAGCTTAACATTCGCTTGAAATCAGAACCAAAAAAAAAACCTGCTGTCGCCACCAATGCACTTGCAGTGTTAATTTGTCTTACTAACCAAACATGCGATATTTAGAATACTCAGATATTTGTGAGATTGTTGGCAAAGCTTCTCGGCCCCCAAACATGAATCCGACGTCGGATTCTGTGGGGCCCTATGAATGCCCAGTTTGCCTAGAGTACAAACACGGAACAATGTTATTACATAGTGAGTGTTTCAAGGCGATCTGCGCACAACATATACTCATCCTACTCGACCAAGGCAAAGATTGCCCATATTGTCGGATGCCATTGAGAGAGAGCAACTGGTCGAGCAACAACAACATTCTTGTTATAAAGCCTCTCCCAAACGACACGTACTGGATGGATAGAATTAAATTTGAATGCCAAGATTGTGGCGAATCTCTGACCTCAGAGCCGGCAAAACTTCATCATCAGACCTGCAGCAACAACAGTAGGCACCAACCACCTGCCCACATCCCGCCACGAGGTCGAGATTCTATTCAGAGAATCGAGGTTGTTAGTAATCCATACGAGCAACCGAGAAGAAGTTACAATGAGCGTCTCATTGTCTACAATCACAACGGTAGACAGCTTGTAACTAGATTTGAAAGAATGAATAGGTCAATACTAGACCTAAAGAGGCGAATTGGTGCCATGGTAAATGTAGACCCCAGCACAATCAGAATGTACAAATTCTTCCATCGAGAAGTAAGTGATAATCTACAGGTCGCTACAATTGCGCCTTTCCACTCGGCTTGTCACTTAGCCTCTTTCACTTCTGACTTGTTTCCTCGGTTGTCTACTTGTACCGCCCATCTCGTCGTCGAAGAACTTGGTCCCCATCCACAACTAGAACCAGAGGAAAGCTGGGATTAAGCTTTCAAAAAGCTACTCAATTTACATATCATCTCAAACAATCCAAACAATCCAACTGCAACCACAACCTATCCCATCGTTCGCCAATTCGGGTCGAATTGGATCTCAAAGGGGGAGCCGTGTAACGAGCGATTGCTCTTTTAAATCTCGCGCGCCTTAGCGACCAACCAACGTGGGTTTTGGGAAACGGTAGCAGAACCAGTCTTGTTTCTGATGCAATCGAATAAAGACCAATAATTGTCATCTATCTAAACGATCTCGCTAAGTAGAACCCATTTTATCATCACGGTAACATCTTAACGTTACACGTGTCATTTTCTCTCGCTTCTCTCCGACTCTCGCTTTCTCTATGTGGCTCTCGGTATTTCTGCCGCTGCTGCTCCCGTGGTTGCCTGTCTTCTGCGCGCTTCTTCTCGTCCTAACCGGTCACAAGCTTGCTTCAAACATTGTTGATGATTCAATCATTTATCACTAATATTATATCCTTAGACACTTAATCTCACCAACTGTCACTCACTTATATTGATCCAAGATGTTGATAAAAGTCAAGACGCTAACTGGAAAAGAAATAGAAATCGATATTGAGCCCACAGATAAGGTGGAGAGAATAAAGGAGCGAGTGGAAGAGAAAGAGGGTATTCCTCCGGCGCAACAAAGATTGATTTTTAGCGGTAAACAAATGAATGATGAAAAGACAGCAGCCGAGTATAAGGTTACCGGTGGCTCGGTACTCCATCTAGTATTAGCTTTGAGAGGTGGGGGTGGTAAACGAATGGATAAATGAATCTATTTGATTATACTCGAATGAAATTAAAACAGTGACTCTGTGAGAAACGAAAGATTTGTAAAATGTATTTGCAAAATATATGATGTTATTTTTATTCGTTTGCGCCGCCATCTTATAGACAGATAAGGTAACACTCGCTGACTGACTAACTAAGCTGGACATCGACTAGTTCACTACCTCATTGTTGTGGACATGGACCAACCAGACGCTGGACAAAGATCCTTGAAAGTGGTGATCGGGCGACTCTCTCAGGTCGGCAGCTAGAAGTTGTTCTATATGATGCATTACCTAAACGCCAACGACAGGTCCCATATATAGTTACGCAATCCTTTTGATGTAAACCAATAAACCTATTGAAACAGCCAATAGTGATGTCATAAGTATAGATTGCCAATTTACTAAACTCTGATCATTGCTCAAATCGTTCAGCATACGTCCCGTCCAAACATGTATCACTGATAGAGGAGCAACGCCAGTGAATGTACCCCACACGAATGGTCTCAGAGGTAGATTGATCAAGGGCGAGAACAGATTTATGGACCAATTTGGGAAAATGGGCGTTGCTCTAAGTATAAACACACAAATATAAAGATTTGACTTGTACTTTTGAACCTTTGCTTGAACGAACTTGTTGAAAGTGTCCACCCGACTGTCGCTTCCTCTACTTAGAAATTTGATTAAAGTTTGCTTGTAGTTGTAAATTAATATATAGAATGTTGAGGCTCCCAGTGTTGAGCAGGTGCAAATTATAAACAAGGCCAGAGGTGCAGGGAACAGGTAGCCGGCTAAGATACTTAGGACAATAGACCCGGGGATGCATAGGGATTGCAGTAGGATATAAGTAGCAAAATAGACGCCAAACACAGAATAGTAATTATCTTGTTTGTACTTCAATATAAGCGCTCCAATTTGTTTTGCATCACCAACTGTTCTCGGTATCTTGATTAGATTCCATATAGACTCATTGTTAGTCCAATTTGCTGTCAAAGCAACCGCAACGAGACAGGTGAATGCCGATGTGATAATAATAGTTGCTAGCAGAGTTTGCCAAGGTGCCGGCTTATTGCTTAGATGAGGATCTGCCGTCTCCTTAATTTTTGAATTGGACATGATAATATATGGATGAAACTTTAATCCATCTAGCTTCAAGGATGGAAATACTGTGGATTGCAAGGTGCCGGCATGGCAACCACCTGAGCGAATAGTTCAGGTGTAGGTGAGTAGAGCAGAGTAATGCTGACTTAGCTAACTAATATACATGTGTCTACCTATTCCCTCTGTACCGTTAATATCAAAAGTTTCCCCATCAAGCTCTTCAACAGACAATAGCTCATTTGCCTTGTTTACATTCCGTGTTTGATGTGAAATATCAGTGTTCATAAATTTACCTTGTGAATCTAGCGGGCAGCCCGCTTGCCAAAGCAAACTTGCCATGCAGAAAAAGATTGAGGAAATTTCGCACATGATTGTGATAAAATTCAAACTCGGCGCTTCGTCGGAGTTGTACGCTTGCGCAGAGGGCCTCTAGCACGTACTCGCTGTTACTTTGGTTGCCAAAGTTTTGATGCTGATGTTGCGGCTGCTGTAAAAGCGCGCGGGAAAAAACATATGAAGCAATCGCAATAACAACAAAGAATTTGTTCGATGAAAGATTACACGAAAACACATAATGATGCTTAATATTACCTGTACAATAAAATGACTGCATTAATTTATTAGTTTTACTTGGGTATCCATTAGAATTCTCCAACTTTTATTATCATCTTGAGATTACTAGCATCCACAGGAAGACATGTCAATCATGGAACCGCCTGACAATCGATTATATGAGGCTGTCAAGAATGGTCGTGGCGATTTTCAGCGCCTCGCCGATGGTTGGATCGAACAGTATAAAGAGGACCGTAATGGAGCCATAATTGAACTGCTCAACTTCATTGTTCGCTCATCAGGTTGCAATGGCCGTGTCACGCAACAAATGCGCGAGACCATGGACACAGTTGTTTTAATTAGATCCTTGATAGATGAGTTCGACGACTCTAATGGAGCCGACTATCCACTCATCATGTCTGGTCCACAATGGAAAAAATTCAAAACAACTTTTTGCGACTTCATAACAACACTTATCAAACAATGCCAATATAGCGTTATTTATGATCAATATATGATGGAATCATTTATAAAGTTTCTCATCAGCTTAAGCGACTCTCAAGTTCGCGCATTCCGTCACACCGCTACCCTAGTTGCCATGAAACTAATGACAGCTTTAGTGGACGTTGCCCTCACACTTAGTATCAACTTTGACAGTTTCTCAAGACAATACGAGAGCGAACTTGGAAAAGTCAACAGCAAAAGATCTGCGGATAGACTGAATGGTCTCAAAAACGATGTTGAAAGCACCAAGATCAACATGGACGATATCAAAACTATGCTTGGCTATCTATTCAAGTCCATCTTCGTCCACCGATATAGAGATACATTCCATGAAATTCGAGGTATATGTATGTCAGAGATAGGTGTTTGGATGAGAAGATTTCCAAACTACTTTCTGGATGACTCCTATCTAAAGTATGTTGGTTGGACCCTCCACGATAAAGTTGGAGAAGTTAGATTGAAATGTTTGGATACTCTATTGCCACTCTATGAATCAGAAGAAATCACTAGAAAGATGGAACTGTTTACAAACAAATTCAAGGATCGCATCCTAGCCATGACATTAGATCGAGAAAGCGAAGTTGCAGTTAGAGCCGTAAGACTTATCATTAGCGTACACAAACACCATCGCGATATCCTAAATCCAAAGGATTGTGAGCATGTTTATGAGTTGGTATTTGCAACCAATCGAAGTGTTGCTTGCACTGCCGGCGAGTTTCTGAATGAACGTCTCTTCCAAGTTGACGAGGAAGCCACCAGAGGTATTAGGACTAGGCGAGGAAAGAAGCGTTCAATTCATACTCCTCTAATCAGAGATCTCATTCAATTTTACATTGAGAGTGAGCTTCACACTCATGGAGCATATCTAGTTGATTCACTTATAGAGAGTCACCCGATGATGAAAGATTGGGCCTGTATGACAGACTTACTACTTGAAGAGCCTGGTCCAGATGAAGAAGCTCTCGATGATCAACATGAATCTAGTTTGATTGAAATCATGGTTTGCTGTATCAAGCAAGCGGCCACAGGTGAATCACCTGTGCTAAGGGGCACCCAACGTAGGACACTGACATCCAAAGAAACCAAAGCTATACAAGACGATAGACAACATATATCTGAGCATTTTATAGTCACATTACAGAAGCTACTAGACAAATACAAGACAGATAAAGAAAAAGTTGCCAACTTGATGCAAATACCACAATACTTCGAGCTCAACTTATTAACTCAGCACACGGATCAACTATGTGACTTATTAGTACTCATCCAACAGTTGGTTGAAATCCACAACGACGGAGAGGTTTTAGAGAGTTGCGCCAAGACTTTACAATACTTGAACGACGACTTCTATACCTTCGGAAGGAATGTTTCATTATCGATTGGGGAAATACTCGACTCACTTAGAGATAAGTTCTACAGTGCCGGCGACAGTTATTCATCTAATCCGAGTGGAAATGAAGAGAAGATGCTTCTGGAGTTAGCCATCTACAAGATTTCCCTCTTCAACTCATGTCACGATATGTCCGCGATGATCGATTGGCGAGACATGTTTGACAAATGGATAAAGAATAGAAGTAGTCATGATGGCGAGGAGATTCCATATGATGCAACAAGGCATGCCGTAACATTCTGTCACTTCACACTTATATGGGAGCTCAATCGAGTGGTCAGCTCAGATACCGAAACCGAACTTCTGAAGATGAGATTGAACGAGTTTATCTCCGAGTGTTATGCCATGTTGAGCTATGGAAATCAGGACTTGAAAGACACTGTCTACAAATCAGTATGCGACACCCTCGTTGTATTCAGCCCCAAACTCAGTGAAACCTTGGAGAAATTCTCTAGTCTAGCTGCACAAGTGGATAGGAATCTTGTGATGGCACTCGAACACTTCCTTGCCACAAGAGTATTCGTCAACGACGATGAGGAAGATGAGCAAAAGCGAATTCTCAGTTTAAATACAAAGCGACACTTTCTAGCTGCCTATTGTAAACTAGTGGTTTACAATATTGTACCCATAAGGCACGCAGCCTGCGTCATCAAACACTACGTTAGATTTTCGTCACCATATGGCGATATTATCAAAAATACTCTGTCCAAGATCCGTGAAATCAATCGAGTTTCTTGTGCCAAAACAATGGCAGCAGCACTCATCGATCTGTTTGTCCAGATCAGAAATGAATCAAGTGGCAATCCAAGCGCATACACTAGGCAAGATGAGAACTTTCAGGCACTCAAAGAGCTGGGCAAACGGTTCGCACTATCCTTTGGTCTCGACTTGATGAAAAACAGAGACGCCGTAGCCGCTCTGCACAAAACTGGTATCCAGTTTACCTTCTCAAACGTTGAAAATCCAGACAGTCTACTAGGCCCGCCACCCAACTTGCCATTCTTGGAAATTTTGGGAGAGTTCTCAAACAAGCTAATGCGTCAGGACAAGAAGACTGTGCTTATGTACCTAGAGCGTCATGTCAAGAAGGCTCTGCCTGGCCAGCACGCCGACGAGGAGCAGCCTCTCATTAGTTACAAGAGTTCTCTTCAGCAAAGTTCCGACTTTGATGTCAGTTTGAACAAAACCCCACAGGCAGCCAAACATTACAGTAAGGGAGGCAAGCGAGGCCGAGACGATGAGGATGGCGAGAGTGATGCACCTGACGATGTGTCGGTAAATTCCGGAATGACAAATGATTGAAAATCAAATACATATGAGAAGATGTCTTCCAAATGTTCATGAAGCCATAGCTATTATTTAGATATATTGACGTATTTATGCACCCACAACACAACAACCACCACCAATAACACTACGAACAATAACCACCTCTAGCTGGATGGCCACTTGCAAAAGGCATTGTGGTTGTCCGGTTACGCTCAAAGCGGAAACTCACGATAATAAACAAAAAAATCTAAGCAGTTCGATTTTACAGGTCCTAATCTCCAATGTCTTCATTGAAATTCCCATGCAAGACATTATTCTCCAATCGTCTCGAGACAAGGGGAGCAAGAATGCACTCGCATCAATATCCCAGTCTGAAACGAGTAGCTCCAAGCCGACCTTCCGGTTCGTCGGGAGGGGCATCAATACTCAACTGATATTGACGAGAAATGCTGACATGGAATTCCAATCTTTCAAGTCGAGTGAACGCAAAAAGAGATTGCCATTTGAATGGCCAAGATATGCTTGTTCAATTGAACCAGAAGTGTGCCTGTAAATCAGGGGAAGCTAGCCGTTTCCTCAAAGACTCGACTGGTTCAACTCCGTCTAATCAGTTTCCGGAGCTCGTTGGCCAGACTAGCATCTGGGTTTTCCCTTCAGCATGGAATGCATGGTGTCTAATGTGATAAATTTTCTGGTGTTGTTTATAATCTTGATGTCCATCTAATTAATTATCTGGTTATATCACGTTAGCTTCAATTGCGGGTGTGATTGCATCTTCGAGTTGGAAGTCTAAAAGTATGATGACAAATTTTACATGAGTTGAGCGTGCTAAGTTAACGCATGCGAATACAGGTATGCTTTGCGTTGGATTTTGCACAGCGAAAGCTAAGCCGCATACACGAGCGTCCACATGGTAGGACAGCAAAAATTAATTCAGTTTGTTTTGGTTCACTCCACAGATCTTGCAAAACAAAACATTTATCTAAGACTAACTTTTCAAGGTCTGTAATAAATTGTATCTATTAATATATATCATAATCCAACATGGCAGACGAGGACTACGACGACCACGATGCCGGATCTGAAGGAGAAGACATGGATACCGACGCTATGGATGCGGACGAGCCAGGAGAGCATATTGAAATTCTCCCTGGTAACGGGGAAGGCCAACCTGTTCAAGCCAATAAGAGAATCACCACACCCTATTTGACAAAATACGAAAGAGCCAGAGTATTAGGAACGAGAGCGTTGCAAATAGCAATGTGTGCCCCTGTTATGGTGGAACTAGAGGGATTGACAGATCCGCTTAGGATTGCAATGAAAGAACTTAAAGCAAGAAAGATCCCAATTATAATTAGGAGGTTTCTACCCGATGGCAGTTACGAAGATTGGTCTATAAACGAGCTCATCATCACTGACTAATGATTCTATTCCATTATTATAATGAACTCCAACATATCTTCGAGTAATATGAAGGAGAAGGACACACCATCAAGCCCTGACTAGTGATACTGCATTGATTTGGCGCAAATTCGCAGCTCTTACATCTCAACAATCTCCTGCTACATGTGCGACAATCGATTGATTGTACATTATTATTTACACATAAAATACGTTAATCTGAAACATAAGTCGTAATTAGCTGTAGCCTAATCATCGGTCTTTCGCCAAGTTATATCTACTTCGTCAGTTCGGAATCGTTGTGTTATCGCAGTCGTTTTCCAATTATTTGGATCTGGTCTGAACCCAGATTCGTACATTAAGATGCCTGTATGTGCTATCATAGCTCCATTGTCTACGCAATACCTTTCGTCGGTAGCGCAAAGTGATGCGCCTCTCTCTTTAGCCATAATGTCCATCATCTCCTGAAGTCGCTCATTACAACCAACACCCCCCACGAGTAGGACTTGCTTTGAGTTTGTCAGGGCCATTGCTCGCTCTACTGTCTCCACTAACATCGCAAACATGGTCTCTTGAATTGACATGCATAAGTCAGCCTCGGTGTATCCGTTCTTGAGCCAACCCTCAGTGCTCCTCTCTATGTGCGTCAGGATGCCTGATAATGTGACATCCATTCCCTTGATTTGATAGGGTAGATCTATGAGCTTCTCACCTTTCTTGGCTAGTTGTTCAATGTTGTAGCCAGGACTAGGATCGTTTGAAAGCTTGATAAGGCGCGCAATTCTATCAAGAAAGTTCCCGATAGCGATATCTATAGTTTCGCCAAAGATTCGGTACCGCCCTCGACTGAAAGCGATAACTTGGGTATTTCCACCACTGACATATAATACAGTTGGGTTATCAGCGTTTGTTACGAGTCTACCCATTTCAATATGAGCAATACAATGATTAACAGGTATCAGAGGCTTGTTCCAAACCTGGGCAATGGTTCGAGCTACGTTGGCAGTGGCGACCAGAGGCGCTCCCATTCCGGGTCCTTTAGTGTAGCTGACGAGATCAATATTTGTTGGCTTAACATTTGCCAACTTCATGGCTTCGTCAATGAGATCTAATATGACTGAACTATGGTGTCTTGCTGTATCGGCCGGTTTGAAGCCCTCACCCGGTGGTGTGATGTACGTTTTTCTAACATTGGATAAAACTTCTCCGTCTCTCACAATGCCAACACCAATCTTATTGGCACTTCCCTCAAATCCGATGGAGGTGACCATGTTCTCTCATTCGATTTAAATTCAATATGAAGTGGCCATACGATGGTACTAAGATATCGGACTAAAAGTGTGTTTTGCAATATGCGACACGTGGGTAAGATTCCGTATAAACGCGCGCTGTGCGTTACGGACCATACTGTCATTGACTGTTATTTTGCCAAATTTTCGCGCAGGTCCGTCGTTAAACTTGATCTGGATTTTTTCCTCGTGATTCTCAGGGAAATTATCTTGATTTGCGAAAACGAACGTATAACCCATATACAACCACTTCCAGCACAAGCACCACCGACATCCAACACTAATTTACACCTCAGGTTTCTTCGATCAATCGGCAAATAACATAAGCTTGAACCTTCCATTTTAACTGCTACTGTATCACCCAATACTGCATCTCCTCTGGACAATCCGGGTCTCGCTTGTATTGAAGCTCATTTTGATTCGTATACATTGGAATCATGTCCAATGACATCAAATGGTGAGATGTACAAAGACACATATCTGGATCTATGACCATATAATCGTCCTGGCTGCCCTTTAGATTCTCGGCAACTTTCTGGAGCTCGTCCAGTGGCCTCTCGGCAACAGGTTGTGTCCTATCGACACTGGCCTCTGAATTGATGGTCTGAAGGGAGGCTTTGCGAGCCTTGTACTTGTTGCGCTGCCTCTTGTTTTTGAACCAGTTTGAGACAGTTTCGATTGGTTGACCGGTCTTCCTGGCCAATTCCTCCTTGATTCTCCTGTTGGGTTTTGGATTATTTGAGTAGCAATCTTCGAAGATACACTTGTCCATGGCAGTGATCTTGTATTTGCGCAGTCCAACAATCTTTGCCGTTGGGCATGGATTGCGTTTTCTGATACGATATCTGTTTACTGGGTTGAGTTTCTTCGACTTTTCCAAGTTAACCAATGCATAGGTGCAATCATACCATATATTTTCCACCTCCAAGTGGTAGCGGCGAGGAAATTTCTCGTTTATCATAGCGTCAATTATCCTGATAGTCTCGTGGTAGTTTCGCTTGGCGAAGGTTACATGGGTGTAAGCGAGATCTATGCAAAACCACCTTTGGAACACCCACCAATCCGGCACAGTGGTGCCTAGCGGCGCAAGGATAACTTCTAGACGCTTGACCAGTCTATCTAACCCTTCCTCGCGGCGACGACTTTCGCTCTGGCGGATGTGTTTGCGTTCGACAGCGTCGAGTTGGTTGACATAGTCGAGGTCCCCCTTGGGGAGTCGCCTCCTTTTTGGTCGTGTCTCTCGGATATAGTTTTCAATCTCCTGCTCGCAGGCCTCAGCTAGATCCGATAACTGGATTTGTTGATCGATTTGCATCGTATTGGTGGTTGATTAGCAGTTGTAGTAGTGATGGTGGTAGTAGTGGTTATGGCTCAGATAAAGTTACGTCACAAGATAAGGTTGAATATATGGTAGGACCTAGAGACTTATTGGTCATCTGACTACATAGGACTTTTCTCTTTGGTTCCTTCAGATCAACTAACTGTTTCTCTTTTTACATCGCCGCAAACAACAATCCAAAAGTCGCGAACGACTTTGGACTTGTTGCCCGATTGTCGCCACCGGGTTCGAGATAGAGTTACCATGGTCGGTTCCCCGGGTACAACAAAAATCTCGTCCCGAAGTCGCCTGTCGCTTCGGTGGGGGTTCCGAGAGTTAACCGAGCAGAGTTGACTCAAAGAACCAGTCGGGTTAGATGGATCGGTTTGCAAACATCTGCAACCTAACCAAGTCCCAACGAAGCGTAGGGTGACATCGGGCGCCGCAATCTGGTGCAGTTGATGTAAAACCAAATGCTCGGTTTGCGAGAAAGAACCCGACAAATTGTTTTTGTTTGATTCCAAGCCAACATTTCCTGTTTACTTCGACATTTTTGATCAACGTCCCTCGGCGCCAGTCTGCGATACACCGACGAGCCTTTGTAAAATTTCGCAGGGGTGTGGAGCACAAGCTAAGGCGCCAGCGAGGCGATTGGCGCCAGTAAGTCGCGACATGAGTCAGGAGGAGTGATGTGAAAAACTAATTCGCAACCAGAGATCAACAAGTTGCCGCAGTCCTCAATGGGAAAAGGCGCAAGCAGCGGCCAGCATGAGCTAGCATGCGAGATAGCTTGAGCCAGCTGGTCAGCGTTGTGTTTTTTGGTGGCGCGGCTGCGGGGCACCAATTTTGTGTGCACCAAATTCATGTGCACCAAAAAAACCTCCGCTCCAGCTGGCAGCTGCACCAGGAATTTTGTTCGGTTTGTTTTGGATCGCGCAAACTTGACCGTTTGACTCTCTCTCTCTCTCTCTCTCTCTCTGTCCGCTCGCACCCTCAAGTTTTATTATCTGTTGCTGGTTTTATTCGGCTAAGTGGCCACTGTCATAGATACTATTAATTGGATTTGACAATAACATGACAGCTGATAAAATATATCACTTGAACAACAACTCAACATGACTAACTTAAACTTTTCGCTCAACCTGCACCAACAGGAGCAACGGAAAACGAGCCCAGCGAACCTCACAACAACCATATACAATGACAACCAGCCCATTCCGAGGTTCAAACCCTTTCATCAATTGATAGACAACAGGCCAATTAGAGCAACCTGTTTCCATCCATCAGGCGAAACTTATGTTGTCGGTACAAACTCTAGGGTGCTAACTATTTGCCACTACCCATCGAGTGACCTAATCGAGGACCAGAATGGCACTTATTGCAACTACGGCAATGGTACTGGCGACTCCTCCACATTCGCCGAGTCCTCCACCAATGAGACGGTGCTTATGCCACCTTACAAACCCAAATTGGCCTTTGAGTTTATTAGGATACATTTGGGTTCAGTATATTGCTGCAACTTCAATCAATCGGGCGATCTATTGGCCACTGGATCCAATGATCAAACTGTAAATATTATCAAGTATGATGCTAAACTTCACGAGCCCCACGGAAGCGAGTATCGCTTACCCATGCATCCTGGTACAGTTAGAGATGTTTGTTTCACGAGAGGCGAGCGGAGTCACTATCTCCTGTCGGCAGGAGCCGGTGATTTTGATATCTATGTCAGCGACACGAACACGATGAAACCAATACAAGCATTCAAGGGCCACGAAGCAACCGTGATGTCGCTGCATAATTGGGATTCGCCTACACATTTCTTCAGCGGTAGTCAAGATGGAACAATCAGATTGTGGGACTTGAGATTGAAGAATTGTGTAGCCACCATACGGCGACCTTATGTCAATCCATCTTACTGCGATCAACCTGTTGATTGGACACCATCGAAAGCTTTCGCCAACGATAGGCTGAGCGACGGTAGGAGTAGTAACGGTACTCTCAATCCAAATAGTAGTAGGGATGGAGGAAATCTCACAACAACTCATAGCAACGACTCACACAATACTAGCGATCTAATGCACAAAACAGAGCTAGCGGTTGCTCATCAGCAACAACAACAACAAATTCAACTGTCTAACAAGCAACCTCAACAACAACAGCCGCCACGCGATTCGGTGGGAGTTGTTAGGGTTGATCCAACAGGTAGATTACTAGTCAGTGGACACAGAGACGGAAGTTGTATGTTACATGATATCAGGGGCAAGCAAACTATTCAAATATTTCAAGCGCACGAGGGCGAGATTAGGACGCTCAATTTTGGGCCTAAATGCTACTATCTATTGACTGCAAGTTACGACGGCCAAGTTAAACTAATGGACATTCAAGGCGACTTATCAAGGCCACTACCAAACGTGACACTTGCCCAATTGAATGATAAAGTTATACAAACTGCTTGGCATCCAAAGGAGTACAATTTTGTCACCACTTGTGCAGACGGAACAGCCACTTTATGGACTAAATCGACAACATGATAACATGACTTGCTAGTTGACTAAGCAAAGCTATTTAGCTAGACAGCAGTAGCTAGATGAACAACAGCTATCAATGATGTTTAACCTTGATCCAGGGTTATCAACGTAGGCAACCGCCACAGGTGAGCTTGTGACCAATAAAAGCTGTGGTGCGGCCACTATTTCTGGATCTATCTGCAGCCACTTGACTTCTAAATGAGTAGCGGCAACTTCTCAATTGAGCTTACGAGATAAGAATCACAAGTTAGCTAGCTATCTGACTGCTTAGCTTGTTGAGTTTGATGGTGAAACTTGTTGTTGTTGTTGTTTTTGTTGTCGTCGCTTGGTTTCTGGTATTTGAGTCGCGGATTGTAGGCGGCAACAAGACGACTACGACGACAACAGCAACAAAAACAAGACAAAACAACAACCAAAGCGGCACGTTAAAACAAAATTTTCGGCGTCCTCATTGCCGGACGCCGAGAATTTTGTTTCAACGAATTTCTATTGGGCTGTCGAGATTGTAAAGTTGGCGCCGTGAGGTTAGTATGCAAATTATGAGAGCCGGGTCATGCAATCAATCAAAGTTAGTTAGTCGGATAGATAGTTGAAGTTTGAGGAAAGAAGTAAAAAGCGACACAAGTTGTGGTATCAGCTTGCTGCTGTGAGTTGAGCTCAATGCAGAGGGCTGGCGGCGGAGGCAGGTAACAGGTAGCAGATGGCGCATAAGCTAGCGCCTGTACGCCGAACTAGTGGCGTGAAATTCTTCAAATTTCTCTCTCCCTCTCTCTGTTGCTCTCTGCGAGCAGAGAGCAACAGTTGCATGGTCGCTTGCTCATTTAATTGCTCATTTAATCATTCGGAAGTTGGTTCGTTAGTTAATTCAGAAAGAAAGGGAAGATATCATCTTGTCCGTCGCACATTTCGCCAGCTAGTCGTTTAATTTATTTCTTTTTATTTCTTTCTTTCTCGGCTGCTCGCTCACATTATTCAATCAACTCGCTCACTAGCTCGCCAGCCAATGATCCAACAAGTTATCCAAACGAGTGAGCACCATCGAGCCAGAGCGGGCGAGAGCGAGAGCGAGAGCGAGAGCGAGAGAGAGAGAGAGAGAGAGAGAGAGAGAGAGAGAGATAGATAGATAGAGAGAGAGAAAGAGAGAGCGACAACAAGCGCGCGACGAGAGTGCTGCCATTCACGCCTTATCCTATAGCAACAGCTACTGCCACTTGTTGATTACTATTATATTTACTTATGACTGGCTTGCTAGTTTTTCGCCAAATGAGCTGAAGTGCGACTATCGGGTTAGTCGCGCTTCTGTTCATTTGATCTTGGACTTTTATTCTACTTCAGTTAGCTACAGCCAATCCTGCACTTATATCTGATAAGACACAGTTTGATCTATCCTGCATCCGCAGGAACTTCGGGTTCAGCCCGAGTGTTGTGCAGTGCAGCCCGACCGGCGTTGCTATTTCTACCGGATTTTCGGCCCGCCCACTCAGGGTTGATATATTTTCCCGCTGCTCCCGCGTCGCAACTATAATACTTGTTGTTGCTTGGACGCAGTTTAGATCTGGTGTGTCTTTGGGTTTGGCTGTAGTTCCACTTGCAACTCGCGAGTCGAAAGAGGCGTCAAGAGTTGGGACAAAATAAGAGTTTGCCTAGTGGCGTCAAATTTAATTAGCAACAACATGAACATTGGGCGCCCCGCTTGTCACTTTGGGCGCCTCGCTTGTCACTTTTGCTGATGTTGTGTTGTCGATGTTGTGGCTTGTTGTTTTTGCTGTTGCTGTTGTTGTTTTTGTTGTTGTTGTTGTTGTCGATGTTCCTGTGCTCTACTATGTCTAATGCCATTATGCTGCCAAGTCCGCTCCTTGTCTTGCTTGCGCATAGGGCTGCGTCGCGGGCTAGCTCGCGGGTCTTTTTCAGAGCTGAGGGCTCTCTCCAAAAAGCCCGCGGGTCATGGAAGAACGGCCGGGTCCCTTTTTAGCACAGGGTCTATGGGGAAAAAGCTTGCCCATTACCCGCCGTGTTATTCTGATTTCCATCCGATCAACACGGCGGCATCATTCTTACCTGCAGGTACGCGTACAGGACCGCCGACACTTGGATATTTTTCTGCAGATAACTCGCAAATTCATGAGCATGAAATAAGATTTAACATGGTACAATAACTTGAGCAAAACTGGCGACAACAACAACAATACAATGGACAAAAGAATGAGTAATCAACACAATTGCAATTGACAAGCGCAACCACAACATCAACATGTGATTTTTGTGTTTCAGTTAATAAAATAATAATAGTAATGATGACGATAACAACAATTGCTCCGAGCTACTTGTTGACTGGTGAGCATTTAGTAAAAACAAGTTGGGTGTTGCCACCACTTAACACCCGGCGCTCATGGCAGCGGCAGCGGCAGCGGCAGCGGCAGTGGCAACCAGGACGCCAAGTGTACAGAGAGACTGCGGTAGCTAGTCACACTAATTGGCAAACTTTTCTCTCCCTTGGCTCTTTTCCTGTGGTCTTGTCGTTGCGCCTATTTCCGCGCTAGCGTATGTCGCTGTCGCTCGACTACATTACCAACTAATTGAAAAGACTATAAGACTGCTCATTCGTTCCTTTCTTGTCTACAGCTGCGATCTCGACTCGCGCCACTAGCTAGCACAAACTAAACTCCACAGTCACGTATGCGACGTAGACGACGACGACGACGACGACGACGACGACGACGACGACGACGACGACGACGACGACGACGAGGATATTCAGACATCGAGTGCAGGGCAAGCGTTTACTATGTAGCAGCAGCAGCAGCAGCAGCTACTACTACTACTCGACTCTACTAATTGCGAGTAGCTGTTGCGTCGTCGTGGTTGCTGCGGCCCTCGCCCAACGCGAAACGTTTTACGAGAATAATGTTCCAGCTCCTTGCTCTTTAGTCATCGCCACAAATAATAGCAGCAGCAATAATAATGGCAATAGTTATAATTAGAGTGATGATAATAGTAATTGCAATGGTAATAGAAAGAGTCGCGCGTTCAACGTTAGCACTTCCAATATTTTATTCCTTCAGCACAAAGCACCAAGTTTTGCCTTGCCTCAAATACAAGTGCCACAAATGCTAATACCTAAAGTCGACAATCTGGAGGAATCATTCGCAGGAATCAACTTGAGACGAGTCGCTCGTTTGTTGGCTTGTTTGCTTTCGGAGAGGAGGAGAGGAGGAGAGGAGAAGCGAGGAGGAAGCCATTGAGAGTTGATGGCAGCAGTGGTAGTTATAATAGGAGTCTATCTTGTAAGAGTGAGCAGCCAACGAGAGACACGACGGCGATGGCGACGATGGCGACGATGGCGACGACGACGACGACGACGACAAAGTTGCTTGGCTCGCGCCCGTCGAGCTCATTATCGCGGCCGCGCATCTGGCCATCCGTTTGGCCGAGACATTTGAGTTGCACGTATGTTTTAACACTGCGCCAAAAGTTTACACCGTAGTCCAGTCTAGTTAGCAGCGAGCCAGAATCCCGCTTCACTCTCGACCTCAAACGGGCTTCTTTCCGTTCGGAGTTTGCGCAGATTCAGCTCGCAAAGATTGCAGCTTTAAATTTGAGCTTGAAAGTTTGTGACGAAAAATAGAGTGTGACACTCTATGTAACTGGCCCTGTAATTCGCTCTCTGTCGCTAAAACTATTAAAACTACTACTATTGCTAACAAGCTAACGAGCTAGCAAACCGACCAAGCGACCAACCGAGAACGACAACTTCCAAGCTCGAGCAAGCGAACAACGACAAGCGACAACTACAAGTGGAGTCGTTGTCGTCGCTTGCTCGCCGTGGCCGTCGCTGCCACCACCACCAACTAGTCTCTCTGGCCGCCTATCGCTGGCCAGAATCTAAACGACCAACGACACGACAAAGAGACAACTCGAGGGTACTGCGAATATTATTATTATTATAATACTAACGCAAGTGGCTTTTTACTTGGTCGCACGGAGCAACGAAGCAAGTGGATGGTTTCCTGTGCGCCGCCAATGAATTCCCATGCGACGAGACGGCAGTTGCGACTATATTTTCTATGGGATCCTCTGCGGCAGTCGTTTGTTGGTTTTAGGTGGAAAAGTTTAGACTCCGTCGTGGTCGTGGTCGTGGTCGTCGTCGTCGCATTGAATTGAGGGAAGAGATTGAGATCAAGTGTGTTGATAGTGGAGCCAGTCAGCTGTTAGTCGCTCCACCACTTGCAGTCTAACTCTAAAGCCGCAACCATCTACCTGTACCTGCTACCTGCCGCCTGTCGCCTGTCGCCTGCTGCCTGCTGCCTGCGAGGGGAGAGACATTCAATTTGCTGCTGCTGCTGTTGCTCCTTTGGACGTTGCTAGTCTGTAATCTGCGGCTGTCAACTAAAGCTACCAAAGCAACAACAACTACATCTTAAACGACAACTACACAAATGCTAACGCGAATCCAGACGAATGCAAAGGCAAGCGCAACACAAAGTAGTTGCGTAACGACCACGACACCGACAACGTAAACAGCAACAGCGACAGCGATAGCAATTCAATCCAAAGAAACACAACCAACTGGCGAGTCAGTTTAAAAACAAACAAGTTAACTTGTTCTCGCTGGCCAGAGCGATTCGCTGCTCGTTAGCAAAGGCGACAGGTGAAGCCAACTAAATAACCAGCCAATTGGCTACCTAAACTCAGTTCATTCAACAGCGACGCTTCCAATCGGCGGGAGCGAGAGCTGCAGCAAAAGATGTAACAGCCAAGAGAGCAGCTCACCTGGCGACCCTGACTTGGCGCGCATATAGGAGCAATTTGCTATAACGAGTGGACGAGCGCCAGGTGGTTGGTGTGCGGCGCTCTCGGTCGGCCGCTCGTCTGCTCGCTGCTTTTTCTCGCTCCTCGTTGGCGTAGCAACTGATACTCTCCTTCTCCATGTATCTCTTAATGCTAAAAAGGCGAGTCTCCTCTGAGCAGCTTTATGGCCTTTAGTTGATTCAAAGTTGAGTGTCCATTCTTTAGTTTGACCTGCAGGATGTTTCTCGTCTTTGAATAGAGTCTGCAGGAATCTCGCAAGCAAAGAGAGCGCTGCTGCTGCTGCTACCTATAGACCCGCCCACTGAGAATCTGAACAAAAACGAAAACAAAAACAAACAAATAAACAGGTGAACTTTAATGAGAGAACCGTAACCAGAATGAGAAACAAGAGACGAGTCAAGTGGTCGCTAGTTTGTTGTTTGATTTGAGGCCATTGAATTTACAAGAAGTAAGAGAGGAATTAGAAAAACAAACTCAAGCTGTGAGAGGAGAAGAGGACAGCAGCAGCAGCAGCAACCTGTTGTTGTCTTTACCTTGCGCACAAATACTATTGCAGACTGCAGGCTGCAAGGCGCCGATCTAATTTGAAAGCGAATGTCAACGCGCGACAAAATTTTGTTGCCGCTGCTCTCGTTATCGCAATCGAATCGACGAGCAGCAAGATTTATTTGCGCCACCGCCGCCGCCGCCCCCGAAGAATTAGCGTTTGAGACTGCTCTTTTTTAAATGGCAACTAAATTGAAAAGCGCGTCCCTCGTCATCGCGCCGATCATCGTCAGGAGCGAGTTCGTGTGTGTGTGTGTGTGTGTGTGTGTTTTGTGCACACTTATTTCACTCAAATAAACAGATAAATCCTCTAAACGACGGACTAACTTTATTTAAACTCGAGTTGAGATTGCGGACATTGCGGCGCCTCATTAGTGGCGAAGTATTTTACTTTGTGCAGGTTTAGGAGGAGAGAGAGAGAGAGAGACGAACAGGTAAGTCAAAGTTGAAAAAGTAAGTCGACTGGTGGGGAGGGCAACAAGTGCAGGTTTATGGTGCGAGTTGATGGGATCGGCGGTGGCGGTGGCGACGCCGACAGCGACACGAGCGACTGCTGATTTGATAAGAGCAAAAAAGACTCTTACTTCGAATGTCGTCGTCCTGCTCGTCGATGTCTCCGTTTGTCTGTCTCTTCTGCTAGGAAACAAGCTAAAACAAACACTCTAGAGGATGGGCAAAAAGAGCGAATAGTTTATTAGTTGTTGGTTGCTTGGCGGAGTATAATCAAGTGGCAGCAGCAGCGGCGAAGGTAGCTAGCACACAAATTGGATTTCTTCTCCTCCGAAAAAGTTTCAAGTTCCTCGTGGATGTTGTCGGCGCAAAAAATAGCAGCCACCACTAAATACGATGTTGGCGACGATAAGAGAGCAACGGTAGGCGCGAGAGTAAAAGTGACTGACCATTCGAGTGTCGCCAATTTTTATCTCTCTTGTGTCTCTTGTGTTATTTCTCTCGCTCTCTATCTATCTTTCTGTGCGTATAACGTATAAACTAACCCAAAAAATAACGTGCAGCTGCCGGCCACTTTTTCTCGGCCGCGCGGCTTGGTGGGCCGACCGGCCGCCGCCGCCGCCGGCGAAGAATTTCCCTCTCGATTTGCAAATTGGGAATCGGAAATCGCGATGAGCAGTTTAGTGGCTGCGCGCGCGCAGGTTAGTTAACTGCAGCAGCGCATACCTGACTGCCAATCACTCGATTAACCTGGCCAAGTGAGCAACGAGCAGAGGGCAATCAACGCGCGCTGGTCAGTCTGGTTCAGGCTCAGGCTCAGGTTGCACTCTGCGGCTCTTTGGTTGCGCCCAAAGCAACAGGCGGAGGAATCTCCGAGAATGCAGGCAATTTTTTGCGAAACTTGCACTGAGGTAACCAAACTGCAGCTGCAGTATAGCAGCAGCAGCAGCACCAGCAGCACCAGCAGCGGCAGCACCAAGTTGAGCATCCAGATGAGAGTTTTGCAAATGATGATCTTATCTTGTATTTGTTTATGTCGTTATTTTTCGCTCCATGTCAAATGCTGGCCCCAATGTTAAGCTAATGAAACTTTTTTGTCTCCACTTCTCCTTGCTGGGTGCATAAAATGTATTGGCACCAGCGACCTGGACGACAAGTCTCTTATGTGACTCCCGGCGCCAGACGGTCAGCCAGTTAAAAGAGTCGAATGCAAAGTTGCTCTTGTTGTAGACCCGACGACAACTACAACATTCTCAGCTCCAAGAGTCTGATTAAATTCAATTGCAGTCAGGCTTCCAATTGAGGCGGCTAATGTTCTCCTGGCTTCACACAATTGAGAGGCCGAGTGGCCGCTGTCCACTTGACATGGAACGAAGCGAAGCAACCACTCGCGGCAGATGAGACGAGAGATCAAATCAAGCAGCTAACTACTTGCCAATTGGATCCGAATGGCAATAGCCGATCGCCGATCGGATGGTTGGTTTGAGATTTGGGTTTGAAAATTTTAACCCAAAACTCAGATGGGAGAAGCGGAGAAAATTCAAATTAGGCGCTCGGATGGTTGGCGCCGTTGGTTGATCCAGTTCTGCTTCATGTTCTACTTTTTGCAACTCGATACCAGACAGCGGCTGCTCACTTGGCCGTCCAGAGGGCCAACGAGACTCGCAACAAACTAACTAAGTCGACCGTTCGATGGCAGAGAGAAAGATTTGAAGCAGATGCCAAAGGGCGAACCTAATTGCAATTCTCTGGTCCCTCTAATGAGCTGTAGATCAACTAGCAACTTGTTACAATTGTTTCCACTTAATGACAACAGCAACTAGAGAGAGAGAGAGACAACGCCTGTCGCTCGGCTGTTGGAGTGGAATTGAGAGTGAGTGGAAATAAACTAAGAGACTAACGCAAATTGCATTAGTCTGTTTGTTTTGTCCATTTGCCAGTTCGTCAAGTCGATTGTCGGTGAATATAATCAACTTCACTGAGCGCGTCAACTGCGTCACGGGGGCGCGCAGAGTCAAGTGGCCAGCGGCGACGACCGGTGGCTAGTTGGGTACAATGTTTGTGTTGGACAAGTGAGCATTCAGCAAGAGAGCAAGTGGCGCATCTGGATTCCGTCTTGTGTCCGTTTGTCTGTTTTATCATTTGACAGAAAGTCTCTCTCTCTCTCTATCTCTTTCTCGCTGTGCACTTGACTTTTCTGTCTGCTGCGTTCGGTTATTATAATCCACCGAAGCAGTTGCAGTTGCAGTTGCAGTTGCAGCAGGTACTCAACTGATCGACTGACCGGCCAACTGGATGCTCATCAGTTACGTTCCTCTTCTCGTTATACCCTCCAACTCTACTGCTTGCACAACCACTCGGCGTCCACCCGCCGAGTTGAGCATCCGAAGCGAACAACACACACAACCGACAACAGCAAAGCGACTCAACCTGCCGCTCAATTACCTCCAACCACCGAGCTGACCACCGACCGAGTTATTTTGGCAAATTTATTTATTAAATTATTTATTATTATTGCAAGCGCCAGTTGGCTCGCAGGTTATGTTCTCGCTGCCAGCTCTCAATGGCCGCTCATTGGTATCTCGTTGGTTTCTTCTGAATGGCAAGACACAAGTGGGCATGTTTAGCAGCCGTCTAGTTGCCGGCAGGCCGATTAAAAGTGGCGCTCAATTTGTGTGTCAGTTTGTGTGTAGATGTTTGTGTGCATGTGTGTGGCCGGCAACTATTTAGCCACTCGATGTTTGTGTTACATAAGTTTGCAAGGTCTCTCGAGATAACACTAAGCTCGCACTAGCTAAGGGGCTCAAGTGGCGCTCCTACGCTTCTATCGTGGTCGCTATTGCCACTGCTGTTGTCGCGATAATTCTTGTTCCTGTCCGTTGTGTAACATACGCAACTTGTTGTTGTCGCTCGAGAGTTTTGTGTACGAATGTCAATGGGCGAGATTCCAGCAAAACGGAGGCGGAACACAGAGAGTCGATCATTAAGCTGGCTCTTGAGGATTTAATTTCGAGAGACAATCCAAGTGGTGAGCTCACGCTGCGTCGCTGCTCACTTGTCACGCTGCTCATGGATTCGTTGGCCGGCCGTTCGAGTCGGCGGCCCGAAATTGTTGGTTGGAAATCAAAACAAAAATCAGATATATACATCTACTTGAAAATTGGACTAGATTTGCGCATTGCCTAGATTATCGTGCAAAGCTAGGTAACGTGAAAAAGGACAACGTTTGGTTGCTATTTTAGAGGAAAATTCTAATCTCCAGACAAACGAACTGCAAGTAGGAGGGTCTGATGCCGCGGCATTCGATTAATGAGAAATTAAATTGAGGAGCTAGAGAGATCGAAAACAAAACAACAGGTGAGACCCTAAACTCGTAAAAAGTTTTGGAGAAGCGAAGAGGAAAAGTTTATAGTATCATCGTAAACCGAATGATGGAACCAACAAAAGCTAATGGAAGAGAATCATCGACGATAACCAAGAGTGATCATGATTGCTAATTAAAATCTCGGCTTCTTCTTTCAATTTCATTCCGACTTTTATTTTGACTGATTATCAATTTGACTGATTCTCTCTCTCTCGCTTGCCTATCAATTAAAAAAGTTCTCGCTTTTACAGGTCAACACAACACAGCTGACCACTGGCCTGTAATAGGAGTCGCCGGCGCGGCCACTTTATCTCTGGATAGTTGCAGTGTGTTTCGTAGTTATGGTCGAAATGGTCGTTGTTGTTGTTGTTGTTGTTGTTGTTGTTGTTGTTAGTGTTGCTGAGCAACGCGAAAATTTGGTCTTGTAGTCGAATGTTGTCCCTCTATCTGTCTTTCTATCTCTAGCTACATTGTGTACTCTCGCACAAATGGATCTCGTTTGCAGACTAAATTACTGCTGGCTGGCTGGCAGTTAAAGTGATAGTGGCCAACACTATTGTCTATAATGTAAGTTCTCCTCTTTCAAACGAGAAGAAGGAGGCAGGTAGATTTGTGTTGCCGTTTATTCACTACTTTAGTTGGCTTTACTGACAACCTAAACTAGACAAAAAGCAAGCGGCCAAAATAAAGACGACAAACTGACGAGGCGACTATAGTGGTTGTTGTTTAGCCATTGTTCTTTTGGTTGTTCTTTTTGTGCAACGAGAGTAACTCGGTATCAAATTGCGTCCAACAAGCGAGTCAGGTTTCCACGGTTTATGTGCCTATAAAACTGGCTTACTTTTGATCTCGTCGCAGTTAACGACTCCAACTGCAACTGCAACTGCAACCAAGCCCACGACTACGACTACGACGATTATTATTACGACAACAACACACACCTCATTTCTGAAAACTGAATAACAGTCATATAAGCACACCGCCGACTGTCCGCCGTATGGTAGCCGGCGGTTGCAGTGGGCTTTTCTCTTTCTTTTTCAGTGATTATCATGATCGTCATAATCTACTGCCCTCGGCATAGCAACAGGAACAGCAACAGCAACAGCAACAGCGACAGCAACTCGGCCGGCTGGTCAGCGTTTGCATAAAATATTCCAATTTAATTTAGCGTCGCTCGAGAGCAAGGAGCAAGTTGGTCGTGCGTACCACTTGCGCGCCGCTCGCCGATTCAATTGAATCGAATTGGATTGGATTTGGGCGCCCAGGTGAGCGGCTGCTGTAGCTGCGGCGAGTCGGGTTTCACCTGGCGCAAGTGAGACGCTTTGCAAAGACACAATCAGCAGGTAGGTGAGCAAGTGAGCTGGAGACCAAGAGACCAAGTGAGCAGGCAAACAAATAGACAGACACACGAATAAACAAACAAACAAACGAATGGAATCTTTTGACTTGTCAAAAGTCTCCTCTGCTCCTCGCTCCCTTCGCAGCGTCTGTCTCCGTGTGTCTAATTCTGCGGCCGTGTTTTACCTTTTACCTTTTGCCTGTGCTCTATGCTGGATGACGAGTGACTCTTGTGTTTTAGGTCAAGAATGTCGGCGGCCGCGAATGCGACGCCAGGAGTTGATGCGATCCGCTGGCAAGTGCTCGTGTATCGATGGCGGCCAAGGCGGTAGCAGGAGTAGCGGCATCGGCGGCCAAGTGGTTGCGGTGTCGGTTTGCGAGGACGTGCGTCATGAATCATCATTGCGATCAGTGTCAGTTTTTCCTTTGCCACTCGCATTTGGCCAAATAATGCCAAAAATTTCACCTGCAACACCAAGCGGAGGGCGAGGGCATAAGGATCGCTCAGCAGAGGGACATTCTTTTTCTTCTTCTGGCCAACGAAGACGACGACGACGTCACGCTGGCCACTTGGCGCCGCTCACCTGCAGCTCCCGCCGCCGCCGCCGCCTCCAAACGACAACGACAACCACTACGACAACGACGGCCGCAACCACCACGACCACCATGGGGTTACCTGTGGCGTGAGGAGGAGCTTGGCCGCAGGTGAGCAGCCGCTAACTGCCTTGGCCATTCAAGAGCGAGTGATATCGTTTTGTTGCTTTGTGTTGCTTGTGTCGCAGATTTAGTTTGGACACTAGTTCCGCGAGCAAACGTTAGGCGGCGCCAGGGTTCCGTGCAGGAGTTGGAATTAGGATTAGAATTAGAACACATTCGGAGGGAGTGGTGCGCAGAAGCGGCGCGCATTCGAGGGCTGCGCGAATAAGGCAAAACTATGCCATGTTATGTTACAAACGGCTAGCTACGATGTTAACAGCTAGCCGCCGAACGGTTAACAATGTCGGAGCCAAAAAGGCAGAGGCCGGCCAAGAGGCAGAGGCAGCCGCGAGCTGCTTTCTGCGCACTACAAGCGGCAGCGGCAGCAGCAATGGCAGCTTCACAAGACCGAGCGACAATTTGTGCGTATGTTGTTCTTGTTGTAGATTGTAATACAAGTTGTATTTGTATGTTAACGCTTCCCAAAAACATTTGATGTTTTGCAAGAGTCGCGACAACAACAACAGCAACATTGACGACGACGACGACGACGACTTTCGAGCAAAGCAAAAACAAACCACGGCTCCTACCGATCGGTCGATCAAGATCAACAGATCAAAAGAGCAACAACAAGCGCATTAGCAATTTCATCGAACATCTCACGAATAGCCAATCAACATGCACCACCAATACCAGCACCCAAACTTTGCCATCCCGGCGCCCACCTGTTTCGCCTTTGGCCTGCCGCCGCCAGCACAACTAGCTCAGCACCAACTGCCGCCAATGCAACCAAGACGCAAGAATGCCACCAGAGAGAATACCCTTCTCTTGAAGCGCTGGCTCGCCGAGCACAAAACGAACCCCTACCCGACCAAAAACGAGAAGGTCTTTTTGGCCGTGATGACGTGCATGTCGTTGACGCAGGTGAGCACTTGGTTTGCAAACGCCAGGCGCCGGCTGAAGAAGGAGAACAAGATGACTTGGTCGCCGAGAAATAGGTGCGACGACGACGACGACGACGAGGATCTCGACGAGGATATAGAGACAGAGGACGATCAGCAGCAGCAGCAGCATGAGCAACAACCACCTGACAGCAACCGGCTCCCAAGTGGCTCGCCCGGCGCAATCACAAGCAACACCACCACAACTATATTGCCCAAAATGGAGCAGCATCAACTCCATCAAGCACATCAGCAGCAGCAACTTCACCCACCGCAACATTTACCACCGCAATCTTCACCGCAGCAGCACCACAGCCTCAACCTCAACCTCAACCTCAACATACATAACATAAATCACCACCTTCAGCAGCAGCACCAGCAGCAGCAACAACAGCAACAACAACAACAACAACAGCAACAGCAGCAGCAACAACAACAGCAACAACAGTATCAAGAGGCCGCCGCGAGTCTCTTCTCAAATGAGCATCCATTCCACCCGTTGCACCCGTTTCACCCGCACCACCCGCTTTACCCCGTGATGGCCGCCCACCACGCGGCAATGCAAGCGGCGGCGGCGGCTGCGGCGGCGGCAAACGCAAACGCAAACTCAAGTCCGCATTCGAGCAACTCAACAGCAACAGCAACAACAACTCTACCACCACCACCTGTTCCTCTAATGCAAAACAACGAGACGCTCCTCAGACAAAGCAGCCAGAGTCCAGACTTGCAAGTGGCCAGTCCGGGGCGCCACTCGCCATTAGCACCACCAAAGAGCGCCACCTGCGCTAGCTCGCAATCGAGAAACGGTACTTGCCAGTCGCCGGCAGGTAGCGGCGGCCAGCAAGCGAGCGTCTGGCGTCCATTCGCCTAGATCTCTTCTCTCATTCGGCCACTTGTTGTTCACTTAATTTAACTTCAAAATTGGAGCAAAGTCACAAACACACACACAGACAAACACACACTCACACTCACACTCACATAGGAGAGACACAAATACATATAATTATATTGATTATATCATCGAGTGCTGGTTGCGCAACAAGAAAGGGGACAAAAAGGAGCTACGAGAAGGAGAGAGACAGAGAGGCGCAAACAATATGAAAACTCTATGGAAACACTATGGAAACACTTTGGAAACGAAACGAAAAAAGAGACATTCTTGTTGGTGTCAACAAAAATATCGCTGCCGCCGACTCTCAATGCGTGTTTGCGTTACTTGTTTGCTCATTTCGCCCCGCAACGCCATCATCCAATTCCCAGCGGTGATTTAAAATGCGCAACCACAATGATGTCGACAACTCGCAATGATGACTCCTATGGCGCAAATCTCTCTCTCGCTCTTTATCCCTCTCACAAACTCTCGCCCACTTACTCTAACTATTTCTCTGCCAGTTACTCCATTTTGTTGCCACCAAACCAACGACACCAAACTTAGCAAGAGATAAAATAAACTAGAAAACTCTCAGCTTTAGCAAATTCAGTCTCCAATTTAGCGCGCGTCTTCCACTTCCACTTCAACTTCAACTTTTGCTTCCTCTACTTTGGTTCCTCACTTTGATAGATAGACTTCTTGCTCCATCTTTCTCCCTTGACTGCGGCCCAGCCGAGTTTAGTTATCTCGACGTCTTGGCTTTTAACGCAGCCGATGGGCGCTATCGACAGCGAGGCGCCGCCTCAAGAAAAGCTCCTGGCTAATCTGGCGCCCGACAGCCAATAGACTCGAGTTGAGTTCATTATATCCGACGATGTTCACATTCTGGCCACCAAACTACACGAGAAAAAGCATCCAACTGCCGCATCTCGGCCAACGACAGGCTTTGGCTTCCAGCTCAAATAAGAGCCAATAGCAAACTAGCACTTGATGACGATAATACTTTTGGCGCCTCGAGAATTGAAATAGAGTCGCTTGTGTGGCGTTTGTTTGTAGGAGAAGTTGTAGCGGTTGGTGTTGCGCAACATCATGAGCAACATACCATTTTGCACCCAGGAGAGTGGTGGCTCCTTCGGCGAGAAACTTGAGAGATGCAAATGGAATCGAGTGTCACTCTCTTCTTGTCGCTTTGGCTGGTTCAATTCTATTATGGGATAATAAATAATAATTGATGCGACGACTAGGACCAAGTTTGAGTTTAAGTCTAAGCGCGAGACAACGACAACGACAACGACGACGAGCAAGGGAGCAGTCGTCGTGTGCTGTGCACTCGATAAAATATAATCAAGTGAGATGCAACATCCAAGTGGCGCCTACACAAACTACAAGCTGCAAGCTACACGCTACACTCTACAGGATTCGAGCGACAAGCTGGCAGATAATGACGCCAACATAATTTTATGCGCCATCTAAAGTTTAAGCTTCGCATTATGATAGCAATTTACTTGGGGGATTTAGTCTATTTGCATTTGCACCAAAACTTCGATTTATGTTGCGCCGTCGCTTTGTTTCTAGGAATAATATTTTTACGTAACTTTTAAAAGTTAGCTCCACTCCATCTTTCTCTTGAGTTCACATCGACAAAAAAGAATAACGTTTGTTTGAACTCTCGAGACAAAACTTGTGACATTTCGCGCCTCTTTCTCGCTTTTCCTTACAATATCATATTTAGTAAGCAAATTTTACGACAAAGTAGAATGCAAAATTTCTCCATCTCTACACCACTAACCTCTCAACGTATCACATTTCGACTAGCATCATTCAGGCTAGAGCTGATGGTATGCCAATACCACTCGTAATATAACACATCACAACATAACACGACACGACACGACGCGACGCGACACGAAGGAAAGCTACACTCTTGCCAACTTGGCTACCCAAAGTAGCAGTTCAAATTTGGGACAGCAACACGATTTGTTGTGTGTCGTGTTATTGCTACCAATCTACTTCTCCCAAAAAAGAACCCACCCTCACGACTAACTGGCAAGCCAAATTTCGCTGGAAACTCGAGGCGCTCGAGAGGAAATAGATAAAGTCTTATTGTTGATGTTGAAAAGTTTTTTGAACGACTTTGCGACTTTTGGACCAGAAGCGAGGCCAATTGCCGCTCGCCACTTGCACAGAGATGCACAGATACACAGATACACTGTAGTTGTGACGAGTGAGCGAGTGAGTGAGTGAGTTGGCGCAAAAGTTAGTGTTGGACATACTCATGTGTCACAAAATTTATACAGTCAAATAGATGGAAGACAAACATAATGTTACTCTCGAGGAACTTGCCTCTTCCACTTCTTCTCCCCACTTTTCCACAGAAAGCCGCTGGCCTGGGTGCTGGCCGCTTTTAGTGGGCGCAGCGAGGCGCCGAGTCTATATGACTGTTTGCTCTTTTGCCTTAATGGCGCTAATTTTATTGCTCGCCGGCCACTTGGCTCCATTGTTGCCGCTCGAGTGTCGCGCGATCGACTGCCAGCGAGCGAGCGAGTGAGCGAGTGGAGTGTGGTGAAGTGAAGTGAAGTGAACAAGCGGAAGTGTTGCTCACTTGGCGCCGCTAACCAGCGATATTCTATATTTTGTTCGCCAACCCAAACGAGCAAACTCGCTCCTCGGTCGGCCGAATCACTTTGGTCATATTCATTTCGTCTCCTCGATTCAACTCGACCACAAGCGACAAGCCGAAAAGCGGGAAAAGCGCAATGAAACTAGCGATTAATTGAGCGTCCCGACCGATCGAGTCGAAATTGTCGCGCGCCATTGCAAATTTCACGCTTTTTACCTGTACAGAATCAATTTCTCTCTCTCCTTTGAGTTGTCCCTTTCTCTCGTCTGTTCGGGAGGAAAGTTTCAGTGGATTTAGATATCGATGTTTAAAATTCTAAATGATCGGGTGGAGTGGAGTGAGGCAAAGTGTTGTTGTTGTTGCTGTATTATGGCCTCGCACGACATGATACCTCTCGTTGGTTGCTCTTTACCTGTAGAGAGATGAAGCCAGCAATTTGGGGGAAAAGTGGATGGCAACGAATGAGCAATAAATCTCTTTAGTGCCCACCACGAGAACGGCAATTGCCGTTGTTTCGCCAGCGCCAGCGCCGTCGCCGCCGACAGAGACATCGTGCTAATTGGCCAGCAACTCGCCATTCGATTGATGTTTGCTTGTGGCGCGCGCCACCGCCAATTACCTGGCAGTGGCAACGTTCACCTGAACGTTGCTGCTGTTAGTGATACCGCTTTAAACCGCATTTACCCTTTTGTTTGCCGTGCCGACAAAACAAAGCGAGTCGTCACGCGCGCGCAGAACGCTCTTGGTGCTGACAACTCAGGTAAGTGCTCGCCTCTAATTGAAAGCTCCGGACGAGTGGAGTAAAGTGAGGTAAAGTCACGCGCACGCGACGAGCGGCCAACATGACAAATCGCGCAGCTAACTGATGACCAATACGCTTCCTCCTCTCGCCAGAGCAACCTGTTGGATTTCCACCTCCATCACACTAACAACCAATGCCACCCACCAAACTGAGAGTGGAAACAAGGCAACTGCCATTAACAACTGCGGCCCTTTGTGTCCACCGACTGACTTTTAGTGCCGCGTTGAAGATTTGCCAACGAGATTTTGCGAACCCGCAAAATCTCCAAAAACTCCAAAACTTGCGCTTTTGTCGTTGGTCGTTGTTGTCTCTCGTTCTCGGCGGCGCACGCTTCGGCTTAATCTTGTTAATTGTCCCTCTTCACCTGGCGGCGTCAAGTGGCCGCAGCTCAGTGAGGTTATTCGATCCATCGAACTAATCAATTGGCACCGTTTACCTGCAACGAGCCGCCTGCTTGTGAAGGGCCACTTGTTTGTCGTTGCCTCAACACAAATGGCGGATATGTGTGTGTGAGAGAGAGAGAGAGAGAGAGAGAGAGAGAGAGAGAGAGAGAGAGAGAGAGAGAGAGAGAGAGAGAAGAAGAAGAAGAAGTAGTAGTAGTACGTACGTAACGTAACGTAACGTAACGTACGTACGACGACGACGACGACGAACGACGACGACGACGACGA
>WNKI01000005.1:1924159-2032510 GCA_015350385.1 Aculops lycopersici
AGAGAGAGAGAGGGAGATCAATGAGAAAAAGAGAAAGGCAATTGGTGCGCTAAATCAAAATTAGTCACCCGGCACAGCGACTAACAAGAGGCGAGCAACTCCCAATTGGGTGCTATAGGCAGCCACTGCTTACGTGTCTGGCCAAATAAATGGCCAAAAGTCGACTGGCGGCCACGAAAACGAGGGGCCATTTAGGCCGCGAAATAGACCGAGAGTTGGAGTGTACAGTTTAACGTAATTCTCACACGGTATCAGCAACAGCAACAGTAACGCTGACGACGATGACGCGTCGTGTGCCAACAAATCCGGCGCGTGTGAGTGTCTTTTCTCGCTGGCCACTTGTGTCCATTGCGCTGGTCCTTGTTGCAGTGTTTCTTCCCCGTCTGGCGCGTGTTTACTGTAATAGGGCGGTGCAGTTCCAGTGGCAATTGTGTGCGCCAAAAAGGACAGTCTGGTGGCGAGTAAATTGTGCCATCAATAACAAGGCAAAGGAAAAAGTAGTCCAACAACAACAACAATGAATTCAATTGCCACCTACAACAATCGGCGCACCTAACAAGCGACGACTGCGACTGCAACTGCGACTGCAACTGCAACGGTAACGAAAATAACGTCCACGACGACGACGACGACGACGACGACGACGCAACCAACAGCGTCAACGACAACACAACATACGAGCAGCGCACGACACAAACACAAGTCAGTTGTGTTGTCGTTGTTGTTATTTCCTCCACTACCAACTCGCTAGTGGTAGTCGATTATTTATTATTATATCAATTTCACAGCCAATAAACAGTTAACTCAAATGGCCTCCTCACTTACTACTTGATATGAACACAATTCAACGCAACGCAAAACACACAACAGTGGAGCCACTCGATGCTCACTCTACGCTCCTCGCGGTGGTCTGTCGGTTAGTCGGTCGGTCGGTCTTCTCATTGCAAATTCATTGCCACTTCCTCCGCTCGCTCAGTTAGTCTGTCGGTCGGTTTGCTGGTCAAGTTGGTTGGCTGGCTGGCTGGCCGGCGAGTAAAGTCACCTAGCGACAAGACTAACAGAAACAAGTGGCCACTGCAGTGGTAGTGATAAAGTTAGCTGTTTATTAACTAAGACTAGAGCCGACAGGGGAGTTTGTTATTTTCGTTAACTGACCAGTCATTTAGTTGGCGCGAGAACAACAACGACACCGACACCGACACCCACCGACTGAAGTGGCCAACTGCGACAACTGGTCGGCAACTAAGACGACGACAGTAGTGGCCATCAAGAAGAGCAGTCAGTCAGTTTGTTTGTTTGTTTGTTTGTTCGGTCGTTCATTCATTCAGTTGGACTAACTCGCAAGTTGAACGACGACGACGACGACGACAACGAGTTTAGTTTAGTTTAGTTGTTGCCATTAGCGATGCTCTTCATTGATGTTCTTCTTCGTTCACTTTAATCCGCGAACTCGAATGTTTTGGCATTACGCAATACGCGTTTGCCAAAGCGAGCGACTAGTAATTACGCGCGCCACCTACCTACCTAGCAACTCGGCAACCGGAAGTTCGCGAGTGACGAGCAAAGTCTCGGCGCATAGCTGGCACTTAATTCCAAGACGACGCGTGTGCATGTAACTTTATACACTCCCGAGCAAAGGATCTGATTTCTCGCCTCCTTTCTTGCATTGAATTTGAGGTGCCTTTGGAGCCCCAGCGAGTTGATTGTTTTTATTCAATGAGGCTTCCGAGAAAAGAGGAGGAAATCTCACCGACAAGTGACATGCTTGCTTGCCAGCCAACCAGCCAGTCGGCTAAAGTAGTCAGTTGCGCTTTTGGCTCGGTATTAGCTGGCGCCCACTTTCCCTCTCCCTTTCACTTTCACTTCCACTGTCACTTAGCCTCAATCTTCATTAGACTCCTCTGATCCCACTTGACTGCTCCCTTTACTGTTACCTAGAAACTCGCGCCCAACTTTGTCGCCCGCGAAACTGGGGCCAGAGTTCATTCAGATATCAATTACCGTGCCACTTACGTTTTCAGTTGGTTGCTCGGTCGGTTGGTTAGTCGGAATCAAAGGGCAAGTCAAGTGGCCATTAGGCGTGCGAGTCAATAGATGAAACTTTGGCTCAGCTACAGACGAAACCGGAAGCAGCGAGACTCAATATAAGAGTCTAGTGCAGCGCCAAACCACGCGGCCACTCTCATCGACTGGCCAGATTATTTTCCCATACAGAATGGTGGACTGGTTGGTCAAAAGGCTGAGGTTACATAACCCGAATCCATCCATCATGTTGGAGGCGGGAGCTAGTTTCTATGTCGCTGGTGTTCGGTGTTTGGTGTTTGGGGAGCAACGAGCGGCTCGCGTTGCCTTGCGACTGGCGACTTGTGACATCGGACGCCATTGGAACTCATTGGAAACAGACGACAAGACGCCGAAAGCTTTCATCTATCCTGCTGATGCGCCCACAAATGATGATGGATTCCTCGGGTTGCCGGAATAAACAGCGAGCTCATTACTCGCCGCAGGCGCCAACAGCAACCACCAACGACCCTATAGAGCCAGTGGCTTCCGGTTGCGGCTTTGGATTCTAGTAGCCTAGTTGACACACGAAACTTTTGCGGGGCGCGAGCGTCGGAAGTCGACTGTCGTGCGGCTTCCAGTTTGCACTCGCCTCGTCAATTTGGTGACGACAACACGTAACACGAAAAGCCAATGCAGCGGCAACGGCGACCACCGTCAGCGGCACGCGCCCCGATCGCCTCCGCAAGATATCGCACTTCGAGGGGCAAACGAGCGCAAGCGAGGGACGAAAGTGATACATAAATAAATGAGAGCAACGACAACAATATCAACAACATCAGCTGAGCAGCAGCACCAACGACACTGTTGTTGTAAGTTGCTCGTGCTTCTGGTGTGAGAACCAACCGAAATCACATGGTCGCCTTCGGTTGGTTCGGCTGTGATTCACTCTCGTTGAGCTGGATTGTCTTTGGCTCGTTATATTGTCAGCGGATTGCCGTTCACTTGGCCGCCCGGCCGCACAACGACGGGACCTTAGTGCAGCAACAGCAACAACAACAACAGTAGCGGCGGCGCAACCACCAAAGTCGCCGGCCACTTGAGCAAATGGCGCATATAATTCGCACGAGCCGCTCGCCTGTCAAGCTGGCGGCTGATGCTGCTGCTAGTGTAACTACCGCCACCGAAGCCACTTTTACTCTTTCCAAGAATGAAAGACGAAACGAAACGAAACCCAATTGACGGGCGTGAAAGAGGAAGTTTCGCGCTTGCCCCCTTCACTTCCGCTTCGGGTTGCGATGTCATCGGCGAGGCGAGCAAATTTCACGCGCGTCAACTACGTCGTCGTCGTCGTCGCTTTTGTTGTCGGTGTCGTTGAGAATCTAGCGCAAGTTGCTTGTGATGTGAGAACGAAACTCACAAGCCGCGATAACAACTCAATCGTGTCGTTGGCGCAATATTGTCGCTATGCGCCCGACGCTCTCGAGTCGCTGAAGCATGAGGCTCCTCTGAGGCGGGAAGTGCGGTGTCGTAATCGTTGGCTAGCTCGCTAATATAACTTACATAACTTAAATAACAACTTCAACTTCAACTTCATCTATATCGCACGCCCACTCGACTCGCTGCCAATTGTGAAGCGCGTTAAAGTGGCGAGGATGCCAGCGCCACTTCCGCTCGTCGTCGTCTCGCTGCTCTTTGGAGCAGGAGAGTCTCCAAAGAGCAGAGATTCTAAAGAGACTTCTGGAGCCAAGAGTCTAAACCGCAAGCCGGAAGTTGCGACCAAATGCGTGAAATCGAGTCGATGTCTCGTCGTTCCAATCCTTCGACTAAATTTACATTGTCCTCCTCTTTCTCGCTCTCCCTCTGGATCTCGCAACATAAGCTAAAACTTAAAGTCAATCCCCTGATAGCTGAAGCCGAGAGCAAGAGCTAAAGCCAGGACTCGAAAGAATGGGCGCCGCTTGTGGTTTTTCTCACACGCACGCCGTTGAGTCGCTTGGCCGCCGCCGCCGCCGCCGCCGCCGCCGAGTTGAGTTGAATGGCAGAGCATTGAACGTGTTTGTGTTTGTGTGTGTGTGGTACAATGTTAATGTTCATGTGCAGCTAGCAACCACCACAACCAAGTCGACCACCAAGTCCAATCGGTCGCGCTCGTGTCGCTCAGCAGGTGGTCGCCGCATGACTGGCGCCTTTTCCGTGGTCGTGGCCGGCGCTGTTGTGCGAGCGCCTGCAAAGTCGGGGGTTACGTAATGAGACGCGCCCATTGTGTTGCTGTCTCCTCTCTAGTTGGTCTGTTGCTGTTGTTGTCTTCGGTGGTTGCGTCTGTTTCGGTCATGTCATTCTCTTTAATGCGACATCTTTGCCTGTGAAGGAAAGACGCAAGAAAAGTCCCAAAGAGATGGCTTCTTTTTTCGAAAAAAATCTATCCACCAGCCGGCTCACGTTTTTCACGGTTGCTGCTAATTGTTGTCGCTGCTCACTGTGCATTTGGTTATACGAAACTTACTTGCTCGCTCTCTCGAAAAGAGCAGCACGCGTCTTGTGTTCCAAGAGATGAGGTCGCTCGTCTCCAGAGCGAGAAAGCAAGTTGCGCCCAAAAGATAAATCATCGCACTTGTTTGCTAACTTGTGGCTCTGGTGTCGCTCACTTGCGGCTCCGTCATTCAGAAAAGAAGCCGCTTGCCGGCCAATTAGAGGCTGGTGGCCGAGATTCCGCGTTGCCACTCGGAGGTCGAGAGCGAGCGTTTCAGGTGAAGTGGCGCCGCCGACAAACGAGCGCTCGGCTTTCAAGTGGCGCGGCTGGTTTCAGGTGGTTAGTCGATCGGTCGGTCGGTCGGTCGGTTGGTTCGCAGGTAAGAACTTTGTTTCTAGTTTCCAAATGTCCGCTGATCGCTTGCAACAGCTAACAATAGAAGTGACAGTGCGACAAGTGAGCAGTGAGTTCAATGTTGAGAGGAAGAAACAGGAAAGCAAAACAAACAACCGATCGACTTTTTCTTCTACCATGAGTAAGTTGTAGTTTCATTTTCAGTTTCAGTTTCAGTTGGAGTTTGACTTTGAATTTGAAAAGAAGAAACACAACGAATCGAAGAGAGACGACACCGAATACAACGAGCCACCAAAAGAGAGACTAGCGAGCGACAAACACACAAGCTTGTAATTATCATAATTGTAGCTCACCTTTGCGCTTCTCTATCGAGCGCCGCTACCTGTCGCCGGCGTTAGCAATCGTCGCTGACAACAGGTGAAGGCTTCGGCTATTAATTGGCCGCCTTGTGTTCTCTCTAAAGACTCCAAGGAAGACAAGCAACAACAACTTGCCCGTCGCGTCGATTGGCCAGCAACGACGCGATGTTCTCGTTTCCATTCCATTGACTCCCATTCTTCTTTCTTGGTGTCTTATGTCTTTCCGTTTGTCTACTTGTTGTTGTTCTTTGTCGTTCTCGTCGTCGTCTTCGTTGTCGTTGTCGCTGTCGCTGTCGCTGTCGCTGTCGTTGTCGTTCTGTTGGCGGCGGTGTCCTTCGCCTTCTCTTTTACCTGTTCCATTACAGGTGCGTTCAGGTAAGCGCAACCAAAACAGCAACAGAAACAACAGCGACAATGTGACAATGCAATGAGATCTACAAACAACAAACGACAGCAGCGATCCATTGTAATCCACTTGTGTTCTTGCGGCCGCCGTCTCGTTCCTCGGCCAGCCGGCTACTCGCTTGCCGGCCTCAATGTCAGCCAACCGAGCAAACTTCTGCGTCGTCTTCTCCTTTTCGTTGCCCTCTTCGAGTTCTTACCTGAGTTTTACCTGCCTCCAGCAAGAAGCGAGTGGCAGTCACGTAACACAACAAGTCAACTTAGTGTCGTTCGCTTGGCTAGTTGGCCGGTAAGTTGGTTGTTTGGCGAGTTATTTATGGTTGGTAGTGGTACTGGTAGTGGTGGCGGCGGTGGCAAGAGACAGTGAGAAACTCCATTGCATTCAACAGACAGAACAGAACAGAACTGAGCTGAACTGAACTGAACTGAACTGAACTGAACTGAAAGGAACAGAGTTGTGTGGTTCCATTCACCTGCCAATAAAAGAGCTGCCTGAGTGATAATAATATTAGCGCGTTAAATGAGCGAGTGGCCGCCGCAATCTTCCCGGCGACCAGCCGGCGGATGTGCGGCCACGCCCATTCGCGCAAAAAACACCAACCTGATTGTCGGTTCAGTTTATTGTTACGCAACCATCACCAAAGAAGGACAACCAAAACTAACAATAGGACGTCGCCCATATTTTGCGCCGGCCACTTTGTGTCGCTGCCTCTTTTCCTCATGAACTCAACTCTTCTGTGCGTGACACTTGATACAAACTCGCGGCAGCGGCGGCGCCGGCAGTGAAAGCGCTTGGAGAAAAGAGCAGTCGACAAATGGTGCACCGACTTCTCAGGTGTCACTCATCTAATTTTCAAACTACACCAACGAGCAACATGAACCAATTTCTCAACATCAAAAGAAACACACAACATTGTAAACTAAAATGTTGACTCATAAGACGCCACTTGGAAAATTATCATATCAAGAGTGTAATTTTCCTCCAGTCGCTTTGGGCGTCAGTTGGCTCGATCGCCGTCTAGTCCAAATGGTGGACCGCAATGTTGAGTTGCGAGCTCGTAGCTGAAGGCTCTTTTGTGTTTAAAATTGTGTGTCTTTCAGTTTTCGTCATGCAAATGGAGAGACTCGGCAGAAGGCGAGCCAAATTTGCCGCCAAATTTGCATAATTGAAACGGATTTTCAATTGTATTGTGTGCAATAGTTACATTCAAAGTCTCGAGTCTCTGTCGAATGTCTTGACGTCGGCGTCGTTGGCGTTGGGAAGATTAAATTCAACTACCTAATCTAAATGTTGTTGTTGTTGTTGTTGTCTTTGCTCCGTCGGCATTTCACTTCATGTTGGCCGCTACTTTTCATCGCCCTCAACCACGAACAGAAGCAAGAAAACTTTTCTCTTCAAACACTAGCAAAGCAAACTAGACGAGTCTCGAGTTAATAAAACTCGAGACCAACGCCAATAAACTTTCTCAAAAGTCACTGTTGTCTGCTCCACTCAAACTTGGAGGAAAATGTTACACTTTGAGTTGAAGTTGTTGTTTTAGCTAGTAGAGTTAATGTTGTAATAGTGGTTGTTGTTTCGTTCAGATAAACCGAATGTCACCTGGACACGCGAGCTTCCATTCTCATTTGGTGCAACAACCAAGCAGCCACTTGTTATGCCAGGCGTCATATTGTTCGCTCTTCTGAAAACTAACTAAGATAGCGGCGCCAGCTGCCGCCTTGGGTCTAGCGCTCACCTGTCGCTCGCTCACCTGCCTCTTCATTTTCTGTTGCATAATTACTCTCGTAGAAACAGAAGGAGCAGCAGCTGTAGCTACCAAAGTCACATTTCGTCATTCTAAAATCAATCGAGCGCTAATTACTCTCTGATTTTGCCCGAATCTCGCCCCATTGATCGTGAGTAAAAACACAATTCAGCTAGATTCTTTTCATTCAGATTGAGAGCAGCGGCATAATAGAATAGCTGTAAGTCAATTATGGAAAATTGTGTCGCTTGCAGCTGACTCCTGGAAGTTAATATTTATTTTAGAATTGATTTTGCAAGGAGAAGATGAAAATCCGCTAACTTGACAATCTTGAGCATTCATCGACAAAAAAATCCATTGAATCGTCCCAAGGAATCAACTAATGATGCCAAGTGAACTCATCGTTAGGCAGCAACGGATTCGGTTGACTCTTGCACAAAATAAGATCAGAGGAGAGGGAGAAAGAGCAACGATTCAATTATGATTCATTTTTGCTCTATCGCTGGCAACATTTCTATAGAAATCTTCAGGTCAATTACGAGCGACTAGAGTTGGCGTGACGCAAGAAGTGGCAAAGTGGCAGTGACACATGAACTCTAGCATTTTGTCAGCTCCGAGTCTCGGTCGTCGTTTTCCTCGCAGCACGCTCAAGTCTGCCGCTTGCCTTTTAGGTTCAATAGAAGGGAGACTTGGCAATATGAGCAATGGCACCACAAGCAACCCAAGTGAGCGATGGAGTCTTTTTCTCCTCGGGCGTCTCTAGTTCTGCTCTGTATCAAGTAGAGTTAGCCACGAGAGCCAATAAAAAGCACAAGCTGACGACTAAGCTCCCTTTGTGCTATTGTGTGTGTCTCTCTCTCTCTCTCTTTCTTTCTCTCGCCAACTTTCCTATGGCAACCCGCGAGAAAAGCAACTAAACTCTGCGCCACCTGCGAGCGACGTTTGTTGTTTTTAAAATTAATCAGTTAGTTGGAGTCAAAACAATTCCGTCATCCTCTCATTCGTCGTCCTTGTTGCTGTTCCCTAGCGATGTAACAACCATGCAACCGAGCAAGAGGTGCAAAAAATCAAGGCGATAAGCAGCGAGCACTTCCGGTTGGTGGAAAAAACGCCGCTCTGGGGAGGAAAAAATCTGCGACGTTGTTGTTTTTTCCTCTCCTCCTTTACATTTAGCCCTTCGAATGTCTTCTCACTTTTCTCCTCGCTGCCTCAGTCTTTTATTTTGTCACCAAGGAAATGGAAACTATTACTGGGCAACGAAACGAGGGAACAATACTACAAGTTTGGGGGCGAATCATCTTGGACACGCCCACAAAGTTGCGCCGCCTCATCGTAGTAGTAGTGGTTCGCGATGATTAATAAATAACGCGAAGTGAGTGCGAGTTGCAACTGCCAACATGTGCGCTCGTTGCTGGAAGTACGCGAGGGCGTGAGTTTTTTGTATTGTAACTTGTGCTTGTGTTAACATTAACTTTTCAACGCCTATACCTATGGCACCAAATAACCACTAGAGCCGCAACAACTAAACCTAAGTTACGGCGCGCGCCTAGGAGTGACGCACAGATTGGCCTGTGTGTGTGTGTGTGCGCGCGCGCTACTTCCGGTCAGGTAGTCGAACAAAGTGGTTGGAGCAAACACGATCTGGTCGTTGTTGTTGCTGTGTTGTCGTGTGTAGCTAGTGGGCGAGTTTGCGTGTAATTGTATGTGTACTACTAGTCGGCCGGCAGCAAGTGCGGCAACCTCGGACAGCAAGCTAGCTAACTGATATAGGACAGTTTGCGGTGGTTTCTGGCGCTCGGTTAGCTCGCTGACTTAGAAGCGGATAAATGTGATTCACTTTGGCAGCGGGAGCAAAGGAAATAAAAAGGGGAAGCGTAACGCACAAGGCAAGAGCCTCGGTAAAGTGAAGTGGCGGTCGCGGCGTCGTCGTCGTCGTCGTCGTCGCCGCCGTGGCCGCAAATGACAAGACACTTGGCGCGTGAACACAACGACCAGCGAGTTAGTGTCTGATTTTTTCCCACTCCCACTCCCAGTTTCAGTTTCAGTCTCGGTGTCGGTGTTAGTGGTGCTAGTGGTTAGTGTTACGCGAATTTTGCTTGTTGGTTTCCCCGTAACTGGTTACTTCTGGTTACTGGGCGCCAGTTTGTTCCATTTGCTGGTTACGTCATCGTCGCTTCAACAGACTTGAACTCAAGGCAAAACAGAGCCACGCCACGACGATTGACTTTGAGCTTAACCCGAAGCGAATAAAAGTGACTCGCCTAACTGCACGACTTTTTACTCCACTTCTCTTCTCCTCTCCTCTCTCCTCTCCACTTCGCCCGACTCAAATCTCGAGCCAACGAGTCAACTACGATAAGTTAATCCTCGGCCTGCGGGATTATATAGGCAGCTCGCCTCTAACTTGTCGCAACTCAAGCTTGTGAACCACGACGACGACGACGACTTCCGGCGTCAAATCAACGACGAGACGACGACACATCGAGGCCATGAGCTTGTGTTTGTGATTTGGTCGAGAAGCAAGAGACTACAAGATTCTCTCGCCGGTTGGAGCTTGTGCAAGTCGGTGTCAGTCGCAACTCGCCAGCCAAACTGATGTGTGTCGCGCCCCCTAACGGCAAGAAATTATCTCTCTCCCTATCGTCAACTTGAAGCGAAGTGAGTGGTTCCAAAGTTGACTTTTAAGCAGGAAACTCGAGCCATCAATCGCTTGGTGCGGACAAGATGTCGCGAGTTCCTGACGCAAACTCCTGAGCAACGACAACTTGGGCCCGATGCAAAGTTGCCAAGTTGCCAACAAGCGGCTCAGGCAATCGGCGGGCGATTATGGCTGCTGGCAAACCTGATCGCTTATCTCGGCGACGGCGACGACGGCGGCGGCCCCGTCGAGTTACATTGCAAAATCGGCGGTTGGAAAGCAAGCAGATTGAAAGCGAGATCTCGGCGGCGAGATAAGTGGCCAAGTCGCCGCGTGCGTCAGATAAGAACAAGTACTAAACAGAAACAACGACAACAACAACAACATGACGCAACTACAACGACGACGACAACATTGAATCCGGCGTAAATCTCGTCCCCTTTGATACTTATGCTCTGTTGGTTCCCAAAATTCTCTTGAAAGTCGCTTATTGTATTAGCTGAAGGTAGACTTTTGTTTGAGTTTAGCAGCGGCTACCAGCGAGCGCTAAAGCCACTGTGAGCAACGAGAGGCACTCGACGACTTCCGGTTGGCGAGCCAGCGAGGCACTGCTAATCGGCCGCTCGCTGCGCTTGTGTCGCAAGGGAACAGTCTGCTCTCTTGCAACCTTTGAACCAGGTAAACAAGCGAGACTCAATGTCGTTGTTGTTATTGTTGGTGTTGTTGTTGTTGTCGACGTCGTCGTTGTTACCTCGAATGTCACTCGCACTGATTGGCAGCTAGAGCCGGCAGTTGGGATAAAAGTTGACGCCACGAGATGGGCAAATATTGTGGCCCGCGCAGCGTATTTATTAGCCAACCAGCCGTTAGTCGGTGGAGTGTATGGTGGAGGTGGCGAGAGGCAGAGAGGGAAAGAGCGAATGGTAAAAGCGTTAATCTTGCCCCTCGACACTGACACTCGATGATTTCAATCACACGACGACGACGACGACGACGACGACTTCAGCCATTTGATTTTGCCTGGCTCCCAGCTCTCTAGTCGAAACTCGCAACTCGCAACTCGCAACTCGCGAGGTGAAACTAGAGCGAGGGGATTTACTCGCGCGCTCACACACAAACACACAAGCGTCGTGATGAAAAGTGCGATGATTTCTAGATGATTTGCTGCTCATGTTGGTATCAGTGGAGTTAGTGTTGTTGTTGTTGCTGCTGTTGTGCTATTGATATTGCTAGCACAACCACCGACTTACCGATGGTTAGTTGGTGGTGTCGATGGCTGGCGACGTGTGTGCACTTTGGCGGCTTAAGTTGAAGTAGTGGTGGTGGTAGAATATGGAGGCAAGCAACACACGGAGGAATACCAGCGAATATCAAATATCACGTCCGCGCTGTTCATTTCGAATCCGCGGGCTTCGTTGCCGCTGCTGCTGCTCATTTTGCGCTGTTCATAGAATTCAGATTCGAATTCCAACAGAACAACAGCAACAACAACCGAACAGGCGACATAACAAATACACGAGCAGCAACGCGAATCGCCAGCTACTTTGCCTCTACCTCCGCTTACACTCTTTGCAACTCTCTCGCTGCACCGCGCCTCGATACACGCAAATAATTAGCCAGTTATTCGTTGGCCAGAATGTCCGCCGTCGGCCAGCGAGGCGACTTTCTCGCTGGGTCTTTGCAGCGAGATTGAGTTGCAAGTGGCTCGTGGCGAGAGCAGCTAAATGGCGAATGGTAAATATATACATTGGCGCCGGAAGTGATTGAAATGAGCAGCGGCGGCGGTGGCGACGACGGCAAACAATTGATCGCGTCGCGCAATGAGTTCCTAACACAGAAGAGAAAGAAAGTGTACAACAAACAACCGCACGATGAATGAATGAATGAACGAATGGATGGATGTCGTCGGGTTGCTTAATAGTGGTTATAGTTAATGCGAGTTAATGACTCACTTGGCCAAACACGAGCAAAGGCAAAAGTCGGCAAGAGTGACCACGATAACGGCAATAATGAGGTGCCATAATAGTCAAGTGGCCAGTCCCATTGGCGTCTAAATGGTGTGGCGCCTTCTCGTGCGGCACGCGCCCAGCAAGCGTTTGTTTCCAGATCGACGCAATTAGCCGCCCGCTCCACCAGCAGCGAGTCTATGAATTTGAATTGCAAAGTTGCGCTCGCTGGCCCGGCTTCCTCCGCCGGAAGTCGCCTGAGCCTTGATAGGGTTGCGAGCTCGGTAGCTGACTGATTGCTTTCCTTCTGGTTCCGTTGGAGAGACGGAGAGACGGAGAGACGGAGAAGAGGCGAAAGGGAAACCAGAGGCTCACTCCCACGTGCGAGAGCCTCAGCAGAAATAGAGAGCGCCAACTGATTGCTCGCTGTAAGTAAACAATGAGTGCAGTTGCAAAAAGAGCAGTAGTCGTCACCAACCAAATTGGCTGTGATCGACGACATTTAGATTGGGCGCGCAACTTTCGGCCGACTGGCCAACTGGCAGTCGGCGGAAGTGTACAGCTAGTGGCGGTGGCCGATGTGCAGTTAACAGCTAAAGTGTAGCAGTAGGCGAGATGATTGATAGTGTCGCGTAGCGCGCCGCGTTAGTGGGAAAAAGTAACTTGCTTGCTCTTTTTCGCTTTCTCCATTGCAAGTGTCGAGTTTCCTCGCTTCCTTCCTTCTAAATTTGCTTTGCACTCTTTTTTCTCCTCCTCGTCGAGTTGGATGGGCGGCCGGTGGGTAAGAAAGCGTGAGGTTTCTTTCGAGTTGCAACGGAGTGCTATGCGACACTCTGCTCGAGTACAACAAAAACTTTGTGACGTAACTTCATCGATAAAGATTTTTACCGATCAAGTTGAGGATGAGAGCGTTTTACAGACACAGAGACACATAGCGAAAGCTTAACAGTTGAGAACGAGTTTTGCGGGTCGGTGGCACAAAAAGTTGAGTGGGCGTCTCCTTTCGCAAGGCCGGCGAGCTCGACGAGGAGGAGAAAAGTGGCGCCACCAAGCGGCCACTTGTTATTCCGTTCGTAGGCCAACCTTACTCTCGCCAACATCCAGATAAACTAAGTAAAATAACTGGACACACCTGACAGCCAATGGGATTGGCGTTGGTTTTTGATGTCAGTCTATCTGTCAGTCATTTTTGCTGCTCCCCCTTTTGCCTTTAGAGAGATGAGATTGTTTGCCTTTAGGATCTAATGTCGCTGGTGATGGCCAAAACTCGCGCGTGTTTCAGTTGATTTGATTTGTTTGTTGTGGTACTTATTTGGTGGTGGCGTCTCTTTTTGTTGTAGGCGGAGGAGTGGACATCCTCTAGATTGAGTTTGACAATTTGTTTGCCCTCGAGGGTTCGGAAAGTCTGGCATCTCGACGGCAATTGTGGCAGGCCTCGAGCCAGAAAAGACAAGCAGGCAAACAGCAGCAGAGGCGCTTCGAGCGACTCCAAGTCTGGGAAACCAGACGAGGGTTCGGCGTGAGATATGCCAACTTGGCCAGCTCAGTGCAATTGGATTAGTTGTGGTTCTGTAGTGATGGGGAGAACATTAAGGTCCCGGCAGGTAAAGGTTAGATTGAGTTGAAATATTTTACCTGAAGTCCGGAGTCTGAATTCTGATTCCTGAATCGAATTCCTCGCCAGCGTCGGCGAGGAATTTGACTGTTCACTTTGTGTGTTGATGCTTCTACTTGCGTGTCCGTCTCTATTTATTTCATTACGCGCGGGAATTTTGTCGCATCCCCTTACCTTTCCATTTGGCTCGTTAGTTTTATTTCATTTAAAGGTTTTTCAGGTAGAAAAAGCCAGCCACTAGATTTGACCTGACACCGCCAACAGCAGCAACTTTGTCGTCGACAGCAGCAACAACAACATGAAATAACAACCACAACAGTGGCGACAAAACCACACGACAACAACAACAACAACAACATAATCAGTGGGCATAGGAAAATGGCATTCAATTGATGCGAACAATCAAATTTGATTTGATTGTTCGGGCGCAAACTTGTTGCTCTTTTGCTCACTTGATACTCGTTCAGGTAGAAAAGTCGAGAGCCTTGGAGTTTTGGTAGCGTTGCGTTTCTCAATGAGAGAAGTGGCGACAACGAGATCAGCAACAACAACAACAACCACATAAGAGGAGCATCAACTACGTAATGTAATTGGCTTGCCCGCGCCGCTGATGCTGATGCTACCTAATGCTTTCCGCTCGACTTGTTGCGTTCGACTGCTCAGTCGTTGAGATTGTGTGTGCGTGTGGATTTATGTGTGAGCGAGTGCATTCAAAATCAAGTGGCTTTTAGTGTTAACTTTTTAACGGAGAAAAGTAACATAAGTAAAGATAATGACGCCTAATGATGGCCGAAAAATTTGGCTTTGGCGACTTTTTTCATTCTGAAAAGTTGCCTCTTGGCGAAATTTTCGAAACCGCGCCCGACGCTAAAAATCTTCTCCATGCCAATCTTCTCAATGGCATAATTAATCAACAAAAAGTTAACCCAAATGACTAACGAGCGAGTGACACGATGCTGCCTACAACTAGTCATCTGAATGCAACAAGCAACTAAAACTAAATGTACATGCGAATACAAATACAATTTGCATTTGTGTGGTTAGTTGTTGGTGTTAGTTGGCATTAGTTTGTTAGTTTGTTGTGACCTTCGTGTGGCAAACTGCGCTGAGGTTTCGAGTAAGTTGCCATATTGCACATGAGCATTTCGTTCTCTGACTGCTCACTTGAGTAAGCATTTCCACAAAAGCAACAACAGTTCTCATCTCACTTCCGCTCCGTTTGCCTCGAGTTCGCGGAGAGTTTCGTCAATCTCTTGAAAGAGGAAAAAAGTTTGCTTAACAGAGGCAATTTTCCAAAAGTTTCCAACTTTTGGCTACAAGAAAAAACAACAAACTATAAATCTGCTACTGCTGCTGCTGCTGCTGCTGCTACTGGCGCCGAATTATTAGCGCCTAATGTCCGAACGGCTCACTTGGTTTGCTGCTCACTTGAGCCACCAGTTGTTCAAGTGAGCAGCGCCTACAGTTTAGTGGCCAGAAGCTTAGGAGCTAAACTGTCGCCGGTTGCCAGTTTAAGAGGCAAATATTTTGACAGTTTCGTCTTTATCTCGATACTTTCTCACTTCGGCCAGTGGAACTTCAACTGGAAATTGAGCGACTCCTCTACTTCTTTTTAAATCCGCAATTGCGCTTTTCCCTCCGACCATCTAAGGAGCGAGTGAATTAGGCGGCTGCTGCTCACTTGGCGCCATTCACACAATCGGATTTGAATGGCATCGAGTGAGCGAGAGTATCATTCAATGGAAGAGGCAAAAACTGGAGCCGGGAAATCTGATCAGCGCCAATTTAGTTGAGCAGTGGTTTAGCTCTCTAGAGTTACTGGGGAGCAGGAGGAGGGAAGCAACAATTGGCGTGTGTGTTTGTTCAAGTTGTTGGTGCCATATGCTCTCTTGGTTCGCGGCTGCCCGTAGCTGGCTACTGTTGCTCAGTTGGCCACAATCGCCTAGTTTGCCGATGCTCTTTTGCGAGACCGGATGTCGCGCGCGCAGCCTATAGGCGAGCAGTCGCTTTATTCGGCGCAAATTGAACGCATTAGTCGTCCAAATTTGCGCCAAATGAGCAGCCGTCGGGTTTTGGTTTACTCGCTTGCATTAGAATGATTGTTGAATCAATTGAATCAAAACAACAACAACAACAACAATGACAACAACCACCGAGAAATCGATCACACACACCGAAAACTAGTACTCAATTCGCGATGTCAACACAAAGTTTCGCACCATTACCGTCCCTCCAGTCCTCTAGTTTTGGTCCAGATTTCCTCCTAGTTTGCTCGCGTTGGTTAGCTGGCGACAAACAAGAGTGTCAATGTCGCTAGTGTTTGGTATTGGTATTGAGTTGGTGTGTCAAACTTTGTCCGCTTCTTTGGAGCGCACAACTAGAGTTGCGATTGTGACAAGAGAGCGGCAACAGTAACGTTGGCGACAATAGAACCAATCGATTGTTCAAGCATACGGAATGGCTACCAAAACGATGGTAGCCATTTCAATATTTGCAATAGTTGCGTTAGTTCCAAGGGTCAGCCGCTTGATGGGCAAACGAAGCGGAAGAAGTCGCATCGAGCATATCGAGTTACCAACAGCAACAGCAACAGCAACAACAACGACAGCACCGATTCCTGCTCACTTGGCCGCCCATTCATTAGTTAACAGACGAGACATTAGCGCTAATGTCTCGTCTGTTGTTGTTGTTGTTAGCATTGAAGTTGTTATGTTTGTATACCAACGACAAGCCAGCAAACAGAATGTTGCGTTTCTGTTTCAATTTCTGTTTGCTTGCTGTTGCTCTAATTTTCTCGGTTAGTTTGTTTGCTTGCCTTAGTCTCTTTACATTCGTCAACTCGAACAACGATTAAAGAGAGGAGACTCGTCACCAGACTTATAGGCGCCAATAAGGTAACTTGATACTGGGGTAATCGTTCGTCACAGAGCGAAAAGCGCAATCGATTTGATTGGCCGCTAAGGAGTTTTGATTGAGTCAAATGATGTGTGCGGCTGCCGCTGGCCACTTTGCTTCACTACGATGAGCAGTCGGCGATCAGCGGAGCGTTAGTTTAGGTTGAGCAGTCAGTCCTCTCCTCTGTACTTGAACTCCAACCAATCGAATTAAAACCGCTTACTTTTTCAATGGGCAGCGCGGAAAGATGATCATCTACTTTGGTCCAGTTCACTGGCCAGAGGTTTCATATTTTTTTTTTCATTAATGGCTCAATTTTCTCGCCTCATTCGAACACATTTCCACACTGACGAGGGAACAAGGAATAGAGGTACACAGGAAAACCACGAGCATTTGAGCTCATAAATTAGACTAAAGCAAGATGAAAACATCATTCTGGAATTGGCATTCAAACAAACCAAGTGAAGGGCAATTCTGAATAGGAAGTTGCTCTCTTGTTTGCCAGTTTGGTGGTGCTATGGTGACACATTCTTCTCGCCTCAGTGGCAATGCGGCAATTGTAACACGAGCTACCATAGCTCAATGCCAGAAATAGAGAGAGAGAGAGAGAGGGGTTCTATGGGAGAGAGACCATAGAGCACGGAGAGGAAGGTGAGGAAGCCAACAAAAGGGCGACGAACCGACGACAAATGTCAAAATATCGCGGCCAACTACGGCAATGAAAACTCCCGCTGCTTGTTTGTTGTGTTGGTGGTTGTGTTTTCTTTCTGTTGTGTTTCCTCGTTGCACTCTCACAATATTGTGTTTGTGTGCGTGTAAACTCCAATGGCAACAACTGCAGTCGCAGCAACAGGCAGCCACCACTAATAATGGCATCAATTGGCGGCCGGGTAGGAATTTTGCTCCAGTTTGCTGGTTCGGTGTTAAACTACAGCAGCAGCAGCAGCAGCAGTAGCAACAAAAACATTAGCTGCTCATTTAACTGACCATTCTAGAGACACAATGTACACATGCAGTTGACAATACAACAGTTTACAATATAACACCAATGCGTAGGCGCTGCCACAGAAGCGCCAGCAAGTCTGCTAACACTCGGCGTTGAATTGAATCCTCAGGTGGCTGCTGCTGTGGATGTTGTCGATGAACTAAATTGAATTCTCGACTTATAACCTTGAGCTCGAGGCTAGCGGCGAGAGAGAAACTGACCACCAGGCTAGCGGCTAACCTACAAATCCAATTCCAAACAATCCAATTCTAGTAGCCAAATTCGACGCCCATTCAACTTGACACCTTTGCCACGTTAAACCTGAAAAGAATGCCACTGCTGCCGTTGCTCATACTTCAATCTCACCTCTTAACACGCTCGCCCGATTCTGACAGACTTCCAGTCGCCGGGCCAACTGACTAAACTTAACGCAAAGTTCAATATATAATATAATAGAACAGATATAATATAATATAATATAACACAATATAATGGAATCGAGTTGCCCATTGAGATCTCGGCTTAAGCCTCGGGCTCGAGTCGATGGCTCAATTGGCCAGTAAATTTGGAATTTAGTTTAGTTGATAATTCAATTGAATAGCTCTGATTGGATTAGCCTCACTCACTCAACTCAAAGTTTGCTCATAGATTTGGGTAGAGTTCAAGTCTCTCTCTCTCCTTGGCTCTCTTTTGCTCCAAATCTAGGCGATCGAAAGAGTGACAAGCGCGATTTTCGGTGTCCAAACAAAAAACATTTAGGAGAAATCCCATAGAAGATTTGCAGAAACTCACAGCCACTTGGTAAAGCGCAAATTGAAGAATCACTCAATTGGTGATGCAAAGATTATAGACGATCATCAAAATGTGATGTGATCATCCACTTCCAATTCTTGGTATTGGTATTTCAAGACTAATACTTGGAATTAAAACCCCGAAACTAAAACGTAATCCTCCTCTAGTTCCCTGTTAGGCCAACAACTAAATGGCGACACCAGAGCCGAGGATGATCCATATGGGAAATGATCCGATTAATGCGCAAAGTTTCGTCTACCTCACTACTGCTTGTGTGAAGTTGGTTAAGGCCAAAGTAGAAGAAGGCGGAGTAATAAAATAGTGAGCTGAGTTTAGTTAATCTTGGCTAAAGATTAGCATTGGATCAGGAGGTAATATAGTGATTTACACGTTGAGTGAACTAACGACTGTTCTTACTTAGAAAAGGACAACACAATCAGCCCAAACAAGTCCACTTGCCCAGACCAAGATTTCAGATTACCTATCATTAACAAACGATGATCATTTGGCTTAGGTTGGCAGTGGCAATGAACTTGGCTGGCGGTTCAAAATCTATCCAAGTAAATTAACGTAAATCTTGCGCAATCTCCGTGTCAGAAGTTTCAATTTGACAATTGGAAATCAACATTAAGATTGAATTAGAATCAGATTCGAAAATCCTAGACGACGACTCGTTGCTCGGGTTCATGTTTTTCCCTCTCTTAACTTGATCGCTTGCTCGTTAGCTGTTTTATGTGGCTCTCGGCAGTAGATTTTAATGATTATATCTTCACCTGGAATCAACACGACTCATAAGAAGACCAAGGCGACGGCGAGAACCTCGACGACGAGTGGGGATGCCACTAAACACCATGTCTAGCCACAAGCCGCAAGCGAGAAGTCAGCCGGCTAGACTTTCTGACGGATGAATTTATGGACATGATGATGGCTCATCGTGTTCATGATCATCATGATAATTGACGATGCGATAATTGTGTTCGCCTCGTTAGTTGGTGTATACTTTAGTTTGGGCTTTAGCTTCAACTCCAAATGCAGAAACGAGGGAAAAAATGCACTCAATGTTTTGGATGCTCATGACTGCATCTTCTCCTCCACCTCCCCATCTCCAGAGTTGGAAACTAGTATTAACTAAAACTACATCAACTATACAATGATAATCATGACGACAAACTAAGATGATTACGAGGATGATAATTTGACTTGACTCTCGCTCCAAAAAGAGCAAGCACCAGTCCGTCAGAATCCTTATATAGATAAGATCTCGAAGCAGAGAACGCTCTTCGAATGTCAAACTATTGCAAATAAACGTTCATTTTCTAGCGAACTGTGAGTGATACGCCAAACTAATGTTGTTGTTGTTGTTGTAATACGAATGACAGATCAGCTGTTGCAGCTGCTGCACTCGGGTTTCTGGGTGATGCGGGACCGTGCCTATAAGAGGGCGTGCTCGACTGTTTATACGCTCTGAATTCAAAGCTCGGGATTCGCTGAACGAGTGGGAGTGTCTGATAGAGAGCAATTCCATGTTTGGCTTCAGAATTTGAATCGTGCCCAATAAGAGGGAGAACATTCTTGCGCTTGACGCGCCACACCGCGTTAATGTCAGATAAATGGAAATTAAAATAAAGAGAGATCCCTCAAAATGACAGCAACTTTTGCCAAATTGACGAAGACTTTGCATTGCTTGAAATCAGCCACCAAGCAGCAAATTTACGTTTTCAGTGGAGATACCTTAGCTGATATATATATACGTATGCATATAAACGTACAAATACAAGTTCTTGTACAAGGATGAGGAGAGTCATCAGTAGTGGTATTGGTTTCGTGAGCATTAGAAAAACATGCACCGAGTTGGCTGGCAACGAGTCGTCGACGACCACGACGACTAATAGCAGGGAGCGGTATCAGCCAGAGAACGACGAGATGATAAGACCGTAGTGAGCAGTCATGGAAACTTCAGATCAGATGCTGGAACTGATTAGTCGTTTCTGTTTTTTCGAATATTCAGTCAGCTAGTCAGTGAGTTCTGGTTGGACACTCGAGCTCCGGAGACTTGGCAGAATTAAAAAGCGTGAAATTTAACTCTAGTGACACTATGAGAGCCAAAGTTTAAGCTGAAAATAGCCACCAGATTGGATGGGCGAGCGAGGATGTGGTTGTATAGTAGGAGTTGTTGTTGCTGTTGTTGTTGTTGTTGAGGTAGTAGTAGTGGTGACGGTTAAACTCGATGGACTCAATCTTCTGAGAGCGTTGAATTTGAATGGCCAACGGCAAATGAAGAATGGTAACTCAATTTCTCCTTGGAAGGCCATCCATCATTCTGTTTATCTTTGCCAGTCTCTCTCTCCCTCACTCTGGTTGGTGGTAGTGATAGAAAATTTGGCTAGTGCAAAGTCAAATGGCAACCCCACCTTTTGCTCGGTACAAGTCGTCTTGGATTGAGTTGACTTTATTCTCCGTGGCGAGCATTCGTTGGTTCATTCATTGAGTATGTTCGAACAGCTCAACATACTAAAAGCCGAAGGGCCAACAAGTCAATTAGCCCGAGAGGAAATAATAAATAAGCTCCCCTGTTGTCGTGGTCCCTGTTTATGTTGTCGTGCTTTGCCTTTTTGCCTCAACAACAACAACAACAACAGCAGCAGCAGTAAAAGTAGTAACTGAAATTGAGTTCCTAAAGCAAAAGAATTGGACTCTCCTTTCTATCGCTCGCTTGTCCGCTTCATTGGATCAACAAGTTTACATTTGGCGGCAAATTGGGCGAGTAATCTGAGGAGCATCTTCATTTAGTATTTCCAACTTTGCTCTGCTCTCCCCAAGTTATAGTAATAGCTGAGGGGCAGCAAATAGCGGACATTGGCAAGATTAACCTGGCAGCAAACGAGGAGTAGGAGGAAGAAGCGAAAGAGACAACACAGAGTATGCAAAACCGCATTCCAGTCACCCGATCGACATGGTGACAGTTGTTTTCCGTTACTGTTTCCATTGCTACTCTTTGTATCTGTTTATATCCATGTCCACGGTGGAGCCCAAACAACAAATACACAAATTTGCTAGCGGCGTACACCAGAGACAAGAGCAGCAGCAACAGCAACAACCAGGCGACAACAAGCGCTAGCCAATGGGAGCGCCCAAGTTTCGGACCGAAGCGCAAACTTTTTGAAGGGGAACAAAAAGAAAAGAAACCTATGGACTGGCCGCTTGGCTGGTGGTCAATTTGTGCCAATGTCTTTGGTTTGTTGATTTTTTGATTGAATTGAAAAGCTGTGGGACACTTTGAACAGAGACAATTCCCATCGCCTGTCAGCTTCAGGTATCCTTTTCCCTCTATTTGCCTCCGCAAATCCAAGACAAGAGACTCGAGTGATCGATCGGCTTCTCTATCCCTTCATGCCACATGGAGGGAGGTTGCTCTTTTGGAAATAAATAGCAACTTCGAAGAGCGCTCGAAACACTCGACGACACCAACTTATTCGCGTGATAGACGCCGACAGACGCTATAAAGTTTCTGGACACTGAGCCGCAAGCTTGCGGAAAGTCTCTCGCCAAGCCCAACTCTGTGAGATGATTGCAGTTGCTGACAAGTTTAGTGCCAGTTGCACTAAACTTGTGGCCAAGCGAGCGATCAATTGGAGTTGTGACAGTAAAGTGGCCGTCGTCGTCGTCGTCGCCGCCGCCGCCGCTGGTGCTGCGGTGGCGGCCGAATGAGTGGGGCTCACGAAATCCGAAACAATAGTGGGAACATTATGGTAATTTGAGCCGCAGGAGCAATCAAGTGACCTAATTGAGTGTGTAAATCTCGCCACTTTGAGCGAGCCAATTGTTTAGTTGGAGTTGTGGTTTTCTTTCGTCTCAGTTTCCTCCTTCACATACATTGGTATTTGCACCACTCCTATGGCAGCCAACAAAAAGTTACCGAGGACACTGCACTTTAGGGGAGCTGGCGACAAACTTGCGCGCGATGTTGCAAATTGCGGCCAAGCACTCGAGTTCTGTTGAAATCGATGGCCGCAAATCTCGCAGGTTGTTGTCGCTGAAGCTTTGTGCGTTGCCTTTGCAAAGATGAGCGCCAAAGTAGAAAATAAACTTAGATTTTGTGTGTTTTTCCATGTGGACACTAGTGGCCAATTTTAAACTGAAACTCAAACAGATTTGAGGCAAAGACGAGCGAGTTGTTGGGCTCAATGGAGAATCATTGAAGCAAACACGCAATTACCATGCCAAACTCGCCCATCACATTTGCGAGCTCGAGACACAGGAAAGTAGAATGCTCTTACCGTTCACTGAAACAGCAACCACTTGCAGCGCCATGTAAACCATCCGGCGCGGCGACTTCTACGAACCATTCACACTTTCCACTGTTTAAACTGTTGGTTTTAGGCGCACACCTGATAAACACAAACTAGCACACAATGCAGCCGAAGCCAATTGGCCAGCCGACTGACCAACTGAGCTCATGATTGTAACCTGAATGACCGACCACTACGACGACCACGACCACGACAAAAAAGTGGCCAGCGAGTCTTTCACACTCGAACCAACAATTTGGCGAGGGAGTTTGTTGGTTGTGTGGTTGTTGCTGGCGTCTAGCTGGCCACTGAGTTTGTGGTTGTGGTTGTAGTTGTTTTCAATGCAATGTTTTGGCTATAATCTTCCGCTACATGCAATTGTTGTGTGCTTCGGCTCGTCATCTTTTCGTCGCCTGTTGCTCGCTCCTCTAGTTCCCTGATGCCGCTGCTCTTTTTAGCAATCGTTGATGTGACCACAATTCAACAAGCGCTCACCTGCCTGTTGGTTGCTCTTCCTCTTTGTGCTCGCAATCATCACTTTGCAGCGACGGGCGCCTATAAAGGATAAAACTCCGCTCTAAGCCAGGAGAGCGGTTGCGCCACTGCCTTTGAGTTTGCACACCTACCTACCTACCAGCCAACGAGCAGCAACAAGAACAAGCAAAACCAACAGCACGAAACAGACGAGCAGTCGATTGAGCCGGTGGTCAATCTCATTGTGGTGTGATGAGTGCCCCAGACACTGACACTGACACTGACACCGCTGCCGGGCCGGCGGAAACTCCGCCCATTTTCACCTGGTAATTAGCATTGGTGTCTGCGGCGTTGGTGTTGCTATTAGTGCGTGCTATTTGTGTTCGCTGGTTATTTGTGGTTCGCTGGTTTGTCGTCGAAAAGCAAGAAGCGAACGGAAGTTTGAGCTGACTGCTCACTTACAGTGGCGCCGACTAGCGGCTCTGGCTCACTCCAACTCGCAACTGATTATTATGACAAATAAAATTTTTCCATCGCCAATCAAAGAGCGAGTTGCGAGCGCCAACCGGAATTTGCTATCGCCAGAACGAAGCGATGGTTTTGCCACTGCTGCTGCTGCTGATGCATTCGAGTTAACTAAATCTTTCCTCCTTGCTTATCTACATTTAAACATTCAGTTAAAGGGTATAACAACAATAACAACAAATCCCAAAAGTCGGCGGCCATTTTTGGCCCATTTGGCTGGAGTAAGTTCTTAACTTGGAGCCACTAGAAGATGGAAGCAAAACTCAAATATCCGTCGCCTTTGGCCAGATCTCGAATCGATTGTGATCAGCTGGAATCAACGAGTTCTACTCTCTCGCCTTTGGAATCATCGATTCTTTTGCTAAAGCTAGCAAAAGAACGATGGTTGCTGGTTAAGTGAAGCGGATGTTTGAAATTACTTTTTTATTCACTATTATGCAATAAGTTTACTGCGTTTACAATTGGCGAAGAGGCGCTATGCGCTTATCGTTATTTTGGTGCGCATAGCATAGCTGCACTAAGGAGGAGATGAAGAAGGAGTGAGTCACCTAGCGACGCGCTGCGTAAAAGTTGTATGCACTAAGGAGCAAGGTGACAATTTATATTATTATGATACTTGACAACAAACTCAGACTTATTATCCATATACTCTCCCTCCAATTTTAGACTCACCAACTTAAACCCCAACTTCAGCCTCCGAGACGATCAAAGATTTCCGCTCGCCCGCTCGCTCTCACTCACCTCGCATAAGATTGCGCATAAATTTCCGGTCCCACAGACGAGCGACATCTATGCAAATGCCAAGCGACCATTCGAACTTTAGAACTTGAAAACTTTCATCTCAAGTGGAAGTCTCTCCCTGTCTCGCTTTCGCGTGTAACGGGAACTTTGGGTTTAGTGGCGGCTAGAAATGAGCCAATGCAGCGATAAATTCTCCATTCCCAATTCCTGGAAAGAGAAACTGATCTGCAACAACTGGGGAGAATTCTAATGAAGCCAAAAGGGCAGTGAGGCGGCAGCTTGAGGGCCGATGGGGCAACGAGAAAAAAACAAAACAAGAAGCGACTCAACCAGAAGTTAGTTTGTTTCCTCAGCGTCTCGGTTTCGGTGGCCTTATAAAGGGGATTTCCTCCTGGTCTTTGGTTTTAAAGCCAAAGCTCGGAGTAGAAATGGAAATGGAAATAGAAACGACTGGTGGCAGTTTAAAGTGTCGTTAGTGTTGTTGGTGTGTGGCGATTGAGTTTGATAGATGAACTTTGGAGTTGGTCGAATCTTCTACGGCTACTTCTCCAGCCCCCACTAGCAACGCCACCAGAACCCGAAGCCGAACCAAAACCAACACCACCACCACCACTACTACTAACAACAACTTGCTCCGCTCGACTGGCACTAGTGCCACTTTTCAACTTGGTTTGTTTTGAAATAACCGTTAAACTGGATCATCGATTCCGGTTCCGCTGAAGCACAACTCTAGAGTTTAAAGTTTTGCAACTCCAACTCTAACACGCGGATCTCATTTGATGGCTCCGTTGGAGCGTGTAATCCGCTACAGTTTTTGAATCGCCGTCTAGATTGTGTGGCGATCGACCCGACTCCACTCGACTCGACTCGGCGAGAAAGTGAGTGTAAGTGACGAGAAAAGGGTGGCGAGGTCCAGCAATATAAGGGGTTATTTGAGGAGCGACCACCTGTTTTGTTTACTTGCGACCTGAAACATGGGAATCACTGCCGAATAGCACACACCTCACAAACTGACAACGACAGTGACTAACTAGAGGGGCAGCGGAGGCCGGCCACCTTTTTTGTCGTCACCATTGAAAGGTAAGCTCATCGCTGACGAGCAAATGACAGCCGTCAGTGGTCATCAGATGGACGACGCTGGAGTTGAAGTTGGTTTTGGTTGAAGTTAATGTAAAGTTGCAACAATCTCAAGGGACGAGTCGGTGAGTGGTAAAGTTTGTATCATCGCTTTACTCGTTTGCATATTATTATATTATATTATATTATACTGTAGCTCGTCCGCCGCAAGTGGCGCCATCGTGTCGCGCGCGCTACCATTGCCGCCTCAGGTGAGTGGTGGTTGTGGTGGCGATATCGTATGTCAGTTGTTGCTGTTGGCGGCGCAAATTTGCAGAACAAACAAACAAACGAACAAACCTCCGGCGACTCGCTCCACTGGTTGACCGAGCGACTGACTTTAGTCAGTCCCTTTTTATGCCCACAAAAGCCCACAGTCTTGAAGCCAAACAGACAGATAGACAGAGGGTAAGGATGGACGAGAGCGAGAGAGAGAGGGAGATGACACGACAACTATCATTAGATGGTGGGCGTGTCAATTACAACCGACCAAACGGCGGATGGTCGGTGGTGGCTGATATGAACTAACAGTGAGCTTCGCTTGAATTCTCTGTTATTTTTCAATGGCGCCGACGCGAATAATTTGCTGGTGGCTGACTTACCTGCTTTACACCGACAAGATACACCGACGATCACAATGACTAATCCAGAGAAAACATGCGAGTCAAGTGAAGTTAACATCAACTTGACTGTGCAGGTGGACAAACCAAACTACCGAGCAACCAAGGAGTAAGCGACACTTTGCAAATTTTGGGCCCCTTTGAAGTTTTCTGTGGTCTTGTCTTGTCGCGTCTATTACTGTGGCGATTGCAATGAATGGACACTGGAAGGAGAAGTACAAGTTGAGGCAGTAGCGGCGGCGGCGGCGGCAACCTTGTACTTGACACCAAGTGAATCAAAGTTGGCGCCGCCGCCGTCGCCGCCACCGGCAACTAGTTGACGCCATGAAGTCGCCGTGAAGTTGTCGCCTTAAGTGAGGACACGACGACTTTATGGTCGCGCGACATGTGAATTTAGTAGCAGAAGTGGCCTCGGTGGTTGTAGGCCAGACAGACAGACAGAGAGGGAAAATGGGAAAATTGCACATTGTTTCCAGTCGCTGTGTTCGTGTTGCCCTTGTTGTTGTTGTTGTTGTTGTTGTTGTTGGCGGTGGTGGTGGTGGTGGTGGTGTTGTTGGAGCACTACCATCGACGTCGAGGAACAGGCTCTGTGGTAATGATGGCAGCGGATGACGCAACTGGACATATAGAGTTTGCCTGAGCGAGAGGGAGAAAGAGCAACTTCCAGGTGCAAGTTGGCCACGCGCTTCGCCCGCTCGCCGTCAAGTTACCTGTGGAGACGAGCGACCAGCGAACAATAGAAATTATGATTCGTAAAGTAGTTTTGTGGTTGCATCTTGCTCCAACCAGTAGACCACCTTGAGTTTTCTCCCCTAGTTCTGCCTCGTAGTCTCTCCTGGCAGCGAGCGGACAAGCACAACAGGTTGCTGGCTCCTCGACTTGAAGATCACGACTTGAAATTTGAAACTCTCGCGAAATCTGGACGCTGAGTTTTGTATTGGAGAAAAAGAATTTGCCCAGGTAGTGGTGGCAAAATGATTATGACTATTGTGATTGTTGCGTATTAGTGCAGCCCAGCAGCTGGAACAACCGCGAGAGTTGGCGCGCCAACTACGCAACAACAGCAAAGTCTCAGGTTAGAAGTGAAACAAACCTAATGAGCAACCAAATGGGCAGCGGCAACAGCTAGCCTACTTCTCCGGTCAGCCAGATGATCGGCCAACGACGACGCAACCGATCCGTCATCGTCACAGTCAATTTGGATCCGTTTCCAACGAGGCGACTCGCGGCCGTTTAAATGCGAGGGAATATCTATTGGATATACATCAAATATATTAAATTAAACGATGATTGATTCTCTTACTGTCGATTGTTCATTTTGTTGACTGAGCCAATGATGATGGTGATGATGACGATGGCGATCATAAGCCACCACTAGTTGGCTTGATGGTTCGGTGTAATAAATACTGGAAAAAGTTTATTTGTAACTCATACTCTTGTTTTACCGTTCCGATTGTTTGGTCGCCGTCGTGGCCGTCCACTGGCTACGAATGATGTGGAGCCAGCAGATCACAAGTTGGGGAGAAAGATGATGACGATTGATGATGATGATGATGATGACGTCGACAAGGAGGAGTGTTACTGTCTGGTGCAGCCATCGGCCGGCCGAATCAGCAGGTGGCTGGATGATTTGCATCGAATAGTGTATTGCGTCGTCGTCGCTGCCGCCGCCGCCGCCGTTTTCACGCCCACTGTACTCTATGGTACCGGTAGGAGCAAAAGGTACAGGTAAGAAGACCTAGTCGTAGCCGTCGCCCGCTGGCGGGCATATTTTCAAGTTAAGCTGCGAGATTTACACCCCCTTTTCTCCACTTTCTCCTCCTGAAGAGTACTTTTCCCAGTCTACTCTTCTGCAAGCCCGATATCACCGGTACACACAAATTTCGGCTACCCGAAATTTGACGTCACAGGGAGCGGTGACTGCCTAGCAATGGTAATTTCTGCCACTCAATAGGCGCCCTCTGTTTCCACCAAGCGAGTTGTTACAATTTAAATTCACGCGCGCCCGCGGTCTGAAAGGCGCGCCCGAGGCACGCAATACACAGTGACCGAGCCGGCTAGACTCTAGCCGCTAGACAGAGAATGAGAGAGACTTCAATTTTCCAGTGCGTATAAATGCGCCGCCGGGGCCAATGGGAATTCACACACATTTTTACCATTGAATAGTACACACATCGACATAGACTTTCTCGCACACATAGCTCACATTCAAACACAAAGTTATCGCATCCATAGATTTATATGTAATAACAAACACACAAGCTGACACACGAAGCTCCATCTGACGAACGCGCAAGGAAACGCAGGAGAAAAATACACAGACGCAAGGAAGCAAGCACGCACGCAGCAAGCCGAAGCTACGTTTGACTCTGTCTCTGAGGCAGCCAAGTTTTTAAACTCACGCACAACACAATTTTATAATTGTGTTGGACCCTAAATATTGCCAAAATTAAGCGATCATCTCAATCTCGTCTTAGTTCGCTTCGGGCGAGGAAGCAGAAAGATACACCCAAACCAACATCAGAAGATGCTACATCTAACGATCCTTATATTGCCGATGAACAATTGCAAACTGAATCTGAAGGCCCATTTGTTGAAGTTTTCGAATCAGTAGCTGGATCATCTCAGCGTGACCCACAAGAAGTGGAATCCTTAGTCAGCGAGCCTGTTTCTAGCAGGAGAACCGGTGGTTCCGATAGAGGTGACATCGACAACGACGACAACGACAACGGATCCTCTCGTCTAGGCTCTGGGCCAAGTCGTCGGGCATTACCGAGTACTTCAACCCCACAACCGCCACCCCAGCCGCAGCCTCAACCTCAACCTCAACCTCAACCTCAACCTCAGCCCCAACCTCAGCCTCAGCTCCAACCTCAACCTCAACCTCAACCTCAAACTCAACCTCAACCTCAACCCGAACCTCAAAGCCAGCCTCAACCTGAACCTCAACCCCAGCCTCAACCCCAGCCTCAATCCGAACGCAGACGCTCTACATTCAATCAACAACAGTCTTGTGCCCCTCAGCAAGTAAAAACAGGGGCGGCTCCTGACATCTCTGAAACTGATCTACTTACTCTTATCAACAAGTCAACCAGCACAAAGCTAATATCTATCGGGAATAATAACTATATAAATATCTATTGCGGTATGCAGAATCCAGCAGGCAATCTAGGTGATGACCAAAATGGAGAACCATCACCGGTAGCTCAAGTAGATTTACGAAGAGGTTATGTTACTGCTTACGGTGATCCAGTTACCGTCTTTAGAAACTTTTTACCTGAAGGGGATGACCCCCCATCCACCAACGTGCAGACTGGTTCTTCCAACCAAGCTGGCCCCTCCAGACGTGCCGGCCCCTCCAGACAAGCAGGCTCCTCCAGACAAGCAGGCTCCTCCAGACAAGCCGGCCCATCCTGGCAAGCAGGCCCATCCTGGCAAGCCGGTCCCACCAGGCAAGCCGTTCCCTCCAGGCAAGCCGGCTCATCCAAGCAAGCCAGCTCATCCAAGCAAGCGAGTCCATCCAAGTCAGCTTCCGAGACTGATGTGACAATCGGTCCATCTGGAGTCATTGGTCCGTCAGGTGGAAGACTTTCTTCTGATGATCTCCCTCCTCCCGGAAGAGTTGGTCCCTCTAAAAGAAGAGGTTATTTTATGCCCGATCCATATGAACATCCCTTTTCTCCCGAAAGTGATGGTGACAGGAGGCAATCGAACAGAATTAACATCAACTATTATAAAGAAATTGTGAACCAATCTAATACCGACAATTCCAGTAATGCATCAAATGTTCAAAATCAGAATGTACAATCACGCGGTTCGACTATTTTAACTGGGGCAAATGTTGGGAACTTGGGTGTTAACTCAGTCGAGGATCTCACTGCCAATGTACAGGTTATAGAAACAAGACAACCAGAGCCGACGTCCGTTACAGTCGAGTTTTCTGTTTGGATGCAGGACATGACTAGCACTGTTAGACAACTTACCCTAGCTCTGCGAGAAAGTCAGGCTGAGATAGCCAATCTGAGGTCGCAAGTGATCGAGCTCGCAGATGTCAGCCACAGTACCTCTGCCAGCTCGGCCACCTGCTCTACGAACACCCGTCCTCCTATCATTGCCGAGGACAGAGAACGTAAGCGAAAGTCGAAACTCCAAAAGTATCGCGAAAGGAGGGCAATGAAACATGCCGAGAGAAGAGCACAGAAGTCCATTGCAGAAAGCGGTGGCAGGGTTACCGAGGAAATGGTCGCCGGACCATCGCGCCGAGATGATCGACCGGCTAGCGAGCCCAAGGATGCAGGTGAAGCCAGCGGTGGATCATCAAAAGATCCAGGAGAAAAAGAGCCCGCACACACCCCTAGGGGTGGAATTCGAAAGGGTTATCGACGCGAATCTTCCTACCCCAATTTGTCGGAGCAAGAATTGAGAGAAGTAGTTCAGTCACTCCAGAGAGACTTCATGGCCGACAAGCCAGTTAGGCCCGCGATCCGTGCTAGAGGCCCTCAAGTGGCCCGTGAATTTGTCATCTCCATCCTTGATCATGCAATCTGTGATGTTACAAGTCCAGCGAAGATAAGTGAAATCGCAAAGAGAATGTATTCTTACTTGGTTGGAGAACGCGACGACATGATAATGGATACCTTCTTCGACGCCTTGAAAGATATCGCATCCCGCGAGAGTGATATTGCAATCGACGCGCCACGCTACATGGATACTCTGGGTCTCATCTTGGCAGAGTGTTTAGCACCCATGCAAGTCAAGACCAAGTATGCGGCTAGAAAGTTCCTCAATAGGTCTTTGCAGGCCTTTTCAGCGCAGAAGAGCAGAGGTATTCTATTGGCCAGTATTCTACGAAACATAGCGAGTTGTAAGACTCAAAGGTTCGCAAAGGATATCTACGAGAATATGCTATCCACTTGGGCTGATTATACTGAAGGCGAATCGATAGATGAATTCGTTGCGGAGCATGGTGTTGCGTTTACACTGATGGACTTGCCACCCGATCCCGAAAGGGAAAAGCGGTCACAAGAAGATTTGGACAGGTTTGCGGATGAGATAACTAACAAGGTCGAGGCCGGTGGATCAACTCATAGTCTCATTGACATTGTGAATTCTTATGAGTTTACGAAGCAAGATGACACAGACTACCGTGGCTCACTCATCTTTGCAATCGTTCGGGGATGCATCTCGTCGGAAGCTGATGGTTACAAGTTAGACCATGAAGCTCTGGGTAAATACAGCTCGATGTTCACCGGAAGGTACAAGCATCGCGATGCCATCGCTTTGAGAGCTCTTTCTCTTTTAACAAAACTTTGGCATCAATATAACTGCCCTCAAGATCTCATGAGAACTGTCTTGTTGACCTTACACAACCAGGGTGCTGTCTCTTACGGAGCCCTCAAGGAATGGCTCAATTCGCCAAGTCTGAACAATATTCCGGGCATTGGAGCCGCTAGGTTGAACTCGAAGCGATGCATCGAAGATTTGGGTGCCAATCTAAGGCAAAAGTAGTCGCCATAGTATTACATCGAAAAAATGAATTCATATCAAAGACAAAAGTAAAGTTTTACCATATGCCTCGTTAATACAAAACAATCCACGTTATGTCATCTTTTGTCCACTTCTTTCTAATGTGCGATCATTATTTATCAAGTGAAAAGGTCAATCTGATTTATGTAATGAATTTTGATATGTTATTTGAATAATGATATGATCAGAAGGATAGTAATAATAACCTCATCAAAAGCCTGTAGATCTAGAGAACAATTTGTTGTGGTTGCCGACATGCATTTTTGTGCTCACAACTGTAGACGTGCGCGAGTAGCGCGCGACAACCACATGGCGCCATCATCAGCTTGTTGTACTCTCCTCTCAAATCTGCACGCACTCATTTTACTCTTCCCAGCATCTACATTTGAAGAATAACCACCACCTGATTACGTCTATTAACTATCACTATTATACACTGTTAATACACATATATTAGACTTAAACCTCTATAAGGATATTAAAATGGCGACACCTCAGATTTGGGGGCAAATTAGTGCTGCCGCCGAGAAGGTGGAGCAAAATCTGGCGTCCGATTCCAAATTCAAGACACTGGCTGAGCTTCTCAGGGCAACATCGAACCAACCTTCATTATCTGGTCTAGAGGATATTGACTACCCCAACATGTTGAACTTGTCGAGAAAAATCCCCATGATATCAAATGTGTCCTCCGTACCACTACCGACTGAAGTGATCGAACAATTCATCAACATGCAACAGAATTGTACCCTAGGAATATTTCCCGAAATTTCACGTGCTTGGTTATCAGTTGACAGTAGTATTTTCTTCTGGGCTTATGATAATGGCAGCGATGTCGCCTATTATGATGGACTCACCCAAACAATCCTAGCTGTTCATCTGTTTAAGCCAAAGCCAAATGTATTTAAGCCTCATATTCGCTATCTACTATGCTTAGTCACTGCTTTCGAGATAACCCTGCTGGGAGTCACGGTATCAGACGAGGATCCAAATGCTCTATCTACCGTGCTCCTAATTCCAGACCCCGTCTTCAAGCTATCAACAGATAATGTTACCCCAAATGTTCTCGCTGGAACAGATGACGGCCGCGTCTTCTTAGGTGGAAATGATGGTTGTTTATATGAAATTGCCTATCAAGCTGAAGAGGGTTGGTTCTCAAGAAAGTGCAGAAAGATCAATCACTCCCATAGCTACCTCTCATACGTCACACCATCCTTCCTCAACTTCAGTGAACAGGAACCCATCGTACAAATCGAGATCGACAATTCCAGGCATTTGTTATACGCTAGAACGGATAAGAGCACCATTCAGCTTTATGACTTAGGTCACGATGGTTCATCAATGAAATTAGTCACTACGAAGACTCTTTCTGCTATCGTCAACCAAGCCTCTTGCGTAGCGAGGACTGTTGATATCGGTATCTTCAAACCGTTTGTAGGCATAAAAGCCCTGGCGAGAAGTGAGTCTGATTCAATCCACCTGATGGCCGTCACCCAAGCTGGTGTCAGATTATATTTCTCAGCTTGCGGTAGTGACCGACCGACAAGCTTGGAGCTAGTCCATGTTCGTTTGCCACCCGGACACACACCACCATCCGGAATGCAAAAACCAAATTCTGTGAGCAATATCTACTACCAAGACAATACATTCATTATGACAAGCTCGCAAACAGAGAATAAGGACTTCTTGTGGATATTTAGCAACGACTTCTATGTCTATGAAACACAAATGATGGAAGCTTTCAACATCAACTCCTTGGGCGGTCGAGTTTGGTGCATTGCTGAGGAGAAGAGATGTAACATTCCGAGAGCAGGTTATGAGCTATTGAACCCACCGCTAGTGGTCAAACAACATTTCGAGGAGAGAAGAAAGTTTATATTACTGACCTCAGAGGGTGTTCACGTATTCTACAAGCAACGACCCATAGATCAGTTGCACCTCCTATTAGCCGAAAGCCAGGGAGTAGAATCAATGGCAGTCAGATCCTTCTTTGACTCGACCAACCTCACGGAAGCCTGTCTCACCAGCTTGATATTGGCCAGCACATCAAATCTACCACAAGAGCAGCAACTTGTTGAATGGGCTACTCTTGCACTCTTCCGCTATGGTGGCGAGCCGAAGATGACTAGGTCCGTTAATCACAATGGCACATATATGCCCGCTATGTCAACCCCAATAAGCTCACCTGGAATACACGCGACAGGTATCAACGTATCACCTATTGCGGCACATTACCAGAACACTGCTAGCCTTGCTTCAGAACAAGTCGACATTCAATTCAGCGCTAGACACGATGCAGTCTACCTGTACCTTGCCCGTATACTAAGACCAATTTGGCAGCTGAGAGCCGCGACTACTGAGATCATCGAAGACAACAGAAAGATATTGAAAAACACAGCAACAGTGGAAGAGATAGTTCTGTACATCAAGCGTCTTATGGAGTTGAAAAAATTCATTGATGCAAACTTCCAACACTTGACCACAGACCAGAACAAGCCTGCTAAGGTCTCATTCAGAGGTATTCCCACAACAACCGACCCAACATTAATAGAGCGAGAATCGATCAACTCACTAACCAGACTGTTGATAAGATGTATCGAAGTGCTAAATCTATATAAACTATTATACGAGCACCAATTCAGTACAGTTTGCGCCAACCTACCTGCCGACCCCCAACAGAAACTCAGTCTCATGACATTCAGGGATCTCATTGTTCTTGGTAGCGACACTACGACTAATATTGCCGGCGCCTTAGTTCGTCGTTATCTGGATGACAACATTACAACCGATGCAATCAGTAGGAGATTGCATGAACTCTGCCCTTCGATATTCAGACAAGAGAATGCTCTACAAGCAAAAGCTCACGAAATGATACTGCACTCGAGAGCTATCGTTGATAAATTAGATAAGGAGAGAATGATGAATGAAGCTGTCTCTTTACTCAAGAAGATTGGCGCTCGGCTTGAGCTTTCAGCTGTTTGCGATCTATTACACTCAGCTCGTGCCTACAAGTATATTGTTGACATCTGTCTATTTATAGCCGAGAAACGAGACCCCTTAAACTTGGCTGGATTCCAGCAATCAAGAATTTTAAACAGCACCCTGGACGATGGCGAGGAACGCACCAGAGCCACAGCTTTCTCTTACAGGATAGATTGTTATATGAAGATCATGGACACACTTGACCGGCTAATGAATCATGAAGACTTTGATGAGGTGTTCGACTCGTGCATCAAGTCAACAGATGAATTGTTTCATACCAAGTTATACGAGTGGCTTTGCGAGAAGAACCTTTCGTCGAAGTTATTGGATGTCAAGTCACCATATGTTGAGTCATTCCTAAAGAAGAAGGCTGAATGCGATAGTTACTCGACAAGTCACCTGGACCTTATGTGGAGATTCTACGAGAGACGAGGCAACTTTTTTGGAGCTGCTCAAATCTTAGACAAACTAGCTAGTAAGCCTTGTATTGATTACGGCCTTGATGAGAGACTAGAATATTTATGTAGAGCAAAGGGTTGCGTAGAGGCCCTACCAACACCAGGAGAATACCTACACGAACTTGAAGAGAAGATGGAGGTCCTCAGGATACAGATCCAAGTTCACAAGAAACTCAAGGAACTCCCCGAGTCTCCAATGGTTGCAGAGGCTATATCTCAACTCAACTACAGTATCGCTGACCTCACTCAACTATACCAAAACTATGCACAAAAATTCAACTTCTACGATTGCCAATTAGCTATCCTCAAGTGTGGCAATCATCACGATCCTAGCCTCATTGAAAGTCTTTGGAAGAATATAATCGACGAAATCTTCATGACCACTCAAACAGAGTCGCAGGAAACTCAGTTACACATATTGAGTAATCGTATTGAAAGTATCGGAAAGACACTCATGCCATCGGAAAGATTCTTTCCAATCCAATTCATTATTGCCTATTTGGAATACAAAACTCACAATCATGGAAATCTACGTTGGGTGCCAAACTGCCTCATGAAGATTGGATTCAAGCCAGTCAATCTATTGGACCCATATCACAAGTTTTACAAGAGCCGCGAGCAATCGATTAATTGGCCCGAGAAGTCAGTGCATGCATTGCAAGTCATTGCCCAGCTCATCGAGGACTCGCTGTATAACAAACCCGATAAGATTTTTGCTACAGCCTGCCTTGATGTCATCTGTGACTATTTGATTGACTTACAGCCAATGACAACATCCGACATAGCTGTCAAGAAGCTGCATCAAGATTTTTCAATTCTTCAATCGAAGATAAACCAACTGTTGAATTGAGCTCATGTCCCTCGCCGGAGAATCAATAAACTCTAGAATGGATTCTATTCATTGAAACAACCTGCCTAGCTTGACCATTTGTTTACAGATGCCCCTCTCCGTTGAGGATTATTTTGCGCAAGTGTAAGATGATACCCCCTGGCCCGCGCCTTGCTTGTATCTTTCAACCGCCTGCTCCAAATGAGACTCTCAAGACCAATCGATGCGATGGACGCGGACTGGCCGCGCGCCGCAAGATGCGGCAACCTGTTGCGCGCGGCGAGACTCGCGGACTGACTGGCGCGCCACTGCGGACTCTGTGAGCATCAAGGTAAACCTGCGGCTGGCTGGCTAATGAACTTGCTCTTGTACTCTCTAGGTCTCACTAGCGCAAGTCGTTTCTTGAGATTTCGCTTCCACTGATGCTGCTATCGCTGCTCCTGCTTCCACATTCGCCATCACCTCGCGCAGACCACTTGACCCCGAGATAAGAAGTGAAGCTGCGGACTCAATGAACTTGGAGTCACGACTCGATGATACACTGACTTCCCCCTGCGACTTGCTCCTTTATTATCATTTTAAACCCCTCGTCTTTTTGGATGACCGCGGGGAGGAAGTTTGCAACGTTGCGCAACATTCATTAACATTCACGGTCGCGGCAAACTCGTCCTCCTCGATCGCTCTATGATTCTTCCCCTTTGCTCGCCAATCTTGAGCAACTTTGCGTATCCTTCAACCTGGTTGACTTGCCACTTGATACATTCGAATCTCCTCCAAAGACTTCTCCTTCTCCTCAATTCCAACTCTCATTTGCCACTCCCGCTTTTCCCAGCAAGAACCCATCGAACAATCCAACAACACTAGCTACCTCAAGGGCAGAATTTCATCAACGAGGGTTTTAACCAACTCAAGTCAATATAAAGGCTCTAGACCAAGCTAGCAGCAGACCTCAAGAACCACCAAATAGAACCTCAAGATGGAAGCCAAAAACCAAATTTTGTGCCTCTCGTTCGTTGTCCTTGCGGCCCTAATTAGCTGCGGCCAGCCAGCAAGTGGCCAGAGTATCTTGGGACCAGGAAGACCAACCCTACCTGCCCTCCTGACCATCATCCGCTACCAGAACACCGCCTGCCAGGGCGACCAGCAAGACTCGGGCACCTGTCTAACTGAGGCCGAGTGTTCGCGTCGCGGCGGCCAGGGCGTGGGGCCGTGCGCCAACGGCTTTGCCACCTGTTGCTCGTTCAAGTTTACCTGCGGCGGCAAGACCAACCAAAATGAAACCACCTTCGTGAATCCAGGCTACCCGCGCGGCGACAACGGAACAGACACCTGCCAGGTGACGATTGAGAAGATGCCAAACGTTTGCCAACTTCGTCTCGACTTCGAGGACTTTGTTCTCGCCCAACCGGATGAGAATGGTCTCTGTACCACGGACTCGTTCATGGTTCGAACAACAGTTGGCGAGAGATTGCCAATTATCTGCGGAGAAAACTCTGGCCAACACATGTACATTGACATGGGTAGAGGAAGCGCGAATCCAGTTGTCCTGTCGGTGGTATCGAATGGAGAGAGAATGATTCGTAAGTGGAAGATAAAGGTTAACATGATTCCCTGCAACAATCTCGACATGGCGCCATCTGGATGCATGCAATACTTCCGCAACCCCTCGGCCGTGGTCAAGAGCTTCAACTTTGGCCCGCGCATTGAGGGTCGCGCTCGGTACCTGTCCAATCTGCGCTACACCGCCTGTGTTCGAGTTGAGGAAAACTTTTGCGCTATCAAATGGGAAACCGACTACACGGGCGCCTTCTCATTCGGAGCTCCGGGCGACGCTTCCTCCAACGCCACCGACTATGGCGGCTTCATGGGCGGCAACTGTAACGAGGACGACTTTGTCGGCATTGACCAGGGATCTATGGATGGCATTAGCACTGGCGAGGATAGATTCTGTGGCACCCGATTGGCCGAGGGCCAGTCGATCATCTCCAAATCGAAGCCCTTCCAGCTGAAGGTTAGATCGAACGCCGAGCAAACAGCAAATGCCCTGAACTCGCAGGTTGGATTTGCCTTGCGTTACGTCCAATTGCCCTGTGTAATTTAATTGACTACTCTCTCTCTCTCCCTCTCTGTAGATGATCTCTCACAAATCAATACACAAAAGCAAAAAGAGCGAGCGATACTACAGTATCACTATCACTATCACTATACTAAGACACCTCAAGCTGGAACTCATCTAACTAGAAAACTCGAGTGAAGGTGTCGCCACTTGAAAACTCGCTACCTGCACTACAAAAATCAAATACGAGAAAGAGCAACTCGACGAGGTAGCGTGCAGGTGGTTGTGCGCTGCGAGCTCTTTGAGTTGCTGTTGGTGTGCGAGTTATCTGTATACTTTGTATAAATAAATGATGAAATGAACTCTGTCAGGTAAATCACAGTTTCGTGTCTCTTCATCTTGGAGATGACCCCGGGAAATTAACTCTGAATCTTAGTAGAAATGAGAGAATTATATTTGCATTTCGATGATGATAAAGAAACCAAGAAAAAAACTCCACCAAGTCACAAAATTGAGACAAATCCCAAATTTTGATATTAACTCGCGCGCTATCTGTGAGTCCAATCAAGCGAGTGGCGCCTCAGTAAGAAAGAAGAAAAGAAGAAGAGACGATTCCCTAGATGATTTGAGTGATTGTCACACGAATAGGATAAAGTCGAGAGTAGACTACCTGTTAGGTTTCGGATTTTAATCGTCGTTTTCGTCATAATAACAGAAGAGAGAAGGAGAACTAGGAACATTCTTCATTTTATTGCCACAACCGGCCGACTGACTGACTGACTGGCTGGCTGCTGGTTGTGTGCTGTACGCGCGCTCATTTGTCGCCGCGACTCCTCGTGAGCCATGGCTTACTTTTTTGACGTCTCCATCCAAATGATTAGATGCTAATCATTGCAAATTGCATGTGCCCCTCACTAGACACCAACTCCATTGCTCAGTTGAAGTGTGTCCAAGCGGACGACTGCGAGTGAGAGTCGTTGTTGTCGGGACAAGATCTATGGAGTTGATTTGAGGCCAGAGTCGCGAGTTGATGCTGCTGATGCTCAATGAATGGCGAGGTTGAGGACGATACGCAGTGTTGATGCTGCTGCTGCTGCTGCTGCTGCTCGTTATTACTATTAGTAATAATATTACTGCTCATGTGATTGGAACTAGCGGCGACTCTCAGGTGATGGTTGTTTTGGTTCTGAATATATGAGGCGTAGTTGTTGTTTTGGTGGTGGTTGTGGTGCTCGTGGGCTGGAGGATAACTGGGCTCATAGGAAGCGGTTGGCGGGGCATAAAGCTCCTCGAGATATCCGCTCGCTTGCTGCTGGTCGGATCTTGGCCATTGCTGGTGTTGATCGTTGATTGATGCTGAGAGTTCAGGTGTGTGTTGGGGTGGTTGCTGGTTCTGCTGTTGGGGGTAATGTTGGAATAGAGGCTCTCTATTGTTGAAATAAGCTTGCGTCTCAACGGACCCTTGGTGCGAGGGGACAAACTGGTGGTGCGATAAATGTGGCGCATGATGCTCCAAGTGCTCGTTTGTTGGCGGATAGAAATGAGAGTTGTTCTCACCACATTGAGGCGTTTGTTGGTTCGAGGAGATTGCTGGGTAGTAATCTCGTGGCGGCGATCCTGTTGCCGCTATAGTTTCATGGTTGTGTTGCGCAATTTGCAACTGACTCACGCTCACCGATTGATTCAGCCGCTGGTTGTGATCCAGCGATTGGTAGCTTAGCGGCGCTAGCTTGCCACTGTACGCCTTTGCGTTCGAAGTAACCTTCCTCTTCGTGGGGGGCGACGAGCAAGCTGAAGACGACGTAGACGAGCTTGACGCAGCCGACTTCCGGTTGCTTCTTATGGTTGCGGTTGCAGCTGAGTGGTTTCTTGTTACTGTTGTTGTGCTGCTTGTCGTTGGCTTCGATACTTTGCAATCGTTCTCACCACTGATACTAGCGGTGGTTTGCTCGAGTTTGCCGATGGGCGTATCCGGCGGCGAGCAGAGGTGCTGACTGAACGAGGAAACCAGTGAGTCTAGAATGTTGGTCGTCGCTTGCTGCTGTTGCTGCTCCATGGGCTTCTCGACTAAACCACTCGACATACCATTGTTCTGGTGCGAGTATATCCGTCGCCTACTGGGCGGCGTAGTAGACGATTGGCAATAGGAAACGGAAGTTAAGTGCGCGATGGCCGACGACGACGAGTTGGAGCTCGATGTTGGTACCGAGATTGCAGTTGAGTTTGAGTTGGTGGTGGAGTGCACCTGCTGCTGCTGTTGCTTGGTTCGCTTCCTAAACTTGGCTCTTCTATTCTGAAACCAAACTTGGATCCTTGCGGCATCCAATTTCGTCTCGTTGGCCAACTCCTCGCGCCTGTGAACATCCGGATAGTGAGTCCGATTAAAGGCTGCCTCAAGTTCGTGCAGTTGGCCGGGCGTAAACGAGGTTCTGTAACGTTTAGTGCGCATTGAATTGAAAAACAAGACACTTTGTTGGTGGTTAGCTTGATGCTGATGGTTGCTTGGATTTGAGTGCAGGTTAATTATTTGCTGAGGCTGCGTTCCATTGTTGCCGCTCATGTGACTCGAGCTCAACTCGCTCGCAGTCTCATCGCCACTCTCATTAGTCTGGTGATTGGTCATTTTCCTCTATCTCTCTCTCTCTCTCTCTATTAAACTATTTATGTGCACTTCATTAGTCACCTGCTCCAACCGGAGACTAGAAAATGAGTGAGTGTAAGAGAATTTACATTCACTTTGGTGTAAATGATTTGGCCCACTGAACCTGCAGTCCAGTTATTCGAGTTGTCGGTTCCAAAGCAAAAAACCCCAACAGAGTTCAAATCAATTGCGCGTGCGCTGGTTCCGTGGCCATCGTTGAGTTTCCGGCGCCAAGTGCTGCGACCGTTTAGAGGGAGCCGATGGCCACTTTGCCCGCTAACTGTCGCACAGAAGCACCCTTCAACGCAAACCAACTAGCGCCATCTAGATGAATTAAGGCGTCACTATATCGGCCTCTGGCACATATAGAGATATCAATGACCCTATACTCTGCAGGTGGTTTGTTTGTTTATTTGTTTGGTTGCCTCCATTCGTCGCTTGTGGGTTATATGTGAGCATGAAAACAGAGGAAGGGGAGAGGTAATAAATCGTGTCGCGGTAGACAGACCAACCTGAAAGGGGTTACAAATGGAAGGGCGACGAGCGAGCAAACGGAAGTTGGCCAGTAGAGATGTCGTGGTGGTTTGATATTGTGTTGTGTCTGCGTTTAAGGCGCAAATGTGCTGCCAGCAAAGGAGACAAATGGTTTCCTCTTTCGCTCCCTTCCTGTGCCTTTCTCTACTAGAACCAACTAGAACCAAAAATGACCACAGACGCCGAGTGGTTCGCGCACAGGTAGTTGCCGATTGCTCGGCGCGTTGCCTCGCGCATGATTTGTGATTCAAACTCAATTACTTTCTCCCCTCTCACTCTCTACTTTTATTGTGCCCTCCTCTCGACTGGCTAGCTAGAGTCAATGGGACAGGAGCGATAGACTAACATCGCCAACATGGAGCAGAAAAGTTTCGCCAACATCGGAAATCATTTATCAGCTGAGGGGCTCTTTTTTGTTCCAACCACCAAAACGGCGACGAAATGAGTTGCGACTTCACCTCGCGCGCGCTTAAGGTAGCAAACCGATCCGCAAATAGGAAGAAAGAAGGTAAGCACAATGAGCTTTTCGCCGCCATGGAGAGCGCCATAGAGAGCGTCGAGTGGATGATACTTTTGCCATTGGTCGTCGTCGCGTATAGTTGTTCTTGTTATTGGCGTTGTTTTGGTTGGCGGTATCATTTGCTTGGGGTGCGAGAAAGTCACTAGGTACTCAGTGGTGTGTTTGTGTGGCCGCCGCCGCGGCCGCAAAAAAGTGTTGGGCCAATGAGTGCACTTTGCGCGCTTCGCTTTGCCTAGCAGGGGGACGCCAACGCACATAGCGCCATTGAAAAATCCCCTGAGAGTTGAGTGGGCGAAATGGGATTTTTAGTGCGCTTGCACTTGGCGGAGACTCGCTAACATCAGCGTCGCCGTCGTCGCCGTCGTCGCCCTCGAGTGAGACATTCGGCAACATTGCTCGCGGCAAAAGAGACACAAGAGTTGGAGCTAAAAAGCCGAGAGTTGTTAATGAGCATTTTTGGGCCCCGAGATGCGCACTCTGTTAGGAGTGCCGCTAGTTTTGAGCCAGAACTTGTAGCGACAGCCTCAGAGAAGCAGGAGATGGAAACACAGCGAAATGAGATGGAAAAGTTTTGGTCTTTTTGGCTGGCAAATAAAACAAACGAGCCTCACTCTTTTGCTGCTGCTGCGACGAGCGTTGCGTAATGGGTTTTTCAGTGTTGGTCTCGAATGTGGACTCAGAAATCTCGACCAAACTCAACTCTCGCTCCATCGGCCCCAATACCAGTGACAAGAACCATTTGCATTTCGGTTCTCTCGCGCTCGAGTATCACCATCACCATCAATGCCACTGACTGTGGCAACTTGACTGTTGCGGCCTCGAAATAGTGGGACGAATAAATAATAGAGAGAAGCCATTAAAATTTGTCACTCTCACTTCCGTCGTCGTCGTCGTCGTCGTCGTCTTCTTCTTCTCGTTCATTGAGTTTAACAGGCAAACTTCTCGGCTCTTGAATGGCGACATCGTGACCAAGAAGATCCACTTCGCTATTGTCTCTCTCCCTCTTACTTGCCCACTTACTTATTGTCGTCCCATCAAACTGAACCCTTCGGTGCCTCGAAAAGCTAAGTGACTTGCGCTAAATCTAAATCCGAGTTTAGAAGTGAGCAAAGACAACAGCGATGGCGCCGAACTGTTCGGCAATCCTATAAGCGCCAAACTCTCACGTGACGCAACCACAGCCCGAGATTAGTGTTGGTCTTTTTTCGTGCAAAAAGGAATCAAACAATCGACTAACAAGCCAATGAAATGGATCGCCTTGGTTCCCTTTGATTTGATCAAAAGCTAAGCGAAGTGTGGAGGATTCACACGAAACTCAATGGCGTGGAATCAGTCGAGTGGGAGAATTTCTCTCGCTCGTTTCCCTTGTTTAGTTTGGAGACATTTTGCTGTCAGTGTTGTTAGTTGCAAAGGCGGTGGCAGCGGCACAAATCAAACGACAACCACCTGCTCCCATTAAGGCGGCCACTTGTTTCGCCACTCTTTTTTGTGTGGCTCCATTGATGGCACCACTTGCCTCCCTCCTGCTTTTTCCTTCATCCCGACTCGTCTCTTGAGATTAAACTACAAAAAAATTAAACTAAACTGCGTCGCCAAGACTCAAGGTGAAACTCAAAAATAAGCCGATTAACTATGAGTGAGGAGAACTCACGGAATTTGACAATTTGCCTAAAACTTTGTAGCTCTTTTGAGTTAATCACTTTGCAGTGGCTAAAATTCAACTCACCACTTTACCTGTGAAGGCGTCAAGTTGCGCGCGACTAAATAGACACTCATTCGCTCGTCACAAGTTTCCCGTCCGTCAAGCTGGCGACAAACTCGCAGTCGATTTTAGTGAGGCTAATTAGCCTAGAAAATAAAATGCAATCATGTCGTTGTTGTCATTGCCGCTGCCTTTAAAGTAACTCTGCTGTCGCTCGCTTGGCAACAGCAGAGTTACTTTGTACCGCTGGCCAAGCAAGCGGATCCGCATGCGAGCAATAGATCGGGTGGTTGTATCGCAAGCGTTGCGTTACGCTGCTACACCTGAGCGCGCGAAGAGGCCAATTGAATGAGAGATTATTATTGGTGACTACATTGTAGCTGACATCTTGTTTGGCGGCAAAATGATTTTTTGCCAACCGAAATCTAATATTATTCCACTCTCTTGAAAATCTAGTAATTTCCGAGCATTTCGTCAATCTCACAGACTTGCAATGGTCGGCAAAAGTCAAAGGCCTGCGCTGATGATATGACGACACCAAGTGAAGCCACTTGACTTGAGCTTCCAGGTATTCGTATCGGATTTTGCCACTGTTTCGCTCGGCTAACTTGATAGACAACTAGGAATAGCTACTGTTGTCGTTGTCGTTCGTCTTCTCGAGGGCGCCCATGACAAAACTCTGCGTTGCACCGAATCCAATGCTCGGAATGCGCATCCCCCTCAATTGCTCTTCTTCTTCCCTTGAATCGAACTGAATTCAATTGAATCAGATTGTTGCATTGGCACCTGTTTAGCAGATAAACTCAAGCAAACTTGGGTGTGTCCGCCTAAGTCTCACTATTTATCGATCATTATACTCCGCTTTCTGCCGCATCATAAGACAGCATTCAATTGAATTGAGAGAAAGCTTTACGAGGGTAGGCTTTTGTAGTTGCTGGCTAAATCAAAGCGACCAATTGTTGAGCTAGCAAGTGACTGACTGACGTCAGCTGAGCATCGAACTAACGAAAGCCGCAAGGTTCACTTTTTTTAACCCTCTGACAACAGAGTAGTAGATAAAAAGCGGGGATGGGCAAGAAAGTTTCGGCCCGAAGGAGAAGAAGACTCGGGGACTTGGCAGTAGTTACAAATTGAAATGAGCAATCTAAACGGGCGATTCAATTACTCGCTATTACCATCACATATCACGCTGCAACTGATACCACTGCCAGCGGAAGCTAACGTCTCTATTGTGCTAGTATTTCCAGTGCCAATCGCAGGTGACTCGCTGATCTCTGTGTGTATCGACGACGACGACGACGACCGCGTTGTGATAGTGGTTCACTTTTTTTGTCGCTGCGCCCTTTGAATGACAAAAGAGATTGACAACACTAACAACAACAACGACATCGATACTCTCGCACACAAAACAGGTATCGTTGCGTAATTGTGGTCGCCGTTGCTCGTCCCCCTCGGTCGTCCATTGGCCAGGGTGATGCAACCACCACAACTACAACAGGTAATTACCCTCTGTCAGTGGCCGTCGGTAGCTCACTCGCTCGCCCGCTCGCTCAGTCACTCAAACTCAATTGAACTTGCCGCTCAAGTCTCTGTGTGCTGACAAGCGAGTAAGAGACACCTGCGATCAATTGAGATGGATGGAGAAGTGAACTCTCGCTATCAATGTCTCCGCCTCTCGCGGGATGCTTGAGCGGATTCATGTTGCCAGCAAGCGGACGGTGGAGCCAGAGAGCGACCGGCAGGTTCAAGTGCACATCTAGTGCCAGGCCTAAAGCCTGGTAGCAGAGGAGAGAATAGACACAAATTGAATCTAATGGCCACTTGTGTTGGCCCGCTGGTTGCTCCTGTGTATTTGTGCAACCGGCACCGACCACAAGGCGCCAGTTGCATTGAGCTGCTACGAGCCCAAGCAGGACATTCGACAGGTGGCTTGGTGGTGCATGCAAACGCCAACATCTTGCGAGACGAGTGGTGCCTCTCTGTTTTCAGTCTCAGCGGCCACTAGTAAAGCTCACGACTGAATTAGCTGGCAACAGTGACATTGGGATAGAAAGTAGCAAAGTTACTAAGCCGCACTGCGCACAAGGTAATGTAATAATAAGAGCCCATTTTCATGTAAAAGCTAGACTCCACTCGCTGACTGACTGACTGACTGACTAACTGAAGGCACTGCACTACGCGTTAGAGTGCCACAGCTACAGGTAAGTGGTCGGCTTTTAGTTCTCATCGTAGCAGTTTACTGTCATCAACGTTTCTTCGGCTTAAATCGTCGTCGTCGTTGTTGTCGTCAGCGCATTGAAACAACAGGTAGCAGCGGAGAATGTAGTTGTTGCCGTTGTTTAAATTGGCCACAAATCGCCATCACCTCTGGCCACCAGCGACAACCATTGCCACTGCTCCTCTCACCTGGCAACAGAAACTATCAATAGCAACCAACCAAAGAGATTCGTGTGAATTTTTGCTGCCCAAGTTCAGTAGTTAGTTTGTGCTTGAGGCTCTTAAAGCGAACTGAGAGCAGAATGAAGTGATTGCAGTCGTCGTGGTGGTCGTTTATCCTCAATTCTGAAGTTGATCTGTCAGTCTGCTAAAGGGGATAGTTAATTTAGGTTCTATAGAAAGAGGAGTTTGAATTACGTAATAAGAATAATAACAACCAGCAAGCGACCGCTTAGCGTATGTGTGTTAGTTGTGATACAATTGAATAATTGGCACTATTAACCGAATAGTTAACGAAAAACAATGAGCGATCAATACAGCGGAAGTAACTCGAATAATTCGTTTGATAACACTACAGCCACAAGCATGATGAATGCTCATCTAAATGGCCACTTTGTAGGCGTAGACCAGCAATCGCCCTCAGGTAATATGCACCAACGACATCAGCATCAACATCACAACCAGCAGCAACAAATGAGTAGCAACAATCATTCAAACCAGAACGAGCTTAGTGTGATAGGCACCGGAAACGGTACCGGAAACTCCGTCATGGGCCACCACTACCACCACCTGTCGCACGTGAGCTCCATGGAGGCAAACAAGAAGCCGCGAAAGGCGCGCACCGCATTCTCTGATCTCCAGCTCAAAGCTTTAGAGCGCCAATTCGACCGCCAAAAGTATCTCACGGTTCAGGATAGGACCGATTTGGCTCAACGTTTGGGCCTCACTGATACTCAAGTTAAAACTTGGTATCAAAATCGGAGGACCAAATGGAAGCGGCAACAAATTTTGCCCTACTGCGGCACCAATCCCGCCGATTATCTAACCAAATTGGCCAATTCGTTACCGTTTAGCGCCGCGGCAGCCGCCGTTGCCGCCCATCACCATCAAAATCAACACCAGCAACAACAGCAATCCTCGTCGGGCTCCTCAAATGCAACCAGCGGACACTCGCACCTCCAACCCATAAAATCGGAATCGTCCGGCTCTCTAGTTAATATTACAAGTAGAAGTCCAATGAGCAGCAACCATTTGATGGGTTCGGGCGGCGACGTGGCTTCCACTCTGCATCATCATTATGGCAGCGGCGGCGGCGGCGGCAGTCAGGTACTCGCAAATGCAACTACGGGAGCGGCACATTATGTTGGCGCAACGGATCCCTATGCACCGCACACCAGTCCATTGGCAGGCCCGCAGGTGGCAACTAATCACAACCATACCCAACACCAACCCTTTGCCTCCATGGGCGCAGCGTATGCAAACCACTCGGCAAATCATCTGGTTCAACATCATCCTAACCACCAACAACTAGCTAACCATCATCAAATTGTCGGCCAGCAACAGCAGCAGCATCATTATCAGCAATCGCAACAATTCCTCCACAACCACATGCTTGCCACCAATCATCAGTATCACTCGCACCACCAGCTAGCCCTAAGCTCAGCCTTCGGTCACCATCAACCATCACCAAACAAACCGGCCTCAGGTGCCGCCGTTGATTGATCGGAATAGAATAAAGTGGGTCAAATCAAAACAATGGACACAAATCATGTAGAATATTTTCAATATTTGATTGAATAATAAATACAAATCGCTCCTCGTCTAGCAGTTGCTAGTTTATTGTCTCAGTCTCAGACGAGAGACACGCTGGCGAGATTTTCGTTGGCTGGTCGTTTCGAAATGTTTTCATTTGCTTGTTTCATGTTTGTTGTGATGGTTGGTTTTGGCTAATATCATTAAGTTATAAAGCTGGACATAGCGCCACATTCCACATACGAGGTAGTCAGTGGCGATACGTAGATTGGATACCCCACTGGCTGATCACAAGACGAATTTATCATGTTCCTCAGCGCCTGCTTAGCATTTTGTATGGACCCTCTCTCCGGATCTGTGTTCCTGAAAAATATTAACTCCTGCTGTTGGCTAGCCCAAAGACCTCGCACACATTCTCTGTTGATCTTGATAATTCTAAAACTCAGAAATCTCCTATTCAGCATGATAAATTTATACTGATTGCTTCCATCGTCGCAGTAGAGTCTCAAGGTTAAGAGAGATGGCACACCAGATAGTACAGCGGTCCTCCAAGCCACATCAGTTTCATGGGATATCACCAAGTTCTTTTGATAACCTGCAATAGCCTCATACAAAGCCATGTTGTCTTCGTAGTCATCCGGTGCAGCAAAATGGTCCAGGTGTAACTTAAGCGACATTCTAACGGCTGGAATAACCACCAACTTGAAGAAGCGCATCTCTTGAAATATCCATTCGTCATGCAATGATGTAACCCTGAAGTCACCCTTAAGTAGTGCATGCAATCCAAATAGTAATGTCTCGACGGTGTGAAATTGTTGGCCATCTGATGCTGCACTGAGTGATCTACGTGCTAATAAGCTCAGCCCGTAACATAGTGATACAAGGAAAGAGTCTGGTGTACATTCCATATCAACAATTGCTTTTGCTCGCTGCGGTTCCTTCTTGTCGGAAATGACACGATCGAAACAATACTTGATCCAGTCGAAGTATACTGAACAGAATTTGGCCCTGGTTACACCGCACAACCTCAAATCAAAGTCTAAATCTAGAGAAAGACTAAATGTTGGATCCAAGTCCGCGTACATCTTGTCTTTTGTATGCTGGAGCGCCTGATGGAATTCAGGTTTTCGAAGCCACTTCGATAAATGTGGCGATGTCACGGTGAAGTAAATAATTGCCTTGACATAGTATGTAATAAGGGCCTTTCTGAGATCGAACGGTTGTAGCATCGGACCAGCCGGATTATCTGAGATCGAATACCCCTCGAGGACATAGCGGTTGTGGGTAACATGCCAACCTAGCCACATTTGATTGAATGCAGCATTTACCGATAGGCAATACGGTAGCCTTCCAACTTCGAAGCAACAAAACCCGTCGTCTTGTGCAACACCTTCATTGATCGCCTCCACTTCTTGCTGCTGACAATATGTACCTCTAAACTCGAGTCCCCGAAGCTGGAATGTACAAACTCCATTGCCTAACTCGATGATATGCACTAAACAATTTAGATTATCGCTTGCCATAATAAAACAATCTCCTTGGGAGACTGGACCCCATCTGCCCAACGCCAGATCCCTACATAATTTTCTCTGTAAACATTTGGTTAAGTGTTCATAAAAAATACCATCCAATCGATTTGAATCTATCCTATTCTTTTCCAACTGAGTGACTAGTCTGGTTGAATTAATATCTATCACATTTGTGTTATAATCACGTTCCCAGAATTTTATCGGCCTCACATATGACATCATAAAGATGGCGCTTCCCATAATAGGTTGTAGTGGGGCAGATAGTATTGAGGATAAAATAGCCTGGAAAAATAGCAACGCCGAATGGGGTGCCGCGGCTGGTTGTGCAACTGCGTGAAAGGCACTGCCCCAGGGTATCTGCCAAGGGGCTATGTAAATATATATAAAGTGTAGTTTCAATATTAATTCATATATCTTGAGGTGAAGTATCGAGAATACAAAATAATTTAACGTGAATATCTTATAATTTTGTTTCATTACGTCATAGTTGAAGAATAATTGTGTAAACACAATCGTAATATAGTTCGGTGACGGGTCGTTGAACGAAGATCGGACCAACTTTAAGCTTGTTATAACTAAAATTAGAGGACCCACATGATGACCAAATGTATCTTGGATTGTGGTTGCATCACGTGTTATGCAGTTCAGCCAGAATATTGGGTAGATAAAGTTCCTTTCAATTGTGGCCGCATAATAGTGTACTTTTTCAAACCACATTAACTTGGCATGAGTCTTAACCTCGAAAAAGTTATACTCCCGAGGTCTCAATACTGGTTTCGCCACACACATGCAGGGCAGATCTCTCCTGAGATGAGGCACAACAAAGTGGAATATGAGGCCCCATATTGTTGTTATGAAAGGGAAATACTTGTCTATCTGGTCATTATAATGTGTGAATATTGTTGTCACATGCAATGCAAATACAACTATAGTGGCGCAAAGACACTTGATCAGATCCTTCTTTAGTCTCATGATGACAACATCATCTATACTTGACTGAATGCGCGTTGTAATAGATTCGGTATCGTGATCTTTTTCCTCACGATCTAATGTGTTGGTATTGCTTTCACTGTTGTTCTCGATTATGATGATATTATGGTCGGCTAGACCTGTTGCGTTTTGTTCAATATTCTCATTCTCTTCGCCACTTATCCTTACTGTAGGACCGGCCTCTTCAGTTTCGTCATTGCTGGTGACATTATCAGCACTTGTTGGGCTATCAGAGAGGTTGGGTGAAGAGGTCTCCTCGTCTTGAGAGCCGTTTTGCAAAGGAACTGTAACGGCGTCTGCAGCAACCCTTGCAGGGGGACCCATTTCAGTTAGCTCAAACTTTTCCGGTCCTCTAGGTTGCTTAGGTGGATTCAATGCCCTTATGATTCGCCGCAATATTCTATAGGCAATAGTCGTATCACTAGAATTTCGGCTTAAAAAGTATGAAATGGATATCAACAGCCCACAGAAAAGTGAGAACAATTTCTGGTTCCCTATTGATTGAAACGCTGCAAGATATAATAATATGACAACTGAGCAACTTCTTAGGAATGAATAAGCGGCTGATTTCAGGCCTAATGTAGCAGCAGTTGACCCGAAGAAGTGTATGTCTATCTGCTCCAGGACATATATTATGAATGTTGTGATTTGAGGTAATAGTCCGAGTATGAATATGATTGGGAAAGCTAATATGAATGTTGTACAGATACTACCGATCGTTTTGATGACATTTTTGTCAAATATATCAAATGAGTAGAACACTAAGGAGGGTCTCACATCTGTGTTATCATTTTTGGCAGGTGATTTGACATAAGCATCACAAGAAATCAGTATTATAGCTATGAGGATAAAATAGATTGGCTTTGATAGTGAGATTACTCGATTGAAGCCGTGAGTCGGGGATGCTGGATCTGGTTGGACACTCTTGAGCAGTGTAAATTGTGAGTAGGCCATTACAAATGCTATCCACGAGTGCCAGAAAATGCTCTGGTTCGAATCCATCTGCAACAAGGCACCTCCTGAGATGGCCACCAAGACGGCTAGTATCACTGAGATTGATGTTTCAAGATTGGTGAGGTTTATGTCTAGTAGTGGCTCTTGCTGCTTTCGATTCCATACTTTTGCACATGCGATGGCAACTCCCACAATAATAGAGTGGATCACCCATGTTGTAATGACTACAGATGTGAGACTACTGATTATATCCGTGAGGACGATGGCGAGGAACAATGCTGACCATATCAAAGCCAAGATGAACAATTGCTTCATCAATTGAATGTCCATTTATAATATCTAACCCATGTGGTCCTTACTGAATTATCAATCCATTCTAATCGTGCTTGTGATTATGATGGTTGTATCTTGTGGAGAACGTGTGATCTTCGTAGCTCCGGAGTGCCCAGTTATTGGAATAGGCTCTTTAACGATAGATCTATGAGAACACAATAAGCTTTTAGCAAAATTTGATTGACAGGAATGATAATTATTAGAGTAACCGGTTAATACAAGATGATTTCGAGTTTTTGCTAATAGATGGACAATGATATTGAATGTTTATATTATCGATCCTCGGAATTTTGGACACATTTTGAGACAACATTCGCATGTGCGAATGTAGCTTCAGCGTCTCCTATTGCCATGTTGAATGTTATCGTTATTCCCACTTCTTTTCTCACTCTAACAATTTTGACTCTGTGTTGTTTTCGGGTTGCGGACAGCAATACGATTTCAGCACTAGTTATGCGCGCCAAACCGCACAACTTCAGAGCATCTTGTTCAGCACTCTGCCCCATTCGGGTTTCCAAAGCAGGGTTTGAATTTTTCCTGACACGCCTCCTACTCGGGAATCTAGCGAACTTTTTGGTTCGCAGAGTAGAAATTCCATACTCTGTCCATAGTTCTGTACTAAAGGGTTCCTCTAGAAGAGTATAAAACTTATTCACTTTAATCTAAGATAATTAAGCAATTGCTTTCATAATCATCAATCTTTTACCATTCAAGGTGATTATCACGTGGCAAATTATCCAGTAAACTTATTCTGCCGCAGGATCAATATCAAGTTGTAGAGATGAGCGATCAAAAGAGAGGGACATTTTCAATGCCTCGAGAGCTAAGCATGGCTTTGGTGGTAAAATCGCTCATGAGTTCCGATGAAGATGATGATAGGATGTACCAAAGATATGCCGCATCAAAAATGATGCGGCATATCTTGCAAGAACCAGCTAGCCAAAGGAGCAGCCTTAGTTGAGCTAGTTGCAGTCTCGACGTTGTGGTTCATTGGTCTGACCGTGATCGCATCACGTAGGCATTCTAATATACGTGAGTGCGAATGACAAGTTTTATGATACGTGTCCCTCTGGAAACTGCATTTATCATGAGGTTGAGCCACATCTGACACCCGAAATGCATGTAGTCCATTACGATTATGCACATGAATTAGATTTAGAGAATGGATTCAGTGGCAAGCCGATAAAATAACAAGCCTTAGAGGTAGCATTTTGGTTAGGTATCAGCCAGTGGATTTGAGTTGAAAAGTGACCATTGGTTGGGTAACAGATAGGCTTTTGTGACAACAAAAGATGTACACGCTATTTCTACTTGAGAGATTTCGGTTTTGATGCCAATGGAACTAGATATCAACAAGATGGGACATTTATCAGCGAGCTGATAAAAATATCAACTACCAGGATCACACCAAAAAGGAATGTAAATTGAACAGTCGACCACGAGACGAGCATAAGATGAAATCAAACAAGCAACAAGTGCGATGAGACAGTCGAGAGATGGGCTCATGCGGCATTTTGGTACACCACAACATGAGTGAGCTTATGAAGTAGCTAGAGCTTTAGTATTAGTTGCAAGTTGTTTTATGTTGTGCAGAGCTGAATGACTTGTTAACCCAATTAACTGTCTCATTGCCGTTTAGTTCTAAGCTTGTTGCTCACAGTAGCAAATTGAACCCCAGCAATGGTACAAGCAGGCACGTCGACACCATCGTGACACATTGAACATTATTCAGTTCTCACGTAGGACATCCTATGGCCTAACTAGACAAGTCAAACTGCCTGCTGTGTCCATGATCCCCCTCTCTAATTTATTGACCAATCTTGACAAGAAATTATTCATCGCATCCAATCGACTTCCGGTGAACTGCCCACTCGAATACCCAAAGCCGCTTGAATGATGTTGATTGGAAGCTGAAGCGAGAATATCCTGGATCATCTCAGAAAGATTGTTGCGTCATCAAATACTTCTAACGAAGCCTAGGCTAGTTCAGTTGCAATGGAAGGCCACTAATCGTGAAAGTCACTTAAAAACTTTTGCTCTCAATTCCCCAGCAAAATTATAAGTGTCAAGTGAGAAGATTTTATGTCACGTAGCAATAGATGCTTAATCAACTTTAAAGAGGGCCGGTTAAGACCACTGATGCCTTTATACAAGTATAGTAGAGATAGACTAATTTAGCTATCGGCCGCTAAAATGGAGTATGTGGAGAATGTAGAAGCAGAGAGGAAGTGGTTGATAAGTGGTCGGAGATGTAATATCGCGAATGATAATCGTATAACTTCCATCTTGCTAATGGAAAGGATTTCTATTTTGGCAATCGTAAAAAAATTTTCCTCACAACAACTCACTGGAAAGATGGACAGTGTTAATGATATAGCTTGCCTCACACTAGCCGGTTGAGGGATGAACTCCAGTCAAGATAGTATAAGCAACACAAGTGTTTTAGACGGATATATAACATCTGGCAGGCAACATATACTGATAATTCTTGGGGTTTAGAAGCAAAAGTGACGGTCGGGCTAAGTATAAGTGCGGATGATGAAGCAATCCAACAGCTCTAAGTTGCGTCAGCAACCCAACATCGTTATCTTACACGTGTGCTACAAATGCTGGCAACAAGTTCACTTGCTATCTAGCCAGTGGTCCCTTCAGTTACCTCAACTCCACAGAACATGACTAACTTTTTACTTGCTCACTCTCGCCACAAAGGGAAGTGGCAACTCGACTTGGTGGGGGCTAAGAAATATAATAAGCACACTATACAACAATCATATTGCGAGCAGGTGAGTCGCGCAAGTTGCGGTGAGAGGAAAAGAGTTTGAGGTGGGCCGGGCCTCTGTTGCCTGCATCAAGAGAAGCTAGGAACCCTGCAACGTGTTCTGAAAGCAACAAGCCCTATCAGCATCCACATGAAATGCATCGGATATCTTAACTTGTTAGTTGAGCCGACCAACAAGTAGAACATTCATCATATGTGCGCGCAAGAGTCGCGCTCACATATGATTGCAAGCAATAGCTCAAGGAACCAGCCAAGCAAGTAAACCGATAGGCAACAAGTGCGAGTTTCTAGGTTGGGGCTCTAACCATTCAATTCAATCGGACAAGAGTGATACAGCCAGGCCCAAAAATGTAGCCGGTGTCGCTTGTGGCAGTGGTTGCGGTTAGTATGAGGCTATGGCTGCTTGCGGGCAACTCGGCGTTGCCTGCGGGCAGGAGCGCACTTTTTTATGAAGCAAACTGTAGAGAAATTTACTCACTTTGCCTGCGGGCAATGAAAGCAGGGGGAAATCGAGGTTTGCTTACAAAAACCTACAGGCAAACGTATCCAGACACTTGTTGCTGCAGTGGCAACAGCGACGAAGACGATGATGACGATTACCACTGCGATTACGACGACAACGCTGTTGTCAACCCAAGGAAAAAAGCGCCATGGTTTTTGCCTCACCTGCTGTCGCGGTTGCGCTCGGTGAGCCAACTTGATGAGGTTGCCACCTCCAAGAGGCTTGAGTGAAATAGATACTGTGTGATTCAAAATTAAAAGCACACTTTTTCCCCCTTTTTTCCCCGCACTAATTTTCTATCCTTTTTGTAGAGATTGAGTGGCGAGAGAGGGAGAGAGAGAGTGCAACAAGCCTGCTTGCTACTGCAGGTTCAGTTTGCAGCTTGTCTAGCTAGTCTTGGTCTCACTTAAAGTTGTCTCTGTTGTGGTAGTCAGCTTCCTTACTGTCGAAGGCATCTCGCATCGATGGAGTTGGTGCACTTCGTCTAGCCAGCATCAAGCTTCTGCATCTCGGAACGCGCAGACTCAGAGCGCAAGTCATCTCAATGCGGTCATGCGGTGGCAAGTCCGCAAAGGTAGCGGTGGTATGTCAGGTTTCTGCAGGTGCTCCTTCTAGACACACGCATAGCAATTGATAGTTTCATTGAAAAACTACCGACTGAATGACACGGGGACAGAATCGAAACATATTGTTCGGAGGCGACCACAACTACAAAAACAACTACTACCTTCGCTACTAAACCAAATAGTAACTCAATGGTCGGATTAAAGCGAAGCTGCACAATACACACGCTCACTTCGGCTACCACAACCCTCTCTTTAGCCTCGGATCCCAAACAAGCACTACCGAGGCAACAGATACGGCTGCTCAACTTTACGCACTCCCTTTTACACAAACCTCAAGTCCTCGTCAAAACTCTGTAACTTTTAACTAGCAGAAAGGAAAAGAGGGAGTTGAAGAGAGAAACAAGTACTAGCGACAAACGTTCAGCGCGCAATGAGTTTTAAGTTTCTAGCTCAGAATCGGATTACATGATTTGTATTCCCGCGGTGGAAGTTGGCGTCTTCATTACAATCATTGTATAAATATCAAGAGAGTGAGTAGAGCATAGCTTACAACTTGGTGAGACTTTCATCTGTGAACTGAGAGCGAGATCATTGATTGCTGATTATTCCTAGCACTTAATTAATTGGGAGGCAGAGCAAAAGTAGAGCAATATAAGAAGACAGGCAAGCAAGCAGGCAAGAAAACAAATAAACAAACAGCGACAACGATAGCAGATTGCAACACACACACAGAGAGGCAGAAGCATTCAACAAGGGACAACAAATCTCGCGCGAATTTGCACTCCACTTCCTCTCTCTCTCTCTCTCTCTCTCTCTCTCTCTCTTTCTGAGAGGAAAAAACTGCAACAACAAGCACGTGCATCAAAATACACCAAATTCCACGCATCAAATCTTATTTACTCAGCACGTAACGAAACGAGGCAACAAAGGTTCATTAGTAATTAGAGAAAACAAATACTTGCGGGCAAAGATGATTGAGTTAACTAGTTTCCTACTAAAGCATCTCTACGAGATGATGGCTGATAGGGATCAGGATGATCTTGACTCGCTGATGGTTATTATGGCCCAAAATCAGATTCCAAATTTAATTTGCGACACAATCGTTGAGCTATTGTTTATATTTGTTTCTGTTGCATTGGTCATAGTTATAATAGCGTTATCAGAATTTTACAGCGATGACATGTCGTGCAGATTCCTCATTGGCTTTGGTTGTCCGCAAAAATCCGTCCAATCTTCGTATTAATGGAGTTTTATGCAAAAAATTACACTAGACATTATTCATTTATCATGATCATATGCCACTAATATATTCATATCGACATGCTAGGCATGTCAGTGATACAAACAAGCGGGAGAGAATGAGAGACGGCCCCTAGAGAGGATATGAGACCTAGATAAACCATGCATTTTTCCCTCGCACTGCCCAATGGAAGGAAGAAAGAATAGCGCAAGCAAGATGTTGCAAAAGAAAAGGAAAGATTATCTCAGAGAATACATTACACACTCTTACCAGAATGGCCATTCTCTATAAGAGATACATTTTCCAACTGGCTCCTGTTCATCGTTGTAGGTCAGATCAGAATATTTATGATGAAAATATGATGAAATGAAACAAACGACTCCCGCCAGTTACAAGGCAACATGAATTCACTAAGAAGACATTGAGGTCAGGCATAGCGGGTTAGAGCGGAATAGAAAAGCTTTTTATATAAATACATATATATATATATATTATATACAAATAGTGTGATAAGCAAAAAATTGTAATGACACACATACACTCACTCCACTTTCACATCAAATAACTTATTACATCAACTCGTACTCAATCTACCACCTAAGGGGCTAGATTGAGTGCGAGGTAGAATAAACCTCTGGCTATGCCAGAGAATTGGTGACGCGATTATTAAAAATCCTCCAGGGCCATGGTGCCAGTAGACAGACCGCCTGTTTTTGTTCCATTATCCTTGTTTCTAGCCAAAAAATTGCTATCTAACAAAAACGTCCACTAAATTTCTTGCCACATCCAAGAGACTAACAAGACAGTCTTCGTATTTGTCCTTGCAGGCTGTCGTCGAGCCAGTTCCATTGTTTACGTCAACCCTGTGGGTGAGCCCATAGCCGGCGGCATAGCGATACTTGTTGATCACCTTGTACTCCATGTCGTCCATACGATCGGTGCTAGTCAAATTGCTCGCCGGAAACAGAAGGCGCAACGTGAACCCAATGGCTCCGTACTTATCCGGCTCATTGTGTGCCTCGCAAATGCTTCGCTTGACGCACTCCTGCGGATGCAACCGGGGAAAGTTGGGCAGATGCTCGATTGAACGCTCCACCCAGCCCATCATAGACTCAACGCGACCCTGCAGGCCAAAGCGGGCGACGATGTTGTTGCCAGCGCCGCCGCCGCCTGTAAGCGAGCGCATATTGAATTCAGGTAGGAGGAGCGCAAACACTGGAATGGCTGCAGCCAGTAAGCCTGATCCAAAGCCAATTGAGCTGCCTAATGAGTTAGATATCCGGGATTGAGAAGGCGAACGAGGAGAAGGCGAAGGTGGTGGTTGTGGTGGTGGTGGTGTGGGCAGAGTTATTACGTGTTTTTTTTGTTTGTTTATATAAGATAAGAGGTTGGAATGCATAGTATCGCTTTTCGCAAGCGCAAACCCTTTGAAACGAACGGGAGGCGCTACGTTCGAGGATCGAACAACAAGTGGTAAATAATGAGTCGCGACAACTAGTCAGTCAGTAAGCTTGGTGTTAGTTGGTATATTGTTGCTTTGACGCTCAACATTATCATTCCCCTTTTTCTTTTTCTTTCATTTACCGGCAAACTCATGCTGTTTACTGTCTAAGGAGCACTCTGCAGGTTAGACACGACAGCAGAGAGAGCGTAAAGTTATCAAAGCAGTGAGCTTATTGAATATAGCAAACTTTTCAAGCTCGTTTAGACTGACGAAAGTCAGCATCAACGAAGCATCGTAAACTAACCTATGGAATGAAACTAACTATATAACTAATACTATACAACAGAAAAACAAAACAACGGCTCTTTGCGCCAATATTTCCCTTTCTTTGGATTTGGTGGCTCACGTTTAGGCCGACAACAAAATACAACCGATCGACGTCAATAGCAATGAACTCTCACTCTTTTGCCTCTGCTATTGCTACCACTGCTACCACTAGTACCCCATCTGCTGATTACATAAGACTGCAACCGCCCTCCTCTTTCGTTGATAGAGAGACAGTGCACTTGCACTTTTATCTTCTGGAGATGGAACTATTAACTAGTTGGACGCTCGTAATTATTGTCGCTGCTCACTTGAGTCAAATCATGAAGCTGCGCGAATCACTTCGCAGTGGTTGTCTCGGCTACCCAAGTCGCGATGAGAAAAAATTGTATGTCTGGCCCCGCCAAGAGTCGTGATAATCATCGAGGCTGCTCACATTGATATGTTTTTGTTCTTGATAGTCGTCATCGTAGTCGTCTTAGTCTTGGTCGTAGTGTTGCTGCCCTTGTTGATGACGCTCTCGAGTCTCTAATGAATGCGAGATAAAAAATTTGCGGCCAAATTGCTGCCACCATGAGTCTATGGTAGTTGCTCTGCTACTTACCTGGCGACACTGCCGATCTCTCAATGACTCCGAGACCCCCGGTGAGCAGATCCTTTGCGTCTAAGGGATGGTCATGGTTGTGAGTGAGGTTGTTGTTGTCGGCATAGTCGGCACAGTCGGCATAGTTGGCGTCGGCGTCAAGGTTGTGACCATCGTCGTTAATGTTGGTGTGGAGAGGTGGACGAGATTTTAATGAGTCAAAATATTTTAGTCTTAATGATAACACTGCACTGATTTGTATTAAGAAACAATCTCGAGTTCAGCTCTAATCACGGTGCTTATCTTCTGATAGAAATACCGGAGTGAGAATGGGGAAGAGAAACTACCCTCATCATCTGAGGAGGATGGAGATGAGTAGGAAAACAGTCAAAGTTGTCCTCTCAGAACAAAGTTGAAAGTTTTTCGACCGAAAGAGATGCCACCAAGATATAAATATTATCACATAACTTCTGTATCGGACGTTCTCTCCTCTACTCGTTAACCTTTGGATTTGCTCGCTTTGTCGCCTCAGTGCGTACACTAATGCCTCAGAATGATTCGTCGCGACATTTGCACTTTCCTAACTGAAGAACTCGCTTGTCAGGTTAGACGAAGCCAACAACCCGCCACCATCTTTCACTCAAACCACGAGGAGGAGAACCTCGAGGCGTCATATCAGTCAACAGGTGGAGAATGAGTCATAGTTCCTCCTCGCGGCGCATGATTCAAAAGTAGCGTACTTCCTCCTCGCGGCACATGAGTAGAGTATCATAAGCTCCTCAACAAACCCCTCGGCGCGAAGGCCCATGACTTTTGCTCATTATGACAATAAGACAAGCGAAAGGCTGCGCGGCAAAAATCAAAAACAACTACCGGTAGTCCGCCTCTAGTCAACTTGCTATGGTGGCTTCGGAGAACAGAAACAAAGTCCCGGACTGGATATTGGTGGATGAGATTGAGATATTAGATACTCACTTCTAAGAACACGGGCGAGACTTCGTCTTTGGCATCTCTGCTCGGGTTGCGGTTGTTGTTGTAGTTGCTGTTGTTGTCGCTGCTGCTGTTGAATCAGTTGAGAGGATCGATCCTGAAGCTCTGTTACCTTTAGCGGTACCTGTTGCATCTGGTTTCCGCGTGCTGTTTGTTGAAACGGAAAACTGTACTGCTGCTGATTATCAAACTGTGGCTGTCTAGCCTCACTAGCTGCCTGCACCAACCTGTTGTTGTTGTTGTTGTTGCCGTAGTGCTGCTGCTGGCTGCCATAGAATTGGGCGCCAACAAGTGGCTCGTGTTGTGGCTGAGCTCCCGCCATCTGGTGGGCCGCATGGTTATATGGTGGCTGGGGAAACTGGGAGCCGGCAAGGGGTTGCGGTGTTGCTAGTTGCCATGAGCTTGACGTGGAGCGCTTGTAAAATTGGGAGCTGTCATAATTTTGAGATTGAGGTACTTGATACTCCTGTATCCTTCCGTTGGCATTTAATTGAGCTCGAATAACACTATTCCAATCAATGGACTCGATGGCTTGCCGACTCGGAGGTGTCTCAAAAAGCGCATCGCTGCTACCGAATCTCGTGGTCACGCCAATCGCTGGTGGTGCAGCAATATTTTGATTATTGATGTTGGTGGACAAATATCTCTCCTGTCTCAAGCCACTGGCGCCACCACCACCCCCACTCAAATTTGAACTGGAACTCTGACTGGACGCAAATCTTCTCGGGTTGCTAATTTCAGCTGGCGTCCGGTTCGCTGACTCCACAATTGAAGTGGACACTTTGACGTTAACTCGCTGCGTTGGTGACTCAATCTGGCCGCTATCAGGTGGTGACGTTTTTGCCGAGACACTTTTCTGTGCGGACAAAGTAATCGCCAGCACGAGGTATTTGAGGACTTCCAGCTTAAAGAACATTCTCTTTGTCTCGACTAAGCTTTCGTTTCGACTCACTGAGATTAAAACCGAGACTTGTTTACTAACACGAAGAGAATACGAATATAAAGCGGCTTGAGCGACGCGCGGGAATTCCTAGCGGTTTGGCCTTTTGGTCAGTCGGACATCAAAAGCCCGCGTGTGCCACCTAAGCTGACCTCCGCCGCTGATTTAGTACCAAATTTGCCGCTTGGGGCGCTGCGGAGGTCACCTTACATCTTCGAAGTTCGAACTCAATGTACCGTGTTGTGTGATGCAAATTTAAATGCAAAAAAAGTTGTTCCGAATTCAGCTCGAATCCTCACAAAAAAGATTGAAAATTATTAGGTCGAGGGGGAAAAAGAGGGGTAAAAATGTGTTTTTAATCTTGAATCACACGGTAATAAAAAGCTCAACTGGTGGTTTCTCTATTGCTTTGCCTCCTGCTGCCTCGCGCTCGTGATCTTCTCCTCGACGTAGTCCATAGCGGAGCAGGCGATCTTGTCGGCCCTAGTGATTGGCTCCTCAAATTTGTCGAGCACCGGCCTCAGCTTGCTAAATAGGAAACCAGCCCAATTTTCAGCCTTGGTCATGATCTCGCCCACTGTGACATTTGACGACTTGAGCTTGTCGTATTGGGCAAAGCCCATTGCAATGGCCATGCTGACAATTGGAATCTTGTTAACCCTTTCGACAATCATTGGTGTTGCCCTTGGTCTAAGCTGTTGGTTGTTTCCTCCTTGTTGCTGGTTGTTTTGGTTGGCCATCTTTTTGTTGTTCTGTTGTTGGTTTTGTGGGCTCATAATGTGACTTGGCCTGAGAGGATTGTAAAGTTGTGTTGCTGTTTAGTTAGATGGATTCGATCCAATTTAAGAGAATTGATTTCTGTATTGATTTGGTTTGGTTGCGATTGTCAAATATTATTAAGAATTGAAAGCAGTGCGGTAATAATGAATAACTCGTGCGCTTCTTCGAAGAAGTGACTGGTGATATGGGAATGGAAAGTTGCGCCTCTTATATACGACTCTCCCTTGGCTACTGCAGATTTGCCATCGAGACTGCATCTACAACCACACCAACCACCTCACTCACTTGCTCTTACTCATACTCACACTCACACTCCATCTAGTATCCCTTGTATTCCTCCTATTAAAGGTGGTGGTGGTGGTGGTGGTGCAGTAGGAGCTACCAAAGCAACAGGAGTACAAATTTCACTGCTCGTGAACATTCAGCTGCCGAGCGGCCGGCCGCCAGCTTTGTAGTCGTTGGCTGTTGCGACGATGGCCAACAACCACCGATGACTTGTGAGGATGGAGGCAACTAGCGAGGGAAGAAGGAGCTAGAAAAGTGGCGTAGTTGCTGCTGCCTCTGCTCTTGTCGCGGCAGAAGTGGCGACGACGGCGGAGCATGCAACAGCTAATAAAGCTCAGAGGGAGTAACATCACCAACTACTTGTTGATTTACGCCACCACCAGCAGCAGCAGCAGCAGAAAGCGAGCTTGCCACTTCTAAACCACAGTATCGCAGCCAATGAATGGGACGACCACGATCCGCGGGTGAAAATTGTTTGCGCGACTCAATATATTTGCTGTCTATCAGTGATGGTGTTTGCTCTTACTGCCACTAACTCGCTTCCATCCAAACCCATCCAACCTGCACCCGCGACCTTGAGCCTGCGAAGGCACAACCACTTTTCTCGCGCTCTTTGGATCACTTGCTGCTCGCGTTGCTGCCTCTCAAGTTCAATAATCTTCGAGCTCGTTAATGTTGCAGCAACTCGCTATAACCACAACCACAACCACCGGCGCTACCAACGCCAAGAGTTGACTTCTCCATACGGTACAAGAAAATTACTTTTCAATTTTTCAGCGCCTCTAGCGGCATTTCGGTGCCAAATTAGCTGCTGGAGGCACAACGCGGGCCACCGCCACCCGAATGAGCGAGCGGAAAATTTTGCTTGCCGAATAAATGTCATCCCCCTCGTTTGCTAGGGTTGAACTTTTTCGCCACTCAAACGCCCGGCTCGGCCAAAAATCCCTGAGCAACGGCAAATCAGGGATTTTGAACTGTTTCTAGCGCACACAAAACCGCAGCAAAAGCCCAAAAGTATCCTCGACATGCGGTGAAAATTTGGTGGCAAAGTGAGTGAGAAACTTTCGTCCCGGCGAGCGAGGGGGATGACATTTCTTCACCAATCACCCACTACTCTAGCAACAGGCCGAGTGACGGCGGAGTCCCGCGTGCCACCCAGACCACAACAAAAATAATATCAATTATCATTATTGTTATCATATTTATATCATATTTATGAAATGATAATAACAACAACAACAATTAGAACAACCCCCCGATAATAAGCGAACTAGATAAGAGAGATTATTTGCTAACAAACATTTAAACAAGCGATACCAGCTATATAAATAACGGGCGTCATGTTCAGCTCCTCCAAGTTCAACGTTGACTGCGGATACTTCGAGGGTTTGGTTCGAGGATTCAAGGATACAATTATAACTCAAACTGATTATGAGAATCTAGTCCAATGTGAGACACTAGAGGATGTTAAGCTTAATTTGCAAAATACAGATTACGCTGGCTACCTAACCACCGAATCATCGCCCATCACTCCCGCTTTCATCGAGTCGAGAATTCGTGATAAGTTAGTGTTGGAATTTTTACACATTCGCAACCAAGCAAGAGCCCCACTATCAACCTTCTTGGATTACATTACCTACTCTTACATGATAGATAACGTTGTTCTACTGATCACTGGAATCGTCAACAATAGGCCTATCAATGAGCTTGTGGGCAAATGTCACCCACTAGGCAGTTTTGACCAGATGGAAGCTGTAAATGTGGCCCAAACTCCCGAAGAACTGTACGATGCGGTCATTGTTGACACCCCACTGGCACCCTTCTTTGTCGATTGCATCAACCAGCAAGATATGAGCGAGTTGAACATTGAAATCATCCGTAACAGTTTATTCAAGTCATACATTGAGTCCTTCTACGAATTTTGCAAGGAACTCGGCGGCACTACAGCCGATATAATGTGCGAAATTCTAGCATTCGAGGCCGATAGACGATGCTTCAACATAACCATCAACTCGCTGGATAGCAGCTTGACTCGAGACGATAGAGCTCGATTGTATCCCACCTGCGGATTGTTGAATCCATATGGTCTAGCCATGTTGGCCAAAGCGGAGGACTTTGATCATGTTAGACAGGTGGCCGATTATTATGCCCAATACAAGTTGATGTTTGACGGTCAAGCTAGCAGCAATGCTGCCGCAGCAAACGAGGGGAAAACTTTAGAGGACAAATTCACCGAGTATGAGGTCAAGCTGAATGTCAATGCATTCATGCAACAATTCAACTATGGCGTTTTTTATTCAGTTCTCAAGTTGAAAGAGCAAGAGTTACGTAATGTTGTTTGGATTTCTGAATGCATATCACAGAATCATCGCCAGAAGATTGATAATTACATACCAATATTTTGATAAGCGCACTGTTTATATTTCAGTAACAGAGTCAATATTCAATTCTGAAGTTCACATCACCAAAATGTAAATGTCAACGACTCTAGTCTAGATCGAAAGACCAATTGAACAGCATCTAGTCATATAGTTGCATCATTTTTACACAAAGATTGGCACGAACAAATGTCAAGCAACAAAAAGTTCCCAAAATTACAGTGTCCAAAATTTAATCGACCATATTTCGTATCCCCGTGCTTGCCCTGCACGGGGAATAGTGCACTTGCATCGATACGCCACTGTCAAAAAAGCGAATTTTTGGCTGGTTAAATTTTGGACAGACTTTATTATCGAGTCCCAAATGTCATTACCACGAAACATTAAGCAATATCCACAGTATTCCGTGTTCAAGATTCCATACCACTGATTCCTCTCCCTCTCAATCTAATACTATTATCTCCAACCACCGCTAGGTAACATGTGGCTGGCTACTTGTAAAACACAGTGAGTATACAAGCACCTACATACATTCTAATCAAGTCAAAATGAGCCATGGTTAGTAAAAGAATAAATAATTAGCTTGTGCTCTTCATTGTTATTGTAATCATTATTATTACTATTATTATTATGATTGCTATGTTCTGTACAACAAAACCAGTTGATTTATGATCAGAGCTATTACATATTGTACTGAATGATTGCATTGATCCTATCATACTCTCTAACAAGTTTATCGTGCTCCTTGGCTAGATGGCCGCACTGGCTTGCCAGCGCCTTTCGCTTGGTAACTAGACTATTGACCTCGCGTTGAAGATCATAAATCTGATCCATCTTCCTCTTTCTACAACTCTGAGCAGCGACCTTATTCTTCCCCCTCCGTCTGATATCTTTAATGAGAGTCAATTGGGCCTCTGTTAGTTGGTGACTGGATAGGAAATCGTTGAATTGTTCAATCGAGGAATTGACAATCTCGTAGTATGTCATTGGGATATTTGCCTCTTTAGCTCGCACCTCGTCTCTTGTTAATGTTGAACTAATCGACGAGGACTCTTCGTCGTCGTTCGAGGAGGAGCTAGAAGACGAGAGGGCAGGTGAGGCGGCCGATGAAAAGGAATGCTCTGAGTTTAGATAGTAGTGGTTGTTTGTAGTGTTGCTTTCTGCTCTCGAAACTAGCTCACTAGTTTGTTGTAAAATTTGATGAGTCGGATTAGGTTGTTGATGAAGGTCTCCATAAAGGACCACTTGTTGCTGGTGTTGGTTGTTGTGTTGTTGGCTTTGGTGAGCCAGATTTGTCAGCTCATGGGTCTCAATCGTTGGGGTCCGATCTTCATTTGATACAACTGCTTGGTGTTGAGAACCAACAACCTCCAGTTGCTGATAAACTACCTGTTGGCTGCATGAGTCATAATAGTGCACTTGGCAGGAATCATCGACTAATTTTGCTCCCGCACTTTCCTCTGATGGCTGGCCGGCTATGTGATGGATAGTTGTTGGCGTAGTTGCTGTTGCTGCTGGTACTGGTACTGGTACTGTTGTTGTTGTCGCGGTTGGAGTGATTGAGTAGACATCCTCTGGACAGTAACAAATTGGATGGGAACGCTGTTGGTTGTGGTCAGTGAGTAGCTGGGTTTGGTGCCCTTGTGAGTGATCTTGCCCGATGTAGTGCAATGTTGGTATCTCATTGTGGCCATTGATTTGTTCCTGATGGTTGGCTGGCGTATCTTCAGCTGAGGTCGTCCAGAGGCGTTCAATTTGTGGGTCGTAGTATAGATTTTGTTGATGGTAGGCAGGTGGATGCTGTTGCGGTTGATGATTGTTGCGCTGGTGTTCTAATTGTTGAGTTGATTGCAATAACCCATAATTCTTGACGAGTTCCGGTTGTGGGTGACTTTCATTTTGCTCATCGGTTGCGTTATTGTTATTGTCATCAGAAACAATTTGACTAGGATAGAGGACTTGATAGGAGGATGAGGAGGGTGTGGCTGTAACAAAGTGTTGCTGGCCATAATCGGCCAGCTGGTGGTGATTCTCGCAAATCACCTGATAAAACGTCGAGGGTTCCTGTTCCTGAATTTGATTATCTGGTGATTGTACCTGTCCATTGTGATGTAATGACTGATACTGTAGATCATACTTAGCGGTCAGTCGCTGATGCAATTGGCTTGATGCGTGATAGACACATTGGTCACTGTTGTCAATCGGGTTTTGGGTGTAATTGTAGTAGAATTGCTGTTGTTGTTGCTGTTGCTGTTGCTGCTGTTGGTGTTGGTAACTGTTGCTCCTCAAACTGGCTTGCATATTTACACAACTCAATGTGGTGATTAGTACTAGACATCTATAAAGGAAATATTAAATAACGAGTAGTTGAGGATGAAGATGATAACCAGATGGATTCATAAACAAACAAAAGTTGAATGAGGTGGCTACCGGCTGGTGGTTGACCAAGTGCATCCATCTAGCCACCTGTCGAGCTTTCGTCGTCGTCGTCGCCGTCGGCTAACCGAAACATCCCGTCGCCATCGGTGCTCTCGTTTAACATTTAGCACACGAACTAGGAAAACTGGGTGCCCCTAATCCAAAATGATCGCTTGCCACTAGTCAATCACTCGTTGTGGTTGTTGTTGTTGTTGTTGTCGTCGTCGTTGATATTATAACTGGCACTAAACTAAAAATCTTGACTTAAACATGAAAAGTTGGAAAGCGAAAGCTGAAACTAGTTGTCAGAAACCAACCGTCTAACAGTCCGACTAGATTTTGTAAAGTCATGCTTGCAGATGACCGTGCGCTAGAATAATAATGAGCAGCCTCTAGTCGTTTATCAACTACCCACTAGCTAACAATCGACTTTATTATATAATATACCAAACCAGTGAGGAAACAACAGCAGCAGCAGCAACAAGAGAACAATCTTTCTCAATAAAAATCATAGCTCCCGCTAACTGTCATTATGTCGCCGTTTGCGCCGAATCTAACAAGTGGTATTGTGGATGTCAGATAACCGTGCACATAGTAAATGGCAAGCAGCACAAACCACGTCCGGCTACAAGTCAATTATAAATTACCTAAACAGCGTCGAGGGCAGCAGCACCTGACCGATTGGCCTGAAACTTGGTGATTGCGCGATTGGTTTTCAAACGGCCAGCGCATCAATCATGCGGTGCGCTTACTTGTATTGGTACCCTGCGCCACATTGACATTGGGACATGAGCGTAGAGGATGCAGACGGCGATGTTTATGTAATAAAACAGCAGAACTTTTTTATACTTCCTGTCATTATCCCCTCATTCGCAGGATCCCTTCCAAGTTTGTGAGAATAAACCATGTGATTATATGAGCAAACTCTCAAGTACAGGAAACTGTTTAGTGTGTCTACGAGGATCAAAGTATCGCTTGGCTAGTTAAGTTGGTATTGCTTTTTGTGTAGAGGTTATGTAATTGCTAGATTGTTAACTGATCGTTATGATCACAAGCATCCGTTTGGTTGGCGATCTTAAGAAGGTGCCTGTCCACCTGTTGGCTCTTTTTCACACAGATCAATCTCTCCAGTTTCTTCGCCTTAAAGAGACAGGAGCGCAATGGACGAGAAAACTCAAATGAGTTTCAAATATCACCTAACTCACCTGTTGCTTTTGTTTCATTGCTCTTTTGACAATCTATGGCTCTCCCGCTCCCTGTGCGCTAATTGATATCTACAATCGTCTTACGACTTCTCCTTTCGTCTCCATCTTCAAACTCAAACGATGGGGACCTACGATCGCCTGTGACGCCATCCAAATAAACTCAATTGACCCGTAGCTAGTTGTTGTTTAGTCGTCCACCGTGATGACAACGACAACTAGTGGTGGTGGCCGCGCCGCCAGGGGGTAACGGATTTGCTCTAAGCTGCAGGCAACTTTCTCTAAAAAAGAATCGCCTCAAATCTTTAGAAAATTGACTGCTTCACTGAGTCTCCAGTTGCTTCTCTCTGTTTGAATCCCTCTATGCATTGCCCCTTGTTTAGCTCCCTCTGACTAATTATGACTTTTCCTGGGGACTTCTACTGCGTCAACTAGAAGAGAAACAGCACAAACTGGAACCATTATATTGGCTTGTCGGTGGCTATTTAAGCCCTAAGTTTACCTTAAGGCCGCCGCTAGTCCGGCGCGCAACTGGAGCAACTTTAGCCCAAAAGCTGCTAAAACAACAATGAAACAAACCCTAAACCATCAATGAGAGGTAAAGATAGACAAGCAAGCTTTGACTAACTTAGGAGCTTAAGCTCCGTTAAGGGCAAAGAGTTTCTAGAATCAATTAGCTCAACTAGGAGTTGGTTTGGTCTTGTTGAGAGAATTAGCTCCGTGTAGTTAACGTTAAAACACCTCAGAGAGACTTTGAGGATGAAAATTTGCTGACTATGGTCCAGAGCTCAAATGCATTGTGGCGATTCCAGTTGATTGATTCATCATTAAAGAATACCTAGTTGCTCATACTAGGGTTCGCATCAAATCAGATGCGTCAAGATACTAGATTGATTAAATCTATTCAATCATAACTTCCTCACAACCCATTTCAACTTGAACATTAGAAATCAAAATGAGTTTCGTGGACTTGAGAGAATTAAATCAATTGTGTCCGTATTCAGCTGATGTTAAAGTCATTGAACATTTTGCTCAAGTTCTAATGAAAGAACAGAGAAAAGTATCAAGCAACAACAGAGAGTAAATAGTCTTTTACAAAACAAATACACCTACAAGTCCTCAATATCAAATGAATTCCAATTCAAGAAGCCACCTGTTAGGTGCGGTATTGCTCTCGTTTTGCCTCTTCCACTTACTAAGCGATGTTAGCGCAGGCGGGAAGGGCAAAGGTAAGTTAGAAGAAAGCCTTTTTCCAAATCACCGATGCTGCTTATCGCTTAACCACTCACACAAATGCTTACTAATTAAATCATGCTTACAGGTGGCCGCCAAGGACACATTATAATCCAAAACGAGCTCAAGGGTCACCAAGGCACGCAAATCGCTTCCAAATTCTAGATTCTTCTCGCTTGCTTACCCACTACCTTGCTCTAAAATGTACTAATCTCAAATATTCCAATCAATCTCTTGACCAACAGTCCCTGTATATATGCCCATTCCAATTCCCATTCCGATGCCCATGGGCCCGCCACCTCCACCACATGGAGGCGGCGGAAAGCATAACCATCCACACCAACAACATGATGACGGCGAAGGCGAGGTGAAGAAAATCTACCTGTTGCAGCCAATGCCAAAGGTACAACCTCAGCCAAATCTCAAGGGCGGTGGATTCATGGGTCCGGTGCAAACTCATATACACTTGCCAGCTCCAATGATGAACCATGGCGGCCATCCAAAGTTTAGACATATTCATTCGCATCGGCCACCGAGTTTCGTAAGCAAGACACAACAAATACAACAGCAATCAATCGAAGGCGATGTTGGCCAAGCAAGTATTGATCAGCCTCAAGAGCCACACCACGAATCATCGTATGGTCGAGGTGGTGGTGGTGGCAAAAGTGGTGGCGGAACTGACCTCAAGATTTTGCCAATAGTTGTGATCCCACCTATAGCTCCAATGCCTGCGATCCAGATACCTCAGGCTCAGCAGGCGCCGCCCAAGATGACGCTCAGTCCTCACTTTAATAATTACATTCTGACCGGAAGTGATAGGAGAAAGTCTCACTCGACACCGACTCATAGTGGCAGTCCCTATCAAGATCGGCAAACCTTTGCCGACTACGGCGGCGGGTTCACTGCTTCAATGCTCCGGAACTCATATAGCAATCGCCGCTCGGCTAGATCGGATCGTGCTCGCCACACCCACAACCAGCCTTTCAGTCGGGAGCCCTTGAATGAGCATGGTCCAGTTACTTGGTCTAGGGCTCGTGGTAGAGCTGATATGGACTCGAATGACGACTATGATTCAAGTCCCTCTTTTTGGCGCAATAGTGAAGCGCAATTGCCACAATACCACGAATCGAATCGTCGAAGGGATCACTATAGGCCGCAAAATTCAGCTAGACGCCGGGTTTCTTCACAGGCGCAAGACAATAGCATTCGGTTGAATACAAAAGCCATCAAGGACATAATAGATAGTCAAATAACGTTTGACGATGAGCCAATATCCGAGCCGAGCAATGAGATGCGTGACACTAAGGCCGTGGATCGTCACTCCGATGCCTCGAGGAGTCGAGACCAAGAGTCCGCCGATAGGAGAGGCTATCACTCTAGAGATCAAAATATCGAGAACCATAGAAGTTCAGGCGAATTTCAAGCGAACAGGGACGGCCGAGACTATATTGAAAATCAAGGGTATCAAGATCACCATCAGCAGACTGGTAGGTCGCAGGTAGATCATGAACAGGTAGACGTGTCTAGCTCAACAAATGAACATAGGAACAATGAGAGGGGAGATTTGCAACAGTCCTCGTCGCCAGCCCAACGAAGCCACCAGATATCAGATCTTATTCCGATGTACTACGATCGCGAGTACGAACTACCTGGTGAAGCGCCCGGCAGGTCTAGTTCACGGTCCAATTATCGAGCAAGCAAGTCATCTCGATACATGAATCCTCACCACGAGCGAGAACTCTTTGAGGACGACGAGTGGCGATTCGACTCTATCCAGTCGGTCACCCATGCGAGTCCTATGCCGGCCAATGGAACCTTAATAACTTCATCAAGTTCAACAGAGAAGATGGCTAACAATGATACTACAACAATACCTCCGAAAATGCCAACAGTTTTATTGGCATGACATTAGACTATCACCGAGAGTTTATCAATTACTCGATAGATTTTTACTTAAATTTACTTAGTACATGGATCTCGAATAACTGAGACAATTTCAAGAGACCAAGGTCATTGTATCTCTTAGCAACCAGTTGGAGGCCAATAGGCAATCCTTGTGGCGACAAGCCACTTGGCAAACTTATCGATGGCAAGTTAGCCAGGTTTGAGGGGATTAAAAAGTAATCTTCGCGAAAGAGTTTGTTGTCATCTTGCTTCTGGAGCCACTCCTCATGAGAAACTGAAGTGGTAGGCGTCGAGGGCATCAGAATAACATCTACCCTTTTCTCACCATCAAACACCTTATCGAATTCATCACTAATGAGCCGTCGAAGCTTCAATGCTTGAGTCAGGTATTTTTCCCTATTACCGGAGAGTAGAAAGTAATTTCCCAATAAAATCCGCTTCTTGACCTCAAAACCAAATGCTTCGTCGCGATTTCGCTTGAAAAACGCATCGCGATCAAAGTTTTGTCGCTCAGGTGTCGTGGAGTATCCATACTTTACGCCATCATAACAGGACATGTTTGATGATATCTCAGCGCTTGCTATTATCGTGTAGCATTCTGTAGCGATATTTGATTGCTTCAAGTCCAAATTGATAACTTCAAATTTTATATCACTATCCGTTGTCGATTTGTTAAGGAAATTGATTACTTCCTGGTATCTAGCTGATACTTCTTCGGATAAACTATCACTTCTTTCGACAAACTGACTAGGTATGCCAACTCTAATGGTCGACGGACTTTCAAAGTTTTCCTTCAATAATTTTCTATGATCGACAGTCGTGAGGTCATTCTCATCCATGCCAACAATGGTATCAAAGATCAACTTGGCATCTTCAACGTTTCTAGTGAGAATACTAACAACATCGAGCCAATGAGCCAGAGGTACCAGTCCAAAGCGCGATATTAGTCCATATGATGGCTTGAAACCCACGGTCCCGGTCAAACTTGCAGGTTGTCTAGTAGAACCACCAGTGTCGGTTCCAATTGAAGCAAAACTTGACCCGCAAGCAACAGACACTGCACTCCCAGTCGAGCTACCGCCGGCCATATACCAATGAGACGGATTTGCTTGTTTTGGAGTTTCATCTTTCAATAGTGAGTCATTAATCCAATAATTTGCTGTTGGTCCATAATAAGAGGTAGTAGAACTTGAGCCCATTGCAAACTCGTCCATATTGGTCTTGCCAACCATAATACTGTTGGCATCTTGAAGTTTCTTTACCACAGTCGCTGTATAAGGCGGGACAAAGTCGGCAAGCATCTTAGACCCACATGATGTAAGGATATCTTTGGTGCAAAAGTTATCCTTAATAGATATTGGCATTCCATAGAGAGGGGATCTAATACATGATTCTCTTGATAGGTTTTGGTCCAACTCTTTTGCCTTCTCTAAAGCTTCATCTTTGCAGACTGTGACGAAAGCGTTAAGGTTCCTATAGCTATCTAATACATCTAAAGCCTCTCTACACAATTGAGTTACGGATATCTGTTTACCTAAAATAGCTTTGTGGGCTTGACTTATGCCAATTGATCGTAGGGATTTACTCAAACCTTGATTGGCCATAACATGCAATGAAATAATTGTATCAATTTAACAGCTATATGGACGATAAACCGATGAGGTTGATAGCCTAAGTCTACGAATCCATCGAATAAGTTGACTGGATCTTTTGAGTGACTATCTTGTTCAATCCGCTCGCACGTGGTGTCTGTGTTGATCGCTTCTGTAAACAAAGCGTAATTTACAAAAACATGAGACAAACAAGATGGTAGAATTGAGCTAATCACATTCAAGATGAAATACGAAAGTATTGAATGAAATAAAAATGACCTCTCTTATAAAGCCAGAGGCAAGTCATATAGAATTTGTCAACTATGAATCTGAAGTCCAAATGCCGGACTTAATGCAATTAATACAAAAGGACCTCTCAGAACCGTACTCCGTCTACACCTACAGATACTTCATAAACAATTGGAGCAAACTTTGCTTTCTTGTAAGTACTTTTACTATGATAACTCGACCACTCATCTTATGATCATCTATCTCACTAATCTCGATCCAAGATAATCTCACTCTTTATGTAATCATTCGAGCAGGCTTATGACGGAAAAGAGTGCATTGGAGCAATAGTTTGCAAACTGGATGCTGGAGACAGACAAAGTGATAGACTGCAGCGTTACGATAATCCGGTTCTCGCAAACGAAAACCATGGGTCGGACCAAGAGACACAAATGACTTATAAAGGCTATATAGCCATGTTAGTGGTTAAGAAGGAGTACAGAAAACTGAAGATAGGAACCGAATTGGTGCGAATGGCGGTGGCTGCAATGAAAGAATCACAAGCAGACGAGATTGTTTTGGAAACTGAAGTCACAAATAAGCCTGCACTGAGATTATACGAAAACTTGGGATTTCTTAGGGACAAGAGACTTTTCCGATATTATTTAAATGGTATAGATGCCTTACGATTAAAACTGTGGATAACTTAACCTTGAGCACGCAAAATTATCATCAGTTTTCAGGAAGTGAATGATTGATTGGTCAGTTGATTGGCTACCATTTAATGTCATGCAAATTCGGCACCAAGTTTCACATAAGTTATATATTATCAGGTCCCCCCCCCCTTTGCTCTGGCGTCGAGCTCGCAAATGAGCAGTGTAAGTCGACCGACTAATCAAACTGCTAATCGTGCTGAGCTACTTGGGGGTAAACTTTCGTCATGTGAATTTGAAAGTTTCCTAGTTTCGGTCGCCATCGTAACCCATTCTAGGTCTCTATTCATCACTGCAAAGTGATCTTATTGACATTATGGCGCACGATGACATCCGTTACAGCGTCAAATACGAATTCCATGTTGGAGTTACTAGTGGCGCAGGTAAAATGTGTATAAATTTCTTTTCCGCTAGCTTTCTTCTTGTTTAAAGACTCAAACTTGTACCTGATGTAAGCGGAAGCTTCCTCATAAGTGTTGTTGCCGGTGTATTCGGGAAACGCAATCGATAGCGGGGACTTTTCTATTTTCTCGGCAAACAAGTCAGTTTTGTTGAGGAATAGGATGATGCTTGTGTTCATGAACCATGGCTTGTTGCAAATTGAGTCAAAGAGGACTAAACTTTCTTGCATTCGATTGACCTTTTCGTCTTCGTATAAATTGAGATCGTAGTCAGACAAGGCGACACAAAATATAATGGCCGTTACACCATTGAAACAATGGATCCATTTTGACCTTTCACTTCTTTGGCCACCAACATCGAATAGTTTAAAGAGTAGTCCTTTGTACCTAAATTTAGTCTCTATAATGCCGGTGGTTTTGACTCGCGTTCGAAGGACATCCTGTTGCGTTGGCTCATAATCGGCCCTCGAGATTCTCGGCAAAGAGTCTAAAAAGTAACCAGCCGAATCGTTGAGTTGATATTCATTCGATCTCTCGAAACACTTTTGCACTCCCTTGTCTTGCCATATACTTTGCATTGCTTGCGATAGCTCATGGGTCATCTCCGGCATACAATGTTGGAATTTCTCCGAGTCTACGATGGTTTGAACAAAATATTGAACATCGTCTATCTTGGTTGGATCGTCCAAACTAATGCCAAGCTTGTTCATTCCCTTGATTATGGCAATGAGACTTTGTAGGGTGTTATTATGAACGACTGGCTTGTATTCTAAGCACTCGGCTTTGGTAAAATACGACTCGTGTATAATTTTGATCTGCTTGACGATGGTTGACTTGCCCGACTCGCCGGCGCCCAGGAGCAACAACTTGATCTCTCGTGCTGCCCGCTCGCCATCTCGTCGAATATCCTCGTCAATTTGGTGCGATCTAAGCTGGGCATTCTTGTCTGGACTCTCGGTGGCTGATTGAACGCATCCCATGATTTGGTTGTTGTCAATTTGATTGTTTTGTCGAAACGCTCAGTCCTTTTTGAAGTTGGTGGAACTTGTTGATGAAGTTCGTTTCCTTTTTCCTTTCGCTCGTTTCAAGATAATTACAGCAACAGTTTGATTGGCAATCGGGGGGATTTTTTCCAATAATGTTTCAGAGGTTTGTTGACTAGCGGATTGGATAAAATATTGATTCATAAGAGTTGATTGATCATTATGTCAAATCATGATGAGAGACCGAAAGTGAGCGAGTAGCTGTTATGTGTATTTTCCCCCTGGTGGCAACAACGAACTCGTGCATGAGCTGCAACCGTTTGCACGTTATGTTGACGGACGGACGAACGGACAGGCGCTGAACAACGAAAGGACCCTCGCAAAGCCACACACACAAACCCAATGGAAAACTGAGGCAACAGCAGCATGCCCTTCTCTCGTTAGTTCGAGAATGAAACGAGCGCAGCTGGCATCGATTTTGCAACGCTTTCAAAATTCAGGCCACCACAGCACAACCGGCGCCTACACGAATCCAACTGGTAGCAGGCAACTTCGGTGTCTAACGTGATCCTACCGTTGGCAGTACCAACACTACGAGGGGCCTCAAAGAGTTTGTTCTGAGGTGAGTTTAAATGAGGTGTGCAATCGTTTTTTCCTTTTGTCAGTCAGTCAGTCAACGAAACAAGAGAGAGAGAGGCAATTGGTACATGGGGGATCAGCTAGGGGGACTGAACTCTTCAGCTGTGATCAGGTGAGTCGTAACAAGAAGTGATATCCCAATCATCATCTCCCACATGTTCCATAAAGGAAGGATCGTGGAGAATATACGGCTACGCTCACAATATCCGACCCGATCGCGACACGCAGTGTGAGACTGTTTGTTCGCTAGGATTTTTTGCTTCACTAACACAACAACAAGATGATATTAAGCAATTTTTACAACAATCGTATCCTTTATATCTTGATACATTATAAAAATTCCATTCACAAAACTAGTTTGCGATTCGGAGAAAAAGTCTCAAGTTGTCTACTGAAACCCACTTGTCGTGTTATGGTCGTTTGGTCGATTGGAAACAAGATATGCAAGTGCAGCGGCAGACTCTAGCTCGACGGCCACTCGAGTCGAGACTCGAACGCGTGTTGGCGCCGCCGCTTCTGGTGGTGACGATGTATGCTAGAGAGCTTCTGTGATATTTTGTCGACGTCGTCGTCGCATTAGCCGATTTGCATGATATCTTCATCCTTGACATAATGGAACACTTGTTGCTATATTCGGTACCAGACTCGGCGAGCTCTTGTCCGATTGGAAACAAGATATGAGCGAAGATGGAGGAGGAGGTAGAAATGCAAGAGGCGCAATAGCGTGTGTCGAGTGAGAGTAAGAGGGAGCACCGCTAGAGGCGATAGCGACAGGGATAACAATAATAATAACAATCATTATAATCCACTACGTCGAGTCGACCACCAACTTCACCACGCAGTCTCACTCTCCTCTACTCGCTGCTGACCCTTTCAAATAAGCAAATTTTCCTTTTATTTGCATTGCCACCCACTCCACACGACCTATGCCACCCCCACCTCAAAGAGCATAATAGCAATGCCAATGTCAAGAGCACCACGCCGTCTCCCATCACCATCACCATCATCATCATCACCACCACCACCACCACGGCCTTTATAATCACAGTAGTATTAATGCAAAGAGCAATTATTCATACAAGCGCCACCTTCTCCTGGCCATGAGGTCGGACATTTAGGTTAATGTGTATCACCTATCAATTGATTGATCGCACAAACTTTCATTGGAAGGCAGTTTTAATTTTGTTGCATATGAGGCAGCATCAACAAGTTGGACGATTGCATTGGCGTATTTAATATTATATACATAAATTAATCTGACAAAAGCTGAAGAACTAAACTCTTGGTTAGTAGCAACGCAGCATAAGAAATTTTAAGAAATATAAAAAGCAACAACAGCTATATATAACCTTAACTAACCATGGGTATCAAGGTCTTCAGCGGCTCCTCAAATCCTGACCTAGCGCGCAGGGTCGCCCTCCACTTGGGGTTCCCTCTTAGTGCTTGCAAGTTAGGCTTCCATCATAACTTTGAAACTAGAGTTGATATTTTGGAAAGTGTCAGAGGAATGGATGTTTACATTATCCAATCAGGGTGTGGAAGTTCAACATCAAAACTCAACGACAATCTCATCGAATTATGTATCATGATTGGAAGTTGTAAGACAGCTTCAGCAAAGAAAATTACGGCCGTGATTCCATGCTTCCCTTATGCTCGTCAGGATCGTAAGGATAAACCAAGGGCACCCATAACTGCAAAGATCGTAGCAAACATGCTTACGGTTGCCGGAGCTGATCACATTATAACCATGGACTTGCACTCGCAACAAATCCAAGGATTCTTCAACATTCCAGTCGACAATCTGTATGCCGAGCCGATGGCCATCAAGTGGATCAAGGAGTCCATTAGTGATTGGCACGATTGCGTTATCGTCTCGCCTGACGCCGGTGGAGCCAAACGTGCAACGGCCATTGCGGATAAGCTCAAGATTGACTGTGCGATTATACACAAGGAGCGAAAGCATGCAGGTGAAGTATCGTCGATGGTACTTATGGGTGACGTTAAGAATCGAGTCGCTATCCTGGTCGATGATATGGCAGACACTTGTGGAACAATTGTTAACGCGGCCGAAAAGCTCGCCGAGGCGGGAGCCAAAGAGATCTATGCCTTCCTAACTCATGGTGTTTTCTCAAAGGACGCCGTATCCAAGGTCAGTGGTAGCAAATTCAAGGCCATGGTCGTAACCAACACCATCCCTCAAAAGACAAAGGGAACTAATATTGAATGCATTGATGTTTCAATATTATTTGCCGAAGCAATTAGACGCAGCCACTCCGGCGATTCACTAGGTCCTCTGTTTGAACCAGAGTTTATTGAAGGGCCAGTGATGAAGGTAGTTGAGTAGTAGTGATATGACAAGATTCATTATTTGGACACATCTTGAGGGTATAGACGTCAAATGTCCTTGAGATTAAAAAGCACTCGTTGCATGAGAGTCACCCTCTATTGGTCGCAATATATAAACTCTTTGTAATGGTTGTTTGGCAAATGAGATCTCTATCATCGTATTCTCTTCTTTCAGATATTAAGATCAGCGTCGGGGTCTTCGTCCTCATCGTCCATATCGTCTTGCTTATCAGGATAATAGAAAATTCTAGTCTTCTCTGGGTTCTGGGCCCTCAAATGCGGCATGGTGCTCAACTTGGCTGCTTCTCTGTCTGCCTCATCGTCATCATCGTCTTGATACTTCTCATATGACCATGCAGAGGATTCTTTCTCTTTACTACCACCAGGTCCAAAGTATCTGGATTCCACTGGTACTTCACCAAGAGCAAGTTTCGTAGGATCTTGGATATCAAAATCACAAGCTACCTCTTTGAGATCGTGGAAACAGGGCAAATCAGGCGACCAGTATGATTTGCCAATTCTGCAGGTATAATGTCTAGTTTCTACTTTAGATTGCATATGAGTCTTCGTTTTCGGCTCGGGAACTTGTTGATGCCATAGTTTCATGAAGTATAGGTCTTTGCACAATTTGACGTGGGCAAATCCATGAGATAAAAATTCAAGATCACGTAATAACTCACTCTTGGCGTTCTCAAGGGGATTCTGATATATCATTACAATGAAATGGCCTAGCTTCCTCATATACCTATCACATAGCATGAGCAATCTCCTAGGTTCCTCTGGGTCTTTACAGGTTGCCTCCAAATGAGATACATCATTAAAGAATAAGATTTCTCGACCTTTGACGTCCTCAGCGAGATCACTCTCTATCCTAGAGGTAATACTCTCATCAAAGTCGTCAATATGATTCACCGCCCACTTCTCTTCCTCCATTTGTTTCAAGACTTCATCGTGTAGAGATCCAAACTGTATGAGGCGTTCACCTGCTCCACAAGAGGTTAGTTTCTTCAGGTCTGGTATTGCGAGTAAAGCTTTGACAAATCTAGCTTCATCCTCCATGAGAGAGAAGTTTTCTGCCACTATCGTGATCATTTTGGGGCGGTTCAAATCAGGTTTTCCCACGAGATCTATAAACATTTGATCCATGATGACTTAGGTTTCGACACTGGTTTATGTACCTATGTAATGACAGCTGAATATAAGCTAATTAGGTTACTAATAAATTTTAAGGATGTAATATCATAATGTGCGTTAATAAGGCTCGACAAGTGCAAAATAAACCAGTTGATTGGATTCACATAAGTTTCCCGAGCAGAGCAAACACCAAAACAAAACGCGAAAAATTGAATGAGAATTTATCCACGTGCAGTTCACCGCACACCATTCGAAAGTTGATATTGCGGCCTCAATACTTTGACAGGTTTCCATCAATCGAATCAATATTATCTTTAGATATTATGCTATAATATCAGCATCATGTACTTATATAACTTAACCCTGAAACAACCCACAGCTATCACACATGCTGTTGTCGGACAATTTTCAACCAACAGAGATGATTACAAGAAGGGTCATTTTGAGATAGCCGTTGCAAAGGGCAAGATACTGGAGATACTGAAGCCAGATGAATCAACTGGAAAACTACAATCCATCATCAGCGTCAACGTTTTTGGTCTTATCCGATCTATTGCTGCATTTAGATTAACAGGAGGTTTCCGAGATTACTTGGCTATTGGCTCCGAGTCCGGTCGTATTTCAATCTTAGAGTATATTCCTGAAAGGAATGCGTTCGAGAATGTCCAACAAGAAACATTCGGCCGAAGCGGCTGCCGTCGTATCGTTCCTGGCCAATACCTAGCTTGTGATTCGAAAGGCAGGGCTGTCATGATAGCCGCAGTCGAGAAACAGAAGCTAGTTTATCAGTTGAATCGGGACACTCAAGCTAACCTGACAATCTCATCGCCTCTCGAGGCTCACAAGGCTAACACATTTGTATTCCATATAATCAACATTGACGTTGCTTACGAAAACCCTCTATTCGCATGTCTTGAACTGGACTATGAAGAAATCGACGAGGATCCTACAAATGAAGCCCTAACAACCACAAAACAAGCCCTGACCTACTACGAGCTAGATCTTGGCCTCAACCATGTGGTTAGAAAGTATAGTGAGTCTTTGGAGGACTACGCCAATATGTTGATACAAGTGCCGGGAGGCGAGGACGGTCCTAGTGGGCTTCTAGTTTGCTCTGAGAATTTTATTACATACAAAAACTTCGGAGAGCAACCTGACATCAAATGCCCGATACCCAGACGTAAGGGGGAAACCGATGTACCTGAAAGAGGAGTACTAATTGCATGCTCTGCAACTTATAAGTATCTAGAGGAAGGCAAGAGAAAGTTCTTCTTCTTTATGCAGACTGAACTAGGAGATGTATTCAAGACTGAATTCGATATCGATGATGAGATCGTGACTAACATAACCATGACATATTTCAGCACATTGCCCGTGGCGACGTCACTTTGTCTTCTACCCTACTCTCGACGACATGTTGAAGGTGCTTTGCTATTTGTGGGCGCTGAAACGGGGAACCACAAACTCTACCAAATCAAGCAGATTGATGACCAAGAAGTTCAATCATTTAGCAGTAAAGAATATCAGAGATTTATAAGGAATCAATGTGGCGAGGTTGACGAAGACAACAAGTTGTTTCAATTCAAAACTACCGATATGCGTAACCTTAATCTTGTCGACGAGATTCAATCTATGGCCCCCATATTATGTTCAACTTCATACAATCGAGCAGACGATCACCGACTTATAGTTTCCTCTGGCTCGAACAAGAACTCATCAATTAGAGTGTTACGCCATGGACTTGAAGTGACCGAAAGAGTTGCCACCGAACTGCCTAGTATTGCTACAGGTGTATGGTCGATCAAGAAAAGATGTGATTCCCTCTATGATGAGTACATAGTGGTTTCATTCTCGAATGCCACCTTGGTTTTGGGAGTGGGTGAGACGATCGAGGAGGTAGTGGACTCAGGTCTCCTTGGTGCCAAGAGAACTTTGGGCTGTGCCCAACTTGGCGACGACTCATTAGTTCAAGTTCATCCAGATGGTATAAGACATATCCACGCCGATAAGAGAGTCAATGAATGGCGAACTCCAGCAAGAAGACAGATCGTCAAATGTGCAATCAATCAACGACAAGTCGCTATAGCCCTAAGTAACCATGAAATTCTGTACTTCGAAATGGACACAACTGATCAGCTAAATGAACATGACCAGCGTGTCATGTATGATGTTGACAGGCAACAAACGGAGTTTCCGGGGCCAATCAGTTGCATGGCTTTGGGTGAGATACCAGCGGGTGAAATTAGATGTTTATTTTTAGCGGTGGGTTTTGATCAAAAAGTTTGTATAATCTCATTGGATCCTTTAGATCCAAATTACCGCATGTTCGAGAGAACTAGCCAAAAGATTTTCACCTCAAGTATTGAATCAATTAGCATTTCGGAGCTAGGCGGAGGTCGTGATCTGAACTACATAGCTCAGTTATATTTGCATGTTGGCTTACAAAATGGCGAGTTAGAAAGATTGCGATTGGATCGCGTTGCAAAGGATCTCAGTGAAGACTTTCGAAGGTATCTAGGAAGCAGGCCTGTAACGTTGCATAGTGTCAAGGTTCAACAGAAACATTCCATTCTGGCGTGCACAAACAAAAATTGGCTCACCTATTATCACCAGAACAAGTGTCACCTGTCACCCCTAACGTTTGAAGCATTTGATCACGCAACTGCCTTCTCGTCACCTCAATTCAAAGAAGCCATCTTGACTATCACAGCTAATGAGCTAAGGATTCTAACTCTAGAAAAACTTGGCGATGTATATAACCAACAGGAGATTCCACTTCAGGTTACACCAAGAAAATTTGTCGTCCATCCGAGTAGCGGCAATGTGGTTGCCATCATGACTGACCGCCAACCTCTACTCATACATCCAACCGACGAGGCTGATAAATGGAGATCTGTTATTACTCTCATTGATGCAAATTCAAATCAAATATTGAAGGAAATCCAATTCGAATCCCATCAAGCTGCGCTCTGTATAACACTTGCTACCTTTGGCACGCTGTCTACCAAAATCCACGTTGGGGTTGCGAATCACTATAAATTAAGAACTCAAGTGTCCAAGTCAAATGAAATTTACACCTATAGTCTATCAAATAGAGGCGATGATCTCGAATTAATGCACGTGACTGAATGCGAGGAGATACCCAGAGCGATGTGTGAGTTCCAGGATAGGCTAGCAGTGGGTCTGGGACGGATAGTGAGAATATTTGATCTCGGAAAGAAGAAACTACTTAAGAAATGCCAAAATAAGCAGCTGCAAAACTCTGTTGCCACAATCTCATGCAGCGGCAACAGGTTGTTTGTTGGTGATATACAGGAGAGTATTACATTCATGAAGTATAGAAAGAATGAAAATGTTTTGAGTGTCTTTGCCGACGACATTTGCCCCAGATACGTGGTCAGCTCTGGAGTAATCGACGCAAATACCATAGCAAGTGGCGATAAATTTGGAAACATTTATTTGCTACAACTGACTGAGGATATCAACGACGATTTGGATGATGATCCTACGGGAACCAAGTCGCTATGGGATCGCGGCTGGCTCGGTGGCGCCTCTCAAAAGGCGGAGAATGTCGCTAGGTTTCATGTGGGAGAAATTGTGACTTCAATTCAAAGGACAAGCTTAACTTTAGGCCGAACAGAGTGTATTTTATATACAACTATTTCCGGATCCATTGGAGCTTTAATCCCATTCGAATCAAAGGATGAGTTTGAATTCTATCAGACTCTAGAGATGCACTTGCGAAGCGTTGAGCCGCCACTCTGTGGCCATGATCATTTGGCCTACAGGTGTAGCTACTTTCCCATAAAAAACATTGTCGACGGCGACCTGTGCGAAAGGTTTCTAGCTTTGGATCCAAAGTCACAGGCAAAGATAGCCAATGAGTTAGATAGGCAATCTGGCGAGATAAACTCACTAGTTGACCGGATGATTGAGCGAATTATTTGATGATTATACACGAACGCATTTTATGAGAGTGTGCGAATAAATTAATTAGCATCGACAATAAGGCCACTTGTGGCCGAGCAGATGAAGACGACCACTTGTTGAAGTCGTTGATGATGACGATAATGCTTTGTTGGCCAAATAAGTGCGAAATTCTGATCTCCGTGTACCATCTTCAAGTGAGCAACTGTGGACAGATGGCTTGATTGCGCACATGGGACATGTTTCGTTCTATCTCGAGTTTTATTTCGTCGCCTGTGGTCGGCAATGAGATACCAGATGACTTTTCTCTCACATTTGATTCAAGTGGGTAAGTTGGCAAAAGAAAAAGTAGCAAGTGGATATCAAGTGCCGTCGACTGGCCATTTTACTCGAGCTCATATTGATACGGTCAACGAATTGTAGAAATAAGCAACAAGACTAAGTGTAGAGTCAGCCAGTAACTAGCAAGCTTTTCGAACTTCGAGATCCTGAGCAACGACAATAAAAAGCTGTTGTCCAGGGATAGGCGACGATTCTCCACTTCCCGCTGAGCTCCTTCTTTTCTCCCTCCAGCTGGAATCGTCTGCTCTTGTACTAAGGATCAGGGAGCAAAGTTAACCTAGTGGCTGCCCCTCAAGCGAGACGAGGAGGAAGAGGAAGACGTTGATGATGATGGACACGGAGACAGAGACTAACAAGTGAGCTGGCGACCACAATCGGCTCGATATTCTCCCAGTCAACTGGGCTCATCATTTTGAGTTTCGTCTCTCTGTGTCCATCTCTAGTGTTTGAACAGAAGCGGCATTAGAAGTAGTAGCCGTAGGAGATAGCGAACACTTGTTGCCCGCACGGAGGCACGATCAAGTTGAGAGAGCGCGCTGCAAGCAGGCCGACCACTTGTTGCTCCTGGAGCGAAGTCATAATGACCACTCACAGGTTGCCACTCGCATTGCGGCTGTTACGCAATCGCGAAGTCACTTACCTGCCTAAATAGACTGTCCAATTGTGTGACGACCAGCCGAGTAGTTGGAAGACTATTCTCTTCTCCTGTCTGAATGCGGGAGAGTTTTTTAAAATCAAGGAGAAATTGATAACAAAGATTGTAGTCTCTTGTGTCGGTTGTTGTAGTAGCAGTAGGCAAAAACATGAGCAGATTTACTCATAGATCATGACTCATATCCAAACAAACTTCTTCTTCTTCTTCTTTCTCGCTTTCTTCTTTCACCCGGCTGCAAGTGAGAGCGCAGATTTGGGTTAGGCGAAAGCTCAAACACTCCAACTGGACAAACAAAACATTATGATGCAAAGTAGTAGAGAAAAGTCAGGAATTTCCTACTAGCCACCACTAGATTGGCCAATTGGTTTTGGCGTTTGTTTAAACTAGCGCCACTCTCACTCCAGCTTAAGCTCGAGGTTAGAATTTGTACAATTGGTTTGGTAGTTGTGAATAGAAACAATCTGTTGCGTATGCCCATGGTGTCTAAATCCTCGCTCAATTGTTGTATGATTGTTGTTGTTGTTCTTGATGCTGTATTCCGCAACATCCAAGTTGCCGAATTCCTTTGCCGCTAATCTGATCCAACTGATGGCTTGTGATATCACACTCACCATCCAAATCGGCGAGCTCGTCGTGGCTTGTTATAACAGAAGCAAGAGGCGAGAGGGCAAATAAGGAACTCGACGGAGACTAAATCAACTGGTGGTTGGTTGGTCTGTGAGCAGCTCTGTGCTCGTGGGCACAGGAAGTTGACAGAAGGAGAATGGAATGTGGCGCTCGGCAACCAACACAAGCCAACTGTTCGAATCCAACTCACCGGCCAACAGCTAGAATTGAGATCGAGATTTAGATTCGTACAGAGGAAGTTTATGGGCAGCAACATTGATTTTTATTTGATGGGGCGCAAAGTTATGCGCCGCGACACTTTAACTTCCATGTTATTGGGCAACAGAAGGTTAGCATCGTGGAAAGTGGAACAGATTCGCCTTATTTTTGGCACTCGTTTACCTGGCCAGTGAGTTCGACAGTCGTTTAGTCGCTCCGTTAGCCACTTTTGCTTCTCCTCTAACCACCAACTTCCTGTTTGTAGTTGTTGGCATGCGAGTCGCACTGTTGCGCGACATCAAACCGACGGCCACTAATATTGGGGCCGAATGTGATATCACTCTACTGCGGTATTGGTATACTAAACTTGGACTGACTCACCGGAACGCAGTCGAAAGTTATGGTCTCTCTCTCTCTTTTTATGTCGCTACTCGCTCTCTCTTCCTGGACTAATGCTACTCATTATCTCCTGGCAACAATCAGCACACAACATTTATGGAAGCAAGCGGACCGCTTCCTCGTCGGAGTTTAATGGGCAGAGCAAGCTGCAGACTGCAGCATGTCCATGATTTCGAGCTTGCAACTTGGAACCTGGAACATCGAGACAAAACCAGAGGAACAACAACAAACGGCACTTCTACTCATCGCTTTCTGGCCTCAGATTGGCCCAACTCCGCCTCAGAGAGGCCATCGGGCTACTACTCCTCCTCCCGCTTGCTTTTCTCCCTCTTCTTGTATGCGTGTAAATCTACTTCAAGTTCAACTATAAGGAGGAGGAGGATGCAGCACGCTCATGCTACCGGTTGGTCCTTCTCCACCCAAGAACTGGGCTCATCACTGCAACACGAATAAGCTCTGTGGTGTGATCGCGTTTAGTCACAGTCGCCTGCCACTAACCTCTAGTCAAGCGCATCGAAGTGAGCAAGCAGGCGAGCAAAAGTTCGAATCGAACATCAAAAGTTTGAATCTGAATCCAAATCTGGATCCCCAAATCCAATTGGCCGCCTTCACTTCGATAGCAACAGCAGCAGCAGCAGCAACAACAACAACATCAACAGCAAAGGTTTTGCCGTTTGCGGGTTTTTTGCTCTGTCCCTTATGCTGGGGCCTCAGTTTGTTTGTGCGGCCAACTGGACCCAGGGGATAGACCAGCGAGAGTATCGGGCCAACTGGAACAAAGAGATCGCGCGACCAGCTCCGGTTCTCGGCTGGCGGTGAGGAAATATGCTTTGCTTCGAGTGGGCGCTACCCGGGCAACACGTCCACCGCTACGGCCTCCACGCGTTTCAGTGCGGTCCTCCCCTAATCCGCCCGAGTAGGTGTGACTGCTCGACTCGAACGAGTGGGCGCTGGCCGCCGCCCTCGATAATCTGGAAACGCCAAACTTTGCTCGCGACTCGCGCGCATTCGCCGCCCCACGAGCCCCAATATGACGACTGTGTCGTTATTCTTGTTGCTCCTGCTGTCGGCGGCTCCCAATGTGCCACTTCAACTCAACTAAAAACTTCACAATATATTAGCGATGGCAAGTCGTCCACACTTTTGGGGGCTGAAAGGAAAACTGAAATGGCGTTTCGACTGCCGCTGCCACCAGCGAAAACAACGATATGGAAGTTTGATGAGAGCTAATCCGAGAGCAAGTGTCCAGTTTTCCATTTGCAGTCGGCCCCGTTGCGCCATCATCGTTGTTCAGTGTTAGATTTCCTCCGATGCCGTCACAGTACACTGATGGCAGCTTGCTAACACCAACATTGCCTCTAAAACTCCGCAAACCCTCGAACAACTAACTACTACGGCCGCTTAATTCAACAACAACAACAACAACATTGAGAGCAGCCCACTGGCCGGCCCAGCCGACGGCAAACTTTTTTGCTGAAGCAAATGCGCGGCTGACTCTCGCTCTCCTTCTCCTCTGCTCGCATCAGCAAGCTAGACTAAACTAGTCTAGCCAATAGGAGGCAAGAGTTTAATCAGTGAATTAGTTTGGCTGCATGAAGCTCACAATTACCTCGACCATTCTACAGTAGATTGTGTGAGTTGTAAGTTGCTTGGTTCCCCTTCTCTTTGTTGTTGTTGAAGCTGCTGCTGTTTGCTCCTCTGGCTAACTCAATTGCCTCTCTGCTGACCCAAGTGGTGGTTGCCGCTTTTGCACTGCGAGTTTGCCAGTGAGCGTGCGTCAGCTTCGAGCGACCAAAGTCTGTGTGCGTGCGTCACTTTGCATTGGTCCAACCTCCACTCGGGCAAATCCAATGCGCCCGTCGGGCCAAAGCGAAGATTTCTTGGAAATTTGCATCACACACAAGAACACACAACGGCGTCGTCGTCGCCGCTGCTACCATTGCCATTGCCACTGCCACTGCCACAACCAACAACAGAAAGGCAAAGTTCCAAGGAAAAGAGAACTTTATCAAGTTGCACAATTTTACTTGCACTTCACCAGATATAGTTAACTTCATTTAATGTATCCCATAATGATACATTTTTAACTCACCATATCTCGCTTTATCACGAGTATTATAAGCCAGTAATCGGCGTTTCACATTACAAGAGATAGCTGCCAAATTATAGCGTACCTCAAAACATAAACACCGAACTTCAAGTAGCAACACGCACGAGTAAAAACGAACTGCAACCAAGGAACCAAAAGATTCACAAGATGATGAACTTAAAATCATTTTACCTAACGATTTTACACCTTAATTAAATCACAAACGTCCAGCAAGTAGGCCATCGAATAGAAAAAAAAATTATCAATATCTTGAAACCAGTAGTTAATAGCACCAACAACTGACACAATGGGCGCCTTTGGCTCTTGTCTCGGTGTTGGCCGGCCAAATGGTATGCGTCCCAATGGCAACCCCCGATTGATTGGATCCAATTTAGTCAAGATCGAGGGAAGTCCATTCCAACCGACCACTCCAAGGGGCCAGCTGATGCGAGGCCGATACGGCGGCGGGCCACCCATCAATGGCAAGGGAGGTCCGATGAACAAATTAATGCGCCAAACAAGCTCTCTATCAGGTGGGCAAGCTCAACTCAATAGCGCCAACTCACCCTTTGGCCAAAATGGAAACTCACAAGCAGTTCAAAAACTAGTCGACATCGACGATAACCCTTTATCGTCGCCCTTCAACAATGATAAATCCAATAGCACCCCAGGTAGTCATCTCATCTGTAATAGGAACAACAAGATCCAACGAGGCTCCAACGGTGGTTTCCCAGGAGCCAATGGGCTCGATAGGGCCGCCGCCGGAGCCAAAGACTTATCATTCTTCATCCAATCATTAGAGATGAATCCTCATGAAGTCAAGGTTTTGATTGCACTTTATGACTACGACCCGCCAAAGGATTCGGAAGATTTGTCCTTTCAGAAAGGCGAACATTTGGAGACGACCGATATTTTCATGCACGGCGACTGGTGGTTAGCTCGATCCAAGTCTTCGAGAAAGATAGGCTACGTGCCAAGCAATTATGTTGCCCAATTGAAAACACTGGGAGCTGAACCCTGGTTCTTGGGTAAGATTGGCCGAGCTGAAGCGGAGCGGCGCCTCAAGATGCCCGAGAACGAGGATGGTGCATTCATTATTAGAACTTGTGATACAGCACCAAATGAATTTAGTTTATCTATTCGTGATAACAATGGCTGCAAGCATTACAAGATTAAAACATTTGAAACGGGCGGCTACTTTATAAGCAAGAAGACAGTTTTCTCAACTCTACACGACCTGGTGCTACATTATTCCAGCAATCCAGACGGTTTAGTCATCAACCTAAGAAAACCTTGTGTCACGGCCTTCGACAAACCGGTTCCGGCTAGTCTATCTCACGACACTTCCGATGAGTACGAGATTGATAGGAAGGATATATCTCTGGGTAGAGAGTTGGGTCGAGGTCAGTTTGGTCAAGTTTACGAGGGATTGTTTAGAGGCACCAAGATGGTTGCTGTCAAAACTCTTCGCAATGGATCTATGGAGTCACAAGACTTCTTGGCCGAAGCTCAAATCATGAAGAAGATGAAACATCCTAATCTTGTCAACCTGTTTGCCGTTTGCACAAAGGGTGAGCCTATTTACATCATCACCGAGCTCATGTCCAAAGGTGCACTCATTGATTATTTGCACACCGAAAAAGGTAAGAGTCTACCTGCAACTGAATATATCAATATGGCCACACAAATTGCAGCTGGAATGACTTACTTGGAGCGTGAGAAGTATGTCCATCGTGATTTAGCTGCGCGTAATATCTTGGTCGGTGACCGAAATGTTTGCAAGATTGCCGACTTTGGTTTGGCTCGTTTCATAAAGGAGAACGAATATGAGGCTCGCCAAGGTGCCAAGTTTCCCATCAAGTGGACTGCACCTGAGGCAGCAAATCATTGCAAGTTTACAATCAAGAGTGATGTTTGGTCTTATGGAATTGTACTCTACGAGATTATTACCAAGGGAGGAACTCCCTACCCCGACATGTCCAACGCTGAGGTCTTATCCCGAATCGACAAAGGATATCGCATGCCAATGCCGCCATTTTGCGAGGACAAATACTATAGTATCATGCAACAATGTTGGCGCCGCGAACCCCAGCAAAGACCCACCTTCGAGTATTTGCACTACCACTTCGATCACTACTTTGAATCAGACGAACAATACCGCGAGGCATCACAGTTTTTGGCTGTAAACAGATGAAGAGCGGGTGTGATTAGATCACCTCAAATTAGTTAACAATGATCTCAACCACAATAATTAGCAACTACACACAGGTAATATTTCCACCTAACTTAACTGCCAAATTCATTTACATTAATCAGACCATAGAGGACCTCTCAAGTTTCGCAATAAGTCGTCCAATTTACACCTTGACAACGACGAGAATGGTATCGCCAACTGACCTGAACCAATAATCATGATCTCGCCACATGAACTAAGGAGACAAATATAAAATTTTCCCTTAATACCACTGAGAAAAAGTTGGCATCTCTATGCAGCTCATCGATAGTTTCTTCAAGGAAAAAGAAGTCGAGCACCAGATCAACCACCGCCACCACCTGCCGCATCGACGGTGGCAGCAACAGGCGGCGTATTTGCTTTGCCTTGCGTCCGAATGCTATGCAAAGTCTTCAAGACAAAGAAAAGACGACATCGACTACAAGTGAAGTGACGAATCTTGAGGCAAGATTTGTCGAAAGTATTATTTATCGTCACCTACCTACTAACTAATTTATATAGTAAAAATTAAATTAAATCACATATCCATCGAAATGACGCGATTAAAAATACCAATCAATTTTTCAATGATAAAATCACTTATCATAGCTAGTCTATGTCTATGTCTCATTGTTCCTTCAGTTGACAGTCAACGAAGTTTGCTCCATTGGAAACGAGACCTTGAGCTCAGGTTAGAGTCCTACATTAACCAAAAGAATATAATCCACAATATTATATCCTCATCAATTTATCCACCAAGACAACAACAAGACTTTATACAACAGAGACCAACAATTATAAAGGGACAGAATATTAGATTTACGGATCTAATAATCAACAATGGCGCGCTCATCTTGGACAGGCACATAGCTCGCTCGACGGTCAGGTTTTTGATGAACAAGACTCAAGGTTATGTTAGCTCAAAAGGTAATGAGTTGTATCATATGACCGATCATTTGGATCAAATCAAGCGCAGGATTAATGATCCAAACCAGAGGTACATTTATAAGGGATCACCAAATGAGCCGCGGCCTCAGCTAAACCGCACGATCATACCTGGACAATGGGTCTTCAAGCAATTTGTCTATGGTCACAGAATCGAGAGTGACCAAGTTTTCTTAAACACCGTCAACTATACGAATGTCGATAATGTTCTACGGGAAACTTACATGGAGAATCCACAATTTACTCCATACGACTCTAACAATCGATTGTTCTTTGAGGGCAGAAAGACTTTTTGGCGCACGGTTTTCGCCAAGGACCTCAAGTCTGGTTGTTGTGATAGATTGAAGCCTCTGCATACCAACAGAATGATGTTGAAATCCGTGCAACAAGACGTATTGGCTCCAGTATTGATACAAAGTAACAGTATGTACAGGGACCAGCCAGTTTTAGTAGGCAATCTCTCCGTAAACCAGTTGCATAATAGAGCCATCACGATCACCCCACCTTCACCTGGAACAACGGGTTGGAGTCTTTCGCAACCTGAGAACTTCATCCACCTAAATAATCTAATCAACATAAGATTATTAACCGAACAACCGGAACTAATGAAGCGACTCATCTTCAGAAACATTGTTCAAATTGATGAGGCCTTCCTGTCGCTTTCACCAGACCACAGGTTATTGATTGGAATTCCACCACTAGGACAATCGTTTGATCTAGATTTAGAAAACTACCTGTTGAGACATTATGGCCATAGGATGTATAGCAATGCTACTGCTTACCAGCAAGTTAAGGGAGTTTTTGTACTGAATGGTGACACCCACTTCCTGCAAGATATCGAGGCCGAAACTGTGAACAGGGTGCCAAACTTTAGAAACTATGTCACTATGAATATCGCTCGCATTGACAGGCCGGCGGTAATCAATAGTATGGTTCAATTCAATGCCCTACCATCGATTTACGACACCAACAGACCATTGCATAGCATTCCCATTGTAAGCGTCGCCAGGGGTGCAACGATTGGTTTGATAAACGGAATGAGGTTCCCTGACGACTTCCTGTTTATGCCGCCGCACCCATTGGCTCCACGTCCAGGCGAACTGATTAGAGTTAGAGGTCTCGTGAACTTCTCTAATGACTTGTTAATGAGGCACCTAGTTACTGTACGCAATTTGGTCAATGGAATCCAGATGCCCGCAGGTGTCATTCCCTTGCATTTGAACGACTTCATGAGTTCGGTTGGTCTGTCGAATTTGGTATTTTTAGATGGAATGACAGCACAATCGGTCACTGTTCAGTCCGGAGTTTTTGATGAGCTCCAACTAAGGGATGATGTTTACGATGATGCTCAACACTTAATCGTGAGATCTGTCTTCTCTCGCCAACCTGACCAATCTCAAATCATTAGGGCACCTCTTAGGGTTGTCAATCTGCGTGTTTTTGGAGCTGGACCTAATCGAGGTCTACTCAATGGATTCAAGCCAAACGATGTTATTGAGTTGCAAAAACATTTCAATACAAACAGTGGATCGTCGGCAAGTGTTGGCGGACGCAAGAACTTCTTGAGGGCCGTGGAAGCTACAGATTGCGTGTTCCAGGATATCAACAACCTGGCCAACTGGACCAACCACCTGATTCGAATTGATAGACCGCACACCGTGCAAACAATCCACACTAGATTGGCCTTTGTCCAACCGGAACAATACCTGAAACAAAGCAATAATCCCACCATGCCGCCCATGCAGTACTTACCACCAGGCTCTGTTCAGGTGGATAGATTGAAAGTGGACTTCAATCCAAAACCCAAACACCTGACGGATCATGTGAACAATTGGAACTTCTCGCCCGAATTCTACATCTTGCATAATGCTCTAGCTCGGGGTGTTGCGAATCAAACTGGTGGCAGATATCGCGTACTGAATCAAGTTAGATTGATTCAACCGAGTGGGCAACCAGGTAGAGTTAACGGCATTCAACTGGATGATATTGTGACTCTGGACGCACCCTTTAGATTTGCAGATCGCTTTGTCATGGTTGGCAAGGTTGAGGTGACGGGTGACCTGAGAGCAAACCGCATCAATTCCAACTACCCACTTGATGCTATGGACTTGAATCAGTTCGATAAATTCAGGGTTCCCATCTTGGGATCACAGCTTCCCGTGCAATTGAACAACCTGGTGTTAGCCGATGGTAATAAGGCTTCGTTTGTTCAAACTCACCTGTTGAATGGAATACCATGGAATGAATTTGTCAGTAACATTATGTCGCTCACTAGACCTCAACTTGTTGATTCCAATCTGGTGTTCCATGCACCAGTTGAGCTTGCGGGCTTAGTTAGGACTGAAAGCTCTGTCAATGGAATACCAAGATTCAAGGAGTTTGCACAACGACTCAAGACATCGGGTTACTCATTCGAGAATGGATTGCAATGTAACACAGTCATCATTAGAACATGAGCTCAACTAGAGCACTATTTGTTATTGTTATTTGCCATTATATAATAAAGACCTTTTCCATCCTACACTTAAATTGAGGTGAATTTTTGCGAGCTCAACAACACAGCCAATGCCTCAAGATATTGCGTGTTTTCTTGAAGATTTCTGCATGGCGCTCTAATCTCTACGTGTCGCAACTTTGTTTTGATCGCGCTCTGCTCCGAAGTTTTGTTCTCCGTGGATTTTTCATCGAGCAAAAATATTGATTCTCATTCTTGTTACATTGGGATATCATCTATTTAATTGATAATTTTCCAGTATTGATCCCTCAATGAGATAGCATCATAAACAATTATTGTGACTCGTTCATGCCGATCGATTGAATTTTCAGTCGATAGCAACCAAGTGCAATGTAATAGGACTCCTTTAGGTATGATATTTTAGGAACCACCCCAGATACTCAAAGCCCTATTCCAAGTATGCAATCCAAGCTCCAGGTAACGGGATTCATTCTCGCCCTGTTTCACACTCTCGTTTGCACCATAGTTATTAGTAGTCCTCTTAAGCTAGCGGGTAGTCAAAACCAGAATTCATCGGTCGTCACCACCAATAAACCACGTGCTGGCGCAAATACTACCAAACCAGTATTGTCACAACCCCTGAACATTAGCAAGCCATCAAAGTCAGATGATTCATTTGCATGTAATCCGCTAGACGATGCAAGTAAACCCCGGAATAGATCAATTCCTATGGGTTGTCGGGTTCCTATTCCCCGAAAGATAGTTGCCGAAGAGCAAGCTAGAAGCAAGAAAGGCCGCAAGTCGGCGGATGTGAATCATCTATTTCGTGAGGAGGTGGAGAATTACCCGGAAGAGGATATTCGCTTAGCGTTGGATAAGACGCCCACCGAGTTTAAGGAGCTTTACAATGTTTTGAATACACCACTTGATCCAAATAGTAATCTCACTGAGCGAGTGGCCCGGCCTCATAATGATGACGATTATAATATTAACGATCGCGAAATAGTTCGCGAGGAGAGCGTTTGCCGAACTGTCACCCGTAATATTTATCCCCGCGAAGGCAATCGTGGTGAGGATAACTCACTTGTTTACATACCCAACAATCAGGAGTTTATGCAAGTAATCCAGGCAGAGCTTTGCCAGCATCCGGAGGATGAGTGCGGTTATTTGAGAGACAATCTGCCTTATGGAATGGTTTCTGTTTGTCAACAGAGGTACGCTTACAAAAAGTTGATGTACTTGGACCCGCTTGAGAAGCGAATGGCCAGCGACCTGTTTAGGTATCCATCTTGTTGCTCCTGTTATGTGCGCCACAGTTCTGTCGATTTGCGCTCCTCGACGTCAACTCTATTATCCAAAAACTCAAGTGATAGCTACACGCCCAGTAGCTTAAGTGGCAGCAATCAGCTTCGGCCCAAATTGGACAAGAGTGTCGGTGGTAGTGGCGATGGCAGCAGCTCCAGCCAACCAGTCGGCCAACCTTTGGCATCTTCGTCTGGTCAGCGCCCGCAGCAGAATAGTCGGCAGCCTCATAATAGTGGCGCTGGGAACGGCAAGCCAGCAACTTCAACGCCATCACTACTCAACACAAATCCTCAGCTTCAGGCTAGAGAATGGGCTACTCTGGGAGCGAATGCAGGAAGAGACGATGCAACTGATTTCGACAAGACCACGACGGTAACGCAACCGGAAACAAGTGGCTCAGGGTTCGTCGCCACCGACATAACAACGTCGACAACGTCGTCAACTGAAGTACCACCAATAAGTTCACAGGATCATCAACAGCCTCATCACCAGCAACAACGACGTAGAGCTAAGGCTCTCACTAGCACCGCAACTATCGTCTCGGATACGGAGTTCACCAAAGAGGAAGAGAACCATGGCGAGAATGGAGACGGAGGCGAGCTAATAAATGCAAAAGGTAAGCGGATTAACGAGAGCCCGACCTCAACCTACTTGGCGGTTGGCAATGACAACAGCTCATTGGCTTCTCCTATTAGATTGCACGATCAAGCTACGAGCAACTCGACGCCAACAACATCAACAACTGGATCTCAACAAACTTCAAATTCTAATAACAAGCGATTACGTAAGAATCAACAACAACAGCCAGCGCACCACACGATAGTGTTGCACGAGGATAAAAAGTACACGCCTATGAATTGAATACAAACTTCCTTATTGGCGAATTCACCTCAAGGAATTCAATACCGAGCGCCCGAAACGCAATGAGGTGTATAAAAAATAATGATAGACATCCAAAGATTGACTTTTTATTTGTTATATTATTATCAAATCCAAGTGGTTGCTTTATTATTACTCTCATTGGTGCGAAATGAATCTCAACAAACAATCTGATGAATATAAACTTGTCTATTGGCTAGGCTTCTTTTGCTCATTTGATTATGAGCTGGCTCGCCAAGCCGATTGTCCTGTTCTTTCTGTTCAATATCTTTTGCGCATCACAAAGATTAACTTGTCATATGGAGACTAGAACAAAGTAGTAGTAATAAAGGTGGTTACTATTGTTGTTGTTGCTGGTAGTAGTCCGAATGGAATATGTAGGTTGATCAGTGTTAGTTTGGTCAGCTCCATGGTCTTTTGGCTGATTGGCGAGTCAGCGGCAGGTAGCGTAATTTGAGCTCCTGATCGATCGGCTGCTGGGCCTTCGGGGGCGGGGGTTCGTTATCTTTACGTTTGTCTGGTTTATCTTACTTATTATTCGAGTCGTCGAGGTAACGAGTGAATCTGATTGACTCAAGCTTGGCCCTCTCGCTATGCAATCAACAGGGGAAACATGGCGCCGAGTTATACACAATATTTTTCTCCTCTATCTCTCCCTAAACCCCGGGACTTCTACGCTCGTTAGGCGTTGGCCGTATGGTGCAACTAGCGCTAAGCTATCGATAGTTCACACGAGCCGACCGCTCATTTCCGGTCCAAGCTTCCCGTACGAGTGGAGGTGGCTGTTGGGCGCTTCGAGCAATCCCGCCTACTGATGGTACCTGCCCCTCTTCTTAATCCGGACTCTCTGGCCCTTCGAGTAAAATTAACTCCTCCTTGTTGGCAGCTCGCCTACTTGCCCCCATTTCAGTTTGACCTTAAGCTAGCCACACTATTATTGGATAGCTGCCGTGCACGGATCTGGCCGATCATTCGATTTGCAAACTCGAGTTGAGCAAGCCAGTTGAGATTGCTAGCTCTCTCTCTCTCCCTCTCACTCTCTCTCCGGCCAGGAAGTTGGAGGTCCCTTAATAAAGACGCAAGTGGCCGGCCAAAGTTTGACTCCAAATTTGGCTTGGAATGGTCCCCTAGGCTGAGTGACAACCAATATGGCCTGTCAATTATGAATTTGCCAGTGACAGTTGCTCATGCTAGAATGGATCCATCCAAACGTGGACATCACAGTACATGAAGTGGGAGGAGGTTTGGTTAGACAATGCGCTCGGCTAAGTCTGGCTCTACCATACTCCGGTTGCTCCACTCTGTTGGCCTTGAGTCATGATCCAGAGTGGCGGTTCCAATTCGATGCTCGGCCGCTTGCAGGTTTCACGCAGCCGAATCCCCTGTGAGGGGCACATTCTTCCTGTCCATCCCTCTAAGGTTGTCCAGCACGTTAGTTTGGTTATGAGAAAACAATACTTAACCAAATAGTAACCAAGGTAGTGGTAGTGGTAGTGGTAGTGGTAGTGGTAGTGGTAGTGGTAGTGGTAGTGGTAGTGGTAGTGGTAGTGGTAGTGGTAGTAGTAGTAGTAGCAGTTTCCGTTCTTACTTTTGTTCTTTCGTCCGTTGCTCGTTCAATTTATGATGAGGTCAACCAAATTAGGCCCACGAGCTATTGGAGCGCGAGAGTTAAGCCAGACGGTGAGACACGAAGCTCGAGTTGTGGGCCAGGGGCTTGGTTTGCATGGAGCTGACTGATGTCACGGATATTGAATGATCGGATGCCAATTTATAAGGGCCTTTTGGTGCAACTTTATCAGTTCTACTTTGGGAAAAGGCTCACCTGAGCCGAGGTCTACCTGAACCGATGGTGATTGTTGCTGCGGTGGTTCGGTAAACAATAAGTGGTAGGCACACGTGCCCACGCCCCTAGGTGATGGTCGGCTCAGGTGAAGGAGCGAGGGGAGTCGGCTTGGCGCTCACCTATGCATGAGAGGTGCACCACCTCTCATGCCTGGCGCAAGTCTCAAACTGGCCGAGAGCACCACCCTTGAACTTTGCACACTAAAATGATCCAAGTCATTTGTCTCCCCCCCCTCCTTGGCCGCCGTCTTCTTTTTTCGTCTTTTATGGCAACGAAATTGGAGCATTTTAAATTCGTGATGCAAGATGTCAACAAATTCTCTTGTGCAAAAATGCCAAGCGCTCAATCGACGATCACCGGAACTGTCGCCTCGAGCGCCTTGGGTGGCCATCAAGTCTAGGCGAGTTGAGTCGCGTCGAGTTGAGTGGATGCACGGTGAGTCAAGATGGGCAAAGTCCCCTTTCGCATCCTGATTCCTTGAATTTGAGCTTTAACTCAAACTTCTAGAGAGAATCTAGCTGGCTGCTCTCTTGGTTCCCTATCAATAGTTAAAGTGAACCGCTAGATGTGGAGTCTTGAGACATTAAGATGGTGCCTTCACCTCCGCCTTCATCAGTCGGTAGAGGGTCATCAACATTCGCTTAGTTGCAAGACGAAGATTGTTACTGCTACTGCTATTACTGTTTACCTGCTGAAGAGTGTATCAGCAGTCCTCTTTTTGGACTACCAAGAATCTGAGTTAGGATCCAACAACCAAAACTACCGCATCCTTAGTGACGCCACTACTGTAGAAATGATGATTGATCGTCTGCACAATCACGTCCAGTCTCACCTTCGAGAGTTGAAGACCAACCTAGAGAGTGGTGAAGTCGCAGATGGAGCGACGAGTCTCTTTATTTAGATATCCAGCCTCCAAATGCCTAAAGACCAATGAAGTGAGCTGAAAATTTGAACCCACCATTCTAAGGGTATAGTTGGAAATCCATTATCTTGTGTTACCGGCACCCAGCTGCTGAGAGCCGCTACCCGACCTACCCACTAGTGAGCTGTAATCACTTTGTTGTTGTTGTAGAAGTGGCTTGAAATAGAAATTTACCTCTTATCTTTTGCCGGCATCGAGTTTCATCCAATCAGACGCTTTGTTTCCGGTTAAGCTTCCGGTGAACGCTGGTCATGATGCTGCTGAAGTCTTCTCTCGTATATGATGTGATTCAATTTGTCTACGCTACGCTTTTCAGCTTGGCTCATGAGGATTGTATTGTGGCCGTAGTGGTTGTTTATATCATCGTCATCAGCTTACATTGGCGAGTGATTTTGACCTTTTGCAATTTATTTGTAGAGGCAATCTGAAGTTTACGTTGATGATAATGCTGAGATGGCGACTACAATAAAAGGGGCTCGTTTGTGGCGCTCGCAGTGCAGTTACCTGCACTATTGGCGCTTCTAATTACGTAACCATTAGTTGCAGTGGTGTCATCGATGCTCAAGCAACCATTTGAATTGGCCAACTTAACATGCTCCTCGAATGGCTCACAGCTATTGTGATGAGTTAGCCGGAAGTCTTGAATTTGCGAAGCTAATTTACTGAGCTCACTTTGGTGCTCCCCCTTTTTGGGGCCACCAGTTTTTTTCATTCCATTCGATTGTAAGTGATTTTTGGCGCTAGGTATTGTCATGTGATGATGGTGATTTTGTTCATTCAGATGATTGTCCATGGACCAGAAGAGGCGATTTAGTAGCTGCAGGTGCTTCAAACCCAAGGTTCTCCGTTGATTCTGTTGCTTTTGCATCGCATCACAACCATTTCCATTCTCGTTGTTGTTGCTTTTGCTATCACAATGGTAGGTTCTTAGCTTGACCATTTTGATTGCGTCATTGTTTGCATTACTACCGGCCACTTGACCCGATCTAAGTATATCCCTCTTCATGGGCGACCACTCAGCTTGATCTCCATACTCAATCTCCAAGTCGTCGAGTTCGTCTGATGCACTTTCAGTTTCATCGTCTTCCTGTCCTTGGACATCATTACTTTCGCTGGATTCGCCCCCGTGGTCCTCCTCGTCCTCGTCGCCAGACTCAAGAACCTCGTCGTCGTACTCATCGTCACTCTCAACACAACCACCTTGCAGGTGCGACGATTCGATGTCATGATTATCAGTGTTCCACTTGTCGGCGTTAGAATCAACACCATGACTACTCTGTCTATCATCCATAAACTTGAGATGATCCAAGTTGTGGACCGACGAATTAACGGGCCTATCAAGAAGCTCGTCAGCGTCATCGTGCGACAGGTAGCTAGTTTGTTCACTTATAGTTCCTTCCTTATGTCGATTAGCCACGAGAGGACTCCCATCTTCGCTGGAGTTATTACGAGTTGTTTGGTTCACCAAATCCACCGTTCGACCTAAAACCTCGACACTTGTTCTATCGCTTCGACTAATCAGCACGTTGTTGACACTCGACTCTTGTCCCATTTTAATCAGCAAACCAGCCTGTCGATTGGTGGGCGACGCCGAGCAAATCCCATTATCATTTATCTGATCAGTAGTAAGTCGCCGGTTGTAAGCATAGATCGGTAGTCTATCAATGGATTGTGTGCTAAAAGGTCGCACCTTTTGCATGATCGGCGACTTGCCGGCCACCATAACCATGCGACCGCTACCACTGCTACCATGATGATCATGATGCTGATGCGAGGAGGCTACGGCAAATTCCGAGACCCTAGCCACCGCCGCCCAGCCAATGGAATCAGAATCGATTGGATGCATTCGGTGGCTGCTTCCACTCTTACTGATCGTACAAGGCCCACCTCCTTCTCCATCTAAGTTGCGCAAATGATCCGTATGCAAGACACGACTGCTGCTAGTACCTCCGTTGCCAGTTCCATTTTCATTTGAGAATGCAGTTGAGCTAACGGAGGTGCTATTGTCATTGTTGTTATTCCCATTATAATGGCCACTACCGTTTCCATTCCAATGCTCTCGCTGCTGGTCCAGGTATCTGGTTGTAGTTGTTGATATTGTTGCTGCTGCAGTGATTGTTTTGGTAGCTGCCGCCGCCGCCGTTACACTAGCGAGCTTGGAATTGAGCGGCGACATTGCGAGACTTGTGAAATTAGTTTGCGCCGAGATGGTTGCCGACGATTGACTTGATTGATTCATCTCAACTAAAACCTTCCTCTTAGCTTGGTTCTCGTTGGCATCCGAAGGGCTAGACTTTGTTGTTTGCTTTGTTGTAACTGGACCTGTGAGGGTGGACGCGCCGTTTGCTGTTGTTCTTGTTCTGGTTGTTATAGTTCTCTGATTATACGGCTGAATGGTAATAGTTTGGTGGTCGTCGCGGCCGAGACCCGCGGTGTTGTTACCTGACGGCATCTGGTAAAACTCGGTGGTGGTTAGGCGGAGGGCGACATTGTGCGAACGAAGGTGGCGCCGTTTCTTTCGTCGCTTGGCCTTGGTGGTATTAGCTGATGCTGATTCCGTTACTGTATCTACTGCCGTCTTGCTCTTGACTTGCTTTTGAAGATGGAAACTTGTTTCCTTCACCTCGCACTTGTCAAGATGATTGCTATTGTTCAATTTCCGCCTAAACATTTGCATAGGCTTAAACCCCATCCGTGCCAATCCGCCAAGCTGCACCCCGCTGCCTCCATGTGAGGAGGAGGCGGTTGATGTAGTAGTTCCGGCTTGTTGCACACTTCTGTCGTCTAAGCCACCAGATACAACTACGACCTCCGGTATCTCACTGTCAATGTCAATCTTTGACGAAACTGCTGCCATTGAGGCCGCCGTCGTCAATACTCCCGCCGCTGATCCGCAACAGTGGGCACGCTGAAGACAGGAAGTTGACCGATCGATGGCACAACAGCAGAAGCCACTAGCAAGCGAGGGATTCGAGCTAGACAGTTGCCGCTGGCCACTTGCATGTTTATTTGCCATCCGCCTTCGCTCTTTGAAAGTCAGAGCAATAGCGTGATTGCAGCTATTGCCATCGGTCATCATCTTAGTATTTATATTTGCACTTTTCTGGTGATGTCCGTCGTCCATTCGACCAGACGACTGCATTCGGTCAGACGCTCGGCGTGTTGATGCTGCGTTTGTCTCACCAAATCGACGCAAATCCTCCGAGTTCAAGTGGCCAAGGTTATTTGGTTTGCAATTGCAACGACCACTCGCTGAGGCGATAGAAATTTTTGATTTGTTGGTGGTAGTTGATGCTGCTATCACTTTTTTGCCACCCTTGCCACTTTCACTTCCGTAGCCGATGGGTGTGTTGTTCGTATCGGCGTAGGAAGTGCTAGGGGGCTGCAGTAGCAGAGACTCGCAGCATCTACTGCTCGGCTGGCCAATGGTCAGGCCCGTTGAGGTGGTCTCTGGACCATAACGACTGTGGTGGCCGAGGCCGCGGCCAGCCCGCCATCCGCCACTGGAACTTGTGTTGTTGGTTGAGCTAAAGTGATTGGCCGTGGTGGTGGTTGTGGCGCCGGCTCCACCGTAAGCGCTTGCACTGAAGCCACCATTGTGCCCGCCGCTGGCGCCTAACTGACCACCACCGCCACCTCCACCTCCAGCCGGAGGCCCATGGTTGCCGTTGTCACCATTGTTGTGCGTATGGTGGTTGTTGCTGTTGTTGGCAAAATTGACACTTCCGCTGCTTGTCAGCGGCCTGCGTGGATTCTTCCTGTTCATTTCAACCATAACTCGTGCATACTTTCGTCGTGAGCAATCGAATAGGCAACCGCAACAGAGACAGTAGCAACATAGATAAGCCAGTAGCTTTTGAGATCCCTGATAAATATCGCCAATCACCTGCTTAAATCCAGCCCTAAAGCGATTGTTCATCCAAATGTAAATCAGCGGATTAGTTACAGTGTGACACATGGCCAGGAAGTGAGTGGTGAACCAAATGTACATAATATTTTGGTTCTCCCAAGTTTTTTCGTCAATCTCGCCATAGATAATCAGTGTATTGAACGGAAGCCAGGTTAACGCAAATGCAATCACACAGAAAATTACCATTTTGATCATCTAGTTTTGTTTTGTATGTTATAATTTAAGTTTGAGTTTGGATTCAGAATTTGAGTTTAGAGGATGGAAGAGTTAGTTAATTTGGTTGAGAGGTTGACGAAATTAGATTAGTCGGTTGGTGGAAGGGCAAAGTGTTCGGTGATGGAAATTTGTAACGTGTTTGTGGAGGTTCCCCAGAACACATTTCGTAATTACATCGAGTTCATCAGAGAGAACAACAAAGTGACGTTGTGACACTAGCTCAACAACTCATACAAACATTCCCATGGATTGCGCCTAGCGACCGGACCTTTGGAGCCAGAGTGTGGGTGCTGCTTCGTCTGGTTCATTCGCAAGCTGTGTCCAAATCTTGAAGTCGCTATCTCAGATCGAATCTGACAACGAGTCGCCATTCAATTAGTCCGGCTCATAAGCTGCAAGAAAGAGAAAGGGAGAGAGAAAACAAGAAACATCTGGTTGTGGTGCGACTAAAAGCAAATTGACCCAATGATCTGGACAGACGTTCAGATTAGTCATCGGTCTGTCGAATCCCAAGAAGTAAAGTGCCCGGAAATCAAAGCGCAATCATCAATTGATGGCTGGCTTGTCGCTTGTGGATGCCATCCGGCGAGCTAACCAAGCGAAAGAGCTACTAATGGCCGACGGGACAGTCGATAGACCGACAGACAGGTGGGAGAAGGAAATTGTTGCGCACTAGCAGTCTCGGTAGTGGTATTGGTACTTGCGGGTAGGGTTAGCGCCTAGCTCATCGTGTCTCACTTAGAAGCTCGCCATATTCTGAGCGTCGATCGTCCTTAAGCTTGAACTCCACTGGAAACATCCATTAGGCCGCTTCTAAGCTCAAACTAGCTGGAGTTTCATCTAAAGACAACGCCGAGGATAAAGATAACGATCACACAAGTAGACGACGACAAGGCGACGAGATGTATGGTGTACCCTATGGCCAAACTCGTGCAATGCGTGCGTTTGGCATGTAAATAACCAAAGTTATTCAGCGAGACCCAGTGGCGCCACAAACACAAGTGTCAATTTGGGCGATTTATATTCAGCCGTCCTCGTAGTTGAGGATTTTGGTCGTGGTGGTTTAGGATTTCAACGAAGAGATGTATAGTTTCCATGAATGAAAGTTGCAACTTTTGCTAAAAATCAATTATCAATCCTTAAGTCGACAAAAGGCAAAAGACAATGTAGATATAATCCACTCCACTGGCCCACTGTAGTGCATTTGTCTGCTAGTTGATCGCTCGACTGGCTGTTTGATTGATTAGTTGATGCAATCATTCCGTCAATTAGTTGAAAGTTGGAAGAAAACCCATTAGATAGTCTGTCTATTCAATTAATACCAGAGGGAGCAGCTAAAACTCTTTAACACTAACGCACTTCCGGTTTTAAGCTAAAGCCGGGAGGGGGGTTTCGCAAAGGCAAGCGAATCGAAGCGGAAGCAGCTAACGACTGGCAATGGTCTAGAGTGCAGCACTGTAGCGGCAGGCTTTAGTTGGCGAGTTCGTTGTCCAACAAGCTGGCAAAGTAAAACGACGATTAACCAACTAACCAGAGGGAGAGAGCATCGAGCAAAACGATAGCGACAAAAACAATCAGAATTCCCAGGGCAATCAAAATGAGTTCTTGTTGCTGTTGGAGCGTCGTCGTTGTGGTGTTTAGTTTTGCCAGTGCTATTATTTGCAAGTTGCATAAGTGGCTAGCTAGTGGAGGGCGAGCAAAACACCATCAACCAACTAGCAACTCGCCGTCGAGCTTCACAAAGCCGTTCTGTGGCCATGATTGGATCGAATCGGTTGAGTTCAGTTCGAATTGATTCTGTTGAGCGCTACCCGAGGGTTAGCTGAGCAGTTTTTCTTATTATTTTGGACCCTTTCCTTAGAAAATATAGACAACAACCAACTAGAAACATCCCAACGGCATACCAGCTGGTTTGTGTCGTTTGGTCTCTTGTTCGGCTGGTATAAAATCCCTAGAGTTTTAGCTGGTGGAAAAAGAGGGTTATTAGGGGCAGCGACTATTTCCGCTGCAACTACGAGTGCCGCCGTTGCGACCACCACCACCGCTACTAACTATCGGCGTTGCTTCATGGTGTTTGTCAATAGGCATATTCGAATTTGTTACAGTATTTTGTTCTACCGACAAGGGGAACGAGTGAGTGAGAAAACCAAAGCAAAAAGGGCAACAGTGGCATGGGCAGCAATGAAAACGGCAACAATAACAACCGTTAGTAATGCAGATGTAAATAACCAATGCGAACCTAATGACGCCATAGCCACTGCCAATGCCGCCATGTCCATTGGACCAGATGAGAGCTAGGCTAGAGAATAGCGCAACACCAACGCCGAATGCAGAATCGAATATGATTTGCCAGCCTACCCGGAAGTGTAGCCTTGGCCATCATGTATGCATCTCTGATCATGGGTCCGAATGCCAGGGCGGGCAGCACTAGAATAATATGAATATCCTTAGAGTTGTGGCTATGAGCAAATCCTCTGGCGTCGTTGTATTTATTAGTGGCCATGGTGGCGAGAAATCCGCAGAGAAATTGCAAGCTAGCTCTACAAGGCAACATTTCCTCCGGTCTACGCGTTTGAGAGTCGAGCTGTTGACTCGCAAACACAATGGCTCTCTCTCTCTCTCTCTCGCTTGTCTGATTAATGTAACACTGAAACCAGTATCATACTAGACAATGTAGTGGTCGACATCATTCTTGCGAAAGCGGAGTCTATCTTTATGCTGATAGTGTGCGAGTTATTGTCTCTGCTGTCATCGTTGGCGCAACCTATCGAGTGGTTGTAGTTGCTGTTGTCGTTTGGTGGTTGCAGTGTGCAAATTCGCTAATCCACTCATCCAGGCACAAATACAATCTAGACAAACGATTGCGTCATGGTCTACAAGGACAATGACAACTAGGATAGGCGGCATCACTTTACAACTCTATCCCGACCATCCATCTGATGGCCAGTTGGCTATTCGATTGCGGGCTAACCCTTTCCTCACTCACTCGCTCGCTGACTTGGAAGTTGGACTTCGTTTAGTCGCTAGGCGCGTCACTCTTGACGTTAGCCAGAGAACACGATCTTCCTACTTGGTATATTGGTGTTTTGACCCAGAAAACAACCAAAACTTTCTAGCCATCCACTGAAACGACAAAAAGTCACGTTTGACTGAGAGGCTAGCCGCCGGTATATGCTGAGCTGCTCGTTGGTTGGTACTCAACAAACATTCCACACTTACACTTATGGTTCACTCGTGCGGTACAGCTGAAGGAAAAGGGCAAACAGAGTGATTCCAAGTGGCGGAAGTGGCGATTGAACTACCCGATGGTCGATCGAAACAAAGGCGATAATAAAAAGAGTACATGATTTCAGAAGAGTTCCGAGTGATTGGTGTGAACAAGTCGTTGTTAAGCCATCTAAACATATAAATAGAAGAATTCAATGTAACATGAATCAAACTTGTCGATGCCACACATCAACAGTCAGCAACTGTCAAGCTCCCGGCAAACTAACTGGCTTGCCGGTTGACCGGCTAAAGTTGGCTTGAATTCAGCTCACTTGCCTCCTCGTCGTTCGCCCAGTGACATTCGACTAACAGCTTAAGTTTGAAAGAGGAGAGAGAGAAAAAGATACACGCTCAAACATCAGCAATGCCAGTGTGGGTCTCACACTCTGACTCACTCTCTCAGCTATCAAGTTGTTTCATTCTCGCCCCTCAACAAGCTTAACTCTTGATTTGCATACCACCGCTACTAGAGGCCGATGACTACTAAAGCTTTGGTCCCATGTCATTTGCTCAATGACTGTTGCACCAGATGATCAGGCACTCTCTCGGGACCACATGATACTTAGCCGCAAGGTTGTCGCAAATGGGCGCCAGAACCTTGAGAGTAACACCAACTAGGCCAGCCCATCCAAGTAGTTGAGGAGCAGGAGGACGAGGGACATTGAAAACAAACGCCTCGTGGTGGTCGTGGTCGTCGCCATAAGATAGAAAGTGGAAACGAGAAGAAGAAGCTGATTTGGTCTTAGCTACTTCTCGACGACCATAGAAGCGTCTCCAAATGAGAGATGCTAAGCGCGGTGAGGTCGCAATGCGAGACGCTAACGCCTTAGGGGCTTTATAGCGGCCAGACAACAAAGAAGCACGACGAACGTATACATTGTCGTGAACGCTTATTAAGTTCTAGACCGTCGCGAGCGCCTTAGTAAGACGAGCAAGTGACCGCGTGAAAGTGGTGGCAGGCAAGAGTCGTGGTTGGAAAGAAAGGGGAAGACATTTACATCCATAAATACACTTAAACATCCATTTTAGCCCCAAGCAATTCAAGGGGCGAGACACGATCGGGGAAGGGGCGTTTGTCAAGCGACTTTCGAGCTAGCGGGCAAGCAAGCTACTGCAGCCATAGCCACCTGTGCGCCTAGGCAACACTTTCTTCATCTGCATTGTCGTTATTGTCGAGGCTTTCGTCGTCATCTGACGTCGTCTCAGAATAGAGATCTTGTTGCCGAGTCATAGGAATTTCCTTTGGTTCTTTGGATAGATATATTTGCTAAAATTGCAGTCTACAACCAACCTTATCACTCTTATCTATTGCTGTACAGCAAATGGGATTTGTGGCAAATTGAAATCCTACAAGCCGTCTTTCGAGGAAGGAAGAAATGGCCTTCTAGCCGTAGCGAAAAGTCGAAGCTCGGGTATCTCGCCCCGTCCAATGGATGAGGAAAATAAAGACTATGCTGGCTACCTGCTGGCCTCTTGACTTCTGAGGCTGTAAAGCCAAATTTGTCCATCGACTTTGATCTCTTTTGTTGCACACCTGTATACTAGAGAAATCTTGGGCATTAAAAATGGGGGTCAAGTTGCGCACGAGCCAATGCTAGTGTATCCGAGTTGCTGATGGTAAACGCCCATTGACAACACGGAATCGATCGATCGAGCAGGCGGCAAGGATCTTTTGTCGCACCCTTCAGTTCTTGAGTTGACAAAGACAACCACAGCTGCAACTACGACTATAAAGATCTCGTGACACAAACTAAAAACGATATCAATGCGCCGCACATACCTCTCGCGAAACTCGTAAGTTGCAACGTAAATCTTTCGTAAGGGTCTAAATTCTCTGAAAGCTGGAAAGTCTGTCGAAATGATCTTACGACGTTAGCAGAAGAAAGTTGCGTGTGCTGTTACATTCGGAGTGTCTATTTTTTGCCTCCATTTTGCTGAGCCTACTTTCGTCTAGTTGCATCACGCATTTCTATACTTTTGTACGGTGGCTAGATGGATACTAAATATACATGTTTTTGAAAAGTTGCTCACTCGCTCCTTTGTATGAAAACTGAAATCTACGATAGATTCTCTGAGGCGACAAGATTATTATCGCACGACGAGGAGAGAAAGCATAGAGTAAAATGGTATATGGGCTTGGATGGGCAAACGCCCGTTAGACTCGGGGGCTGGGCTAGCTGCAGGTGCACAAAAGGGAATAGTTACAACAACAACAACAACAACAACGACGACGACGACGATTACGATCAACGAAAGTGCCCATTGTGAGATTTTGTCAGCAGCTTGCGAGCTGGCCAACGAACGACATCGATATTTAAGTGGCGAAAGGTGTTGATATCGGGAGTGTTATGTTGTGAACAGGGGACTCTGAACGAGGCTTGTTAGCTTGTTATTGCAGGTAAAACGCTACAAAAGGCTTCTACAACTTGACTGAACTCATATGAACAACTTTCAGTTTGGCGATAGATTGCTGGCGGATTGCAATGGGGCGGCTAGATACCCGAAAGTAAGTAAAGGGATTCCATCAGTTATCGCGAAAGAGGTGTTAATTTTAGTGCCAGCAATGGCTCGGATAATTTGCGTCCCTTAATCCTCGATCCAGAAGCTAGCAAGCCGCCGCCTACCGCTTTACCTGACCCTCACGATACTAGGATCTACAAATAGCTGAGCTCGTGCTAGTTCTAGCAGGTCGATCAAAGAGCGAGCGAGCGAACAGGAGGCACTCAGGCTTGTCGGAAACTAGCCAGCCTGTTTGATTGGCGATATTTTCGAAAATCGTTTCTGCGGTATCACTGCTAAATTATTGGCAGCCATCTGGTGGCAAGGGTAGCGGAAATTCCCTCAAGGTCAATGGATGGGAAGAAGATGAGACTAAATTTCATCTTCTTGTCAAATGGTACACTTTTTGGTCTTTCTGAGTGGACCACATCTTCGTTATGAGGTTTCCAAATCGATACTTTACCGCCGCCCCTCAGCTTACAACGGCTGCTGATAATTTCAATTGGAAATTGACTAGATTCAATCGATCCACTATATTGTCCAACTTGATTTGCAGAATGGCGGCTTGACTGCTGTCTTAGCTTCCCATTTCTACAATAGAAGAATTCTCGACGATTTTATTGTGTAAATTACGCGATCTGTTGTGCATTTTTGGCTAACCAAGTGGATTTACTAGTAATCGCAAAAATCCAATCCGAAGCCAATGCTCTAGAACTAAATCGATTTTTGTGGTAGAGTTTTCTACGCGATCACCTAAATGTTAGGGTGAGAGGGAACATATATAAATCTAAAAGCAGTATCGGTGCGAACTTTTTCGAGAAAAGTCGACACGAAATCTTCCTTCGGATAGAAAGCTTTGTATCGTGTGCAGCTAATCATTGAATAACGATGAATTTGAACGTTTTTTGATAAGACTCCCCCTAAGGACAGAAGAGGAAAAAAGTTTGCATGGATTTTTGAGAAGCAAAGAAAACTGACAATCTCCAACTCTCTTGCAGTGTATTGCCTTGAGTCGTGTCGGAAATGCACTAGTATGCCCAAATTGAACATAGAGGTTCGAGGGAAG